>OW121743.1:44290645-44788645 GCA_933228675.1 Stomorhina lunata | reverse complement strand
AAATGTTTTTTGTTGTTTTTGTTGTTGGGAAGTGCAAATAGAATTTTTGGTTTTCTTGAGATAAACTTTTAATAGCCATTAATTATGATTTAATGAAAATGAATGATAATTACATAAAAGGTTAGGGAACAAAGTAAACTATATAAATTAATTGAAAATAACAATTTATCACTAAAGCTAAAATAAATTATTTTGCTTAAAAAGGTATGACAATAGAATGGATTTTGCAATAATACATAAAAAAACAATACTAATACAATTATGAATGGCAAATCTTATGCGGATATTATTACTAACTCTAATAACCAATAGTTAGATATCAAAAGGCACATAACTCTAGAAAAAGACCACCCAAGCTTACCATTTTCGCCATATTTCGTCAAAATTTACTCGTCGCACCCTTAAGATAGTATACTCTCATGCCAGGCACAAGAAAGGGCATATCGGGTCTAGAGATTCACATAAAACTACAAAAATGTTTTCTATCTAAACGGGAATATTAAGGAAGTTTAAAAATGGATAGAGGAATAATTACAGTTTCTACACTCAAAAAAAAATGAACTAAAATATTGGAAAATTTACTAAATTTGAGGAAAAAATGGTTGTCGTATGGCGTCAAAGCCGTTTTTTACAGTAAAAAAAAATCCTTAATTCCAGGAAAAACATTTCCGTAAGTTTTTGACAAAATTCCTTATATCAAACAAATTTTAACTTAAATCAAATAAAATTTAACTAAAAACTTGGAAAAAAAAATACTATAATTTAGTTCATATTTTATCTGAAAACTTCTTAAAAACGAGTAAATATTTCCTTTAATTTAGTTCAGATAAATCTTTAGCAATGCTATAATTAAGGAAAATTTTCCTTCTTTTTTGTTAAAAGATAATTTATTTTTAATTAAAATAAGTAATAACTGCAGTAAACTTATGATCAAATTTTCTACAATGGTAGCAAAAAGATTACAGAAATTCAGTAAATTATTTATTTAGATCTTATAAAAAATTTTTAATTTTTAGGAAATATTTTCCAGAAAATAAATAAGTTTAATACTTATTTATAGTAAAATATTCATTCCCAGTATGAAATATTTCCTACATTAATAAAACTTATTTCTAGTTTTCAGTTAATTATATACTTATCTGAATTATATATTTACTAAATAATACAAGAAAAAGTACTAAAATTAAGTAAAATTATTTTCTAAAATATATATATCCATTTTATAAAATAAAAGTATAAAAAAAATGGTATAAAGTATTTTTATTAATATCTTTTCATAACATTACAAAAATATTTTAAATAACATAAATACATATACATATTTAAATCTTATATTCTTAAACGAGCAATAATTGTATATATATATATTAGGGTGACAATGAAATATATGGGAAAAATTTTTTTACAGAATTTTAAACAAAAATGTGAAGATTCTTTTGCCACTTGGTCTAAAATATACTTGCTGAAAATTTGAGCCAAATCGGATAACTCTATCCCGTGCACCTTTGAGGTCAAAGTTCAAATTTTGGGAAATATAGTGTATTCGCCTATATTAGAGCTAAAAAATAGCTTTTCGATATGAATTATACCGAAATCCAATGGGATTAATGTGCCACATAGTGTAGAACATGCATGCTGAAAATATTAGCCGAATCGGGTAACTCTATGTCGTGCACCTTTGAGGTCAAAGTTCAAATTTTGGGAAATTCTGTATATTTAACTATAATTGATTTAAAAATATCGTTTTTTTAAGTATATTCATTTAAATTGTTCAGAAACTGGATGTTTTAGATATTTCTAAAAGTATTCTGAAATATTATGAGTAAATTTAACCCTTTTTTGCTACGGGGGTTGCTTTGCAAGATTGCTGACAAATCACGTTCATTTGATCACTTTACACGGAGGAAATCAAGCAATGTTACGAGTTATTCGTTCGGGCTATTGGATTCCAAAGCTCAAGAATTTGATACGCTTTACTGTGGATCAATGTACCCTATGCACACGATATAAGCATCGCCAAGCTACCCAACTAATGGCTGCTTTACCTCCAGAACGGACGCATTTGTCAAAACCCTTTTGCAACACTGGTGTTGATTTCGCAGGACCATTTGAAATCAAAGCTTACGCTGCCAGATCGTGTAAAATCACCAAAGGCTACGTATGCGTATTCGTATGATTTTCCACAAAGGCTATATACTTAGAACCAACATCAGATCTTTCTACCCAAGCATTCATGGCAGCTTTCGCACGATTTTTTTCGAGGCGGGGATGTCCTGCCGCGATATACTCTGATAACGGGACGAACTTCGTTGGAGCGAGTCAACTGCTGAAGACAGAGCGGATTGAGTTTATGAAACAGCTCAAGATTTCAGTAATCGCGGCAAGTAGTTTTCAAAACTTGGTGTGGCATTTCATACCATCCGGAGCTCCACACATGGGAGGCTTGTGGGAAGCTGGCGTCAAGAGCTTCAAAAGCCACTTGAGGAAGTCAACCACAACGAAGCATACATTCGAAGAATTCACCACCCTACTAACCCGAATTGAAGGATGTCTAAACTCAAGGCCTCTTAGCCCATCAAGCGAAAACTCCCAAGATCTGAACCCACTCACCCCAGGGCATTTTTTGATTGGTTCGCCTTTGCTTGTACCTGCCGAACCCGATTTTATTGATGGAAACGTTACCCTAGCTAACAGATGGCAGAAACTCAGGATTCAACACCATAACTTCTGCCGAAGATGGAAAGATGAATACCTTAAAGAGTTACACAAAAGATATAAGTGGAAATACCCTCAAAAAGAAGTTCAAGTAAATGATTTAGTAGTTATTACTCAAGACAACTTGCCACCTAATGAATGGTCGCTAGCTCGCGTTGTGAAAACCGTTCCAGGTTCTGACGGACGAGTCAGAGTTGTTGAATTGCGAACTGCAACTGGCAATCTAACTGGACTAATAGCTAAAGTTGTCGTACCCTCTAGTTAGTCTAACACTACTAGTTACACTCATTCATAACTTTGCACTAATCACACTTATATTAATACTTACTTCATTATACCACTTATACTAACCCATTTAACACTCATAGTTCACCCTAACACACTAACCCATTTCTCATTTAAAAAATTCCATTATTCATTTCATTTTATTTAGATAATGGCACCCAACCGCAAAACCCAGCAATATCGTCAAAACAGAACTCAACTCTCAAACCAAAGTCGGCAAAACAGATCCACTAATAACAATAGAAGACCAAAGGGATCTCCTTCTTCCAACAACGGAAAGAGACTCTTTGGATGTGGCATCTGTCAGGCTGACCACAGCATTATTGTTTGCAAAAAGTTTGCAAACTATAATTTGCAGCAAAAATACAAGGCCGTAGAGAGACGCCATTATTGTTCGAATTGCTTGGCAAGAAACCATCTTGTAAAAGGTTGTAAAAATCAAGCGCGGTGTAGAATTTGCCAGGAGAAGCACCATACGATGCTACATGCCCACTGGAAGATTTTTCAGGAATACCAAGGATCAATGCGTCCTCCAAAGGTCAACAAACCCGCTAGGACAACCGCAAAATCATCGGTACCAATTCCTTCAACCTCAAGAGCTGCGGATCGGTCTATTAACCCACCGTCCACAATGAACAAGATCTTCATCCCAACAGCTGAGGTCCACACCATGACCGAGGATGGTTCTGTTACAGTGAGGGCAATTGTCAACCCAAGCACCTCAACCTCTCGCATTTCGAAAACGTTTGTGGATGACTATAAATTAAAAACATTCGAAGTCGATAATGTCCCATATATAAAATTGACTATCACTCCAAATATGTCATCGTTGAGAAGATATGAAATATATATGATGATTACCAATGAGTTGCCCAAATACCCTTACCCGAAACCATTCAATGCATCTATTAAGGGCAAATTCGATAATTTAGCCCTGGCGGATCCACACTTTTATTCGAATGAACATTTTGAGATGGAACTTGGCGGCGATATCTATAGCTCCATCCTTAAATCCAATATTATACGTATCGATGGTGGAAGCTTGATCGCCTAGGACTCGACCCTAGGATGGCTCATAATGGGCTCCTATTCCGGTTAACCCTTAAAGAAAACCCTAAGTATTTACTTAAAAATCATTCATTTACCCTTACTATGCCGTTTTTAATCAGGATTTTCTACTAAACTTCACTTTTTTATATAGGCTCGTCACCGGCGGGGAGCATGTTCACACGGTGAACAAAACTATCGACAGCAATATACGAAGCATGCGAATTTAAATAATTTCAGAAATGATTACATTTAATCAAACTTACCGGAAAAGACCTCTCAAGTTGCCTTACTTTTTATATTAAAAACATATTTTTATTCCAATTAAAATATACTACTTTTGCTTCTATACGAAAAACATTCACATAAATATATATTTTTAAATATTGGTTTTAAAATTTCAGTTTTTCGTTTTTAGAAATAACTAGCCGTTGCAAAAAAGGGTGAAATTTACTCATAATATTTCAGAATACTTTTAGAAATATCTAAAACATCCAGTTTCTGAACAATTTAAATGAATATACTTAAAAAAAACGATATTTTTAAATCAATTATAGTTAAATATACAGAATTTCCCAAAATTTGAACTTTGACCTCAAAGGTGCACGGCATAGAGTTACCCGATTCGGCTAATATTTTCAGCATGCAAGTTCTACACTATGTGGCACATTAATCCCATTGGATTTCGGTATAATTCATATCGAAAAGCTATTTTTTTAGCTCTAATATAAGCGAATACACTATATTTCCCAAAATTTGAACTTTGACCTCAAAGGTGCACGGGATAGAGTTATCCGATTTGGCTCAAATTTTCAGCAAGTATATTTTAGACCAAGTGGCAAAAGAATCTTCACAATTATCATCAAAAATCCAAAGTTGATTTTTCATTGTCACCCTAATATATATATATATATATATATATATATATATATATATATATATATATATATATATATATATATATATCTATATATATATATATATATATATATATATATATATATATAGAATGGCTATCTCGAAAACGGCTCTAACGATTTTGATAAAATTTGGACAGTGGGTATCTTTTTTGATGTATAGGTCGTATCTTTTTTGATGTATAGGTCGAAGAAGAAGGGACTTTTGGAACTTTTACCTCTAAGAGGGTGAAAACAGGTAAAAAGGGGAAAAAATCGAAAACGCTATGTCTCCTAAAGTAATAGGTATAGAAACAAAATTAAAATTACGTTTTAAACAGCTTTGAAAATAAGCGGACAGGTGTTTGGTACTTTTTTGAAACTATGTCCGATAGGGGGTAAAAAGGGTGAAAATAGTTTTTTTGGCACCTTTTTAACCCACTCTTATATTTTAAACTAAAGAATATAGAAAGAAACTTGGTACTGCAATCAATAGATGTAAAAAAAAACATGAAACACGTATTTGGTACTTTTTTGATTTTGGAGCCCAAATGGGTAAAAAAGGGATAAAATGATAATATAACATCTCCAAAGTAATATGAATAGGAACATTATACATTATGTTAAATGCGTTTTAAAAAAATGTACCGAATTCAATTGGCACCAAAAAAGTACCAAATATACATATGGAACTTTTAGAAATTAGGGAATAAAAAGGGGGAAAAATTAGTATTATTTTAAACAAATGAATGTTTGTCTGTATGTATGTTCTTTATAGAATAGTAAACTGTGAATTTGATTGTGTTATGCTCTTTAGCGAAGATTTTGCGGATAAGCTGGCGAAGGCTTTAAAGTTGATAAGACTAATTTCCGACAGATGGCGCCACTGAAAATTACTAAAAATTAATTAAATTAGCAAAGTTGTAGCGCATGAGCCGACGAAGGCTTTTTAGTTGGTATGAATAATTTCCGACAGGTGGCGCTACAGAAACTTAATCAAAGTCAATTTAATCGTAATCTGTACATTTAATCATGCTACAATCTTTAGCAAAGTTGTTGCACATGAGCCGACGAAGGTTTCTTAGTTGGTATGAAGAAATTTCGACAGGTGGCGCTACTGAAATTTACTCAAAGTCAATTTAATCGTATGCTGTACATTTAATCATGCTATAATCTTCAGCAAAGTTGTTACGGATAAGCCGAAGAAGGTTTATGAATTGGAATAAGCAAAGTCCGACAGGTGGCGCCACAGAAAACTACTCAAAATGAATTAAATCGTAAACTGTGCATTTGATCATGTTATAATCATAAGCAAAGTTGTTACGCATAAGCAAATGAAGGTTTCTTAGTTGGTATGAACAACTTCAGGTGTTCATAATTAATTAAATAAAAAATTTATTATATCGTAAACTGTACATTTGATCATGCTACAATCTTTAGCATAGTTGTTGCACATGAGCCGACGAAGGTTTCTTAGTTGGTATGAAGAAATTTCGACAGGTGGCGCTACTGAAATTTACTCAAAGTCAATTTAATCGTAAGCTGTACATTTAATCATGCTATAATCTTCAGCAAAGTTGTTGCGGATAAGCCGACGAAGGTTTATGAATTCGAATGAGCAACGTCCGACAGGTGGCGCCACAGAAAATTACTCAAAGTGAATTAAATCGTAAACTGTGCATTTGATCATGTTATAATCATAAGCATAGTTGTTACGCATAAGCAAACGAAGGTTTCTTAGTTGGTATGAACAACTTCAGGTGGAGCCACTGAAAACTACTTAAAATGAAATAAATAATAAACTGTGCATTTGATCAGACTATAATCTTTAGCAAAGTTGTTGCGCAGGTTTCTGTTGGTATGACCAATTTCCAAAATTATTAAAAAGAGTTAAACTGTTGTGACGGGTAGTTCAGTTTGCCTTAACTTATTTTGTTTATTTTCTTTTGGTTGCCATTAGACAGAAAAAAAGTCATACCATAAACAAATTTGTCAGGTGTAGATACCTTGAGATTGATATGGTAACACTAAAAATATGGCTGGGTTCTGTCGATACTTGAGTATTCGTTAAAACTGCAACTCTTATTCAAATTGCAAATTGCTTGGCGGCATGCACATTTTTGTCATTCGCAAAAATTCAGTTGAACAGGTCAGTTGACCATTTAAAAGAAAATAATAAAAAGTTATAAAAAAATTTTTTTGTGAACACGTTTGTTAAAGTAAAATACGGCTGTGGATAAATTTTAATTATTACACAAGTGTGTGTTACAGAAGTGTGTGCCAGCTAATTTTCTGATCGTCATTGATCACATTCGGACTGAACCAGCCAAAAGCATTTGTAAAAAAAAAAGGTTTGTAGAAAATTTTGTAGGAATATAAAATGGCGGTAAAAATAGTTTTAATTTTTGATACATAGGCAAGATCTTTCAACGAGTTAACTACAGATTACTCATAGTAAGTCTCTAGAAGGAAATTGGATGAAAATATACCAAAAGCCCTTTATCGCAAAATCTGGAGCATTAAAGTCGTCGCTTGGGAAGCATCGACGTCGTCACTCTTGGAAATCGGTAGCTTGGTCACCACCACTAACTCAGGGGTATGAAAAGCCATCTCAACAAAAAAATTAAAGTTATTAAAACAACAAAAAAAAAACTGTGAGTAAATTCCTAAAATAAAGTAGGCATTCTTACGCAAAGTTCACGTGCTACAAATACATAAATAACAGTACAACTTGTTTTATTCATGAGATGAATAACGGTATCACTCATTGAATACATATATTCTGTGTACGCCGTCAGCGGCTAACCACGTTTTTATCAATCACTTTTTTTCGGATACCTGATATAAGCATCTTTCTTCCTATATATATCATAAATCTCCTAAAGCTACAAATATTACGCGATATAAGTATATACTTAATTTTTTTTAATCTAATTTATATACTTAAATTATATCCTACTTTTATATACTTAAATTATATCATGCTTTTATTATACTTAAATATCTACTTATATTAACTTAATCTACACTTAAAATCTACCTATATAATTAATCTTATACCTATATCTAAACCTACATAACTATGTGTATACACCTACAATTATATAACTATGTTTATATAACAACACCTATGTGTATATAGTTACATGGACATATTTATATAACTATAGTTGTATACTGATAGTTATGTAAAAATACTTAGATACCTAAACTCTTATATACTAATTACATAATACCTATATACTTAGACTTATATTAACTTATAAAATATATAGGGATATTTTGATATACATACTTAATTAATAAAACCAATAGTTATTAGGAAAAATATAATTTAAAAACTAAAATATACTTTATAACTATTTAAAACTTTAAGACTGTTAAATATTAATGAAGAAAATTTTCAATTAATCAAATAAAACAATATGGAAATTACAATTAAATAAAAAAAAATATATTTGTTTTACTTAATCGTAATTACATTTGATTGAACATTGGATTATTTGTCATTTTCTGAGAATATTTTACTAATAAAAAAAAAAAAGATAGAATGATAATACATATTCTTGATATATATAAATTCCAACAAAAAGAATTCTATTAAAGATATCTAACTAAAAATAATTCTAACAAGATAAATCTAATAAGAAAAAAAATAAGCCCTTAACCAAAGGTATAATTATTTTTTTTGTTGAATATGATTCAAACAAATACCTTAATTAAATCTTCATTTAAAAATTGAATTTTCTTTTGAAATTTTTTTTAATAAAGTTTTAAACTTAAAAAAAAAAAATTTTTAAATGAATAATTTGCAAATAAATTTTTAATAATCTAAAATTATATGATATATGGTTGAAGGCTATATAAAATACATAAATAAATAAATTTAGATTTTTTATAAATAAATAATTTTTTTAATAAATAAATTTAAAAATGAAATAAAAATTTAAATAAATGAATAAATTTTAAAATAAATAAATTTAAATTTTTATATAAATAAATATATTTTTTTTAAAAATGAAATAAAAATTTAAATAAATGAATAAATTTTAAAATATATAAATTTAAATTTTTATATAAATAAATATATTTTTTTTAAAAAATGAAATAAAAATTTGAATAAATGAATAAATTTTGAAATAAATAAATTTAAATTTTTATATAAATAAATATATTTTTTTTAAAAATGAAATAAAAATTTTAATGAATGAATAAATTTTGAAATAAATAAATTTAAATTTTTATATAAATAAATATTTTTTTTAATAAATAAATAAAAAAAAAATGAAATCAAAATTTAAATAAATGAATAAATTTTGAAATAAATAAATTTAAATTTTTATATAAATAAATAAAAAATTTTTTTTAAATAAATAAATTTAAAAATTAAATCAAAATTTAAATGAATGAATATATAAATGATAATTTAATTAAATACATTTTAAAATAATTATCTTAATGAGCTAATACATTTATTTAGACGTTTTTGAATAAATAGATAACTAAATTAACTTACAAATTTATAAATAAATAACATAAATGAATATAATAAAATATAACTAAATAAATTAATAAATATATAACATAACATAACTAAATCAATAGATTAATAACTAAATAAATAAATATTTTAATAAATAACTAAATGATAAAAATAATAAATAAATAACATACTGAATAGATAGAATTATAACTAAAAGTAATAAAATATTGAATAAGTAAATATTTTAAAAATGAAATTATAAAATTTCAAACTAAATTGTAATAAATCTAAAAGAAACAACAAGATTTTTTTTTATCAAAAGCCTAAAAATCACATAACAAATGGAATTTAAGGAAACCACATGTCTACTTTAGATATAATTTCATTTTTATTTTCTAATGATATGATATACAAATGAATTTGAGAATCAATATCAGTACTTTCAATATTTCATAAATTTTGCCAACTGTAGTTTTTTTTTAAAAAAAAAAAAAAACCCCTTGAACTTAATATTTTATAATATAGATGTAGAACATCTAAATAAGTTATTATATTTTGTATTTCTTTTTACATTATTGTTATAATAAATATACTATGTATACATTATTTGAAATTATGTGGTAACCCGTTTATTTCCCGGTTGATATGGAGCTCATAAAGTAAAAATGTGGTGAGTTAACGAATTAGGGACAGTTCTCCAAATTTTAAGGCGATGAGACCTGTCATTGGATGACTTATCCAAGTCATATGGGGTGGGCAGCCTATCCAGGACGATACATCAAGTCCTGAAGAATCATCAAGGCAATCGATGGTGCAGTTTCCTATCGTCAAACGTCCGTCCGGTCCCATTGGTCATGCTAGTTCAATATTTGTTTTGTTCAACGTTAAATGTATTCAGCTTCCTGTCATAATATCGACTTTCTTTTTGGCACGAAACTTCTTTTGTGAATGTGCTACCCAACTGAGTGGAAAGATCCCCCCCAATCCGGCGAGCTACAGCCCAACACCAAAGTGCCAATCCACGTCGAAGCAATAGGGTATATGAAGACATTACTGTCTTCATGCAAACAGCACATTTCATCACACTGTAAACTATGCAAACTATGTGTTGGTCGGACAAAATAAATAAAATAATTCAAAATTAACTTTATAAAATAAAATATATGAAAACTTTCAAATTTGCCTCAAAATGCTTATCATAAAGCTCCGAGCAAGGCTCGGTCAACCAGGTACTTTATATTAATGTATTTATTAATAAAAACAAATTTTATAAGGTAAATAAATAAAAAAAAATCGTACTTCAGAATTTACTGCAGTATAATACATTGAAAAATATTAAAGCCTTTTCATAGTCAAATTGTTATTTACTTTGAAAAAATAACATAGAAGGCACGCTCTTTGTGACGCACGGCATCTTTGGCTACGGAACACTAGAGGTCCTTAGACTTCCCAATTTAACTAATCAAAGGTTATTTTGCGAAAAATATAAAATATGGTATAGGTGTTTAATATATATTTTTTTATATTTTTTATTTAGAGCATACAGTTAGTTAGGGTAAATAAAATACATTATTTAGTTTTATTATTACTAAATCGAAAAAATTAAAGAAAATGAAGGTTAAAATTTAATTATTCACACTTTTATCAAATAATATTCATTGCCGACAATCTGACCCTATTCGGTTTATATTCGTCCATCCGAATGTCAATGAGCATGAGTTAATAAGTGTTTGGCAAAAAGAAAAAAATTATACCAAACAATGACTTTTGAATTTTTACTATAGTTTTTGCGATTTTGTATTAATAAATAATGTGTAATAAATAATGTGTTATTGTAAGCCCTACTATAATTAACTGTTAGTTTAAAACACCTATACGATTTTTTTAATTTTAGATACTTATCAATGTATTACGCAAAAGCTCATTCTAAAAATGTATTTACCTTGAATATCTGTCCATTAATTTATTATAATAAAAAAACTGTACCTAAATCCAATAACTGCATTTAGAAGATTGCTTTTGGAGTTATTTAAAGGTTTTCTTTAAATTTGACATTAAATTATGATATTTTATATATAACAATCTAATGTCGAACATTGAAAAAGACCCACCCTAATTTAAAAACTGAGAAAACAGTGTTCTAAAGTCATAAATAATGCATCACTTATATGGTTTGAGCCTTGATATGCGGAGAAGTCCTATAACCTTTTTTGATTTCAAGAAAACGGCTGCTGAACTTCATAATTGTGTCGAAGTATTCTAGATTTCAGGATGATATAGTTGGTGTTTTAAGCCAAGCAGCGGTTTTAATTTGAAAGCCCAGATTTTTCTTGGTCAACCTCTCATCTCAACTGTGAACATTGACCTCCTTGTAGTATCACCTGGTTAGCTACCTTAATATCCTTAAAGTAGTGAGCTTACAAGGACCTCAGGCTAGTAACAGATTAAGACATAGACTAAGACATAGACTAAGAAGACATAAACTAAGACATAGACTAAGACACAGACTAAGACATAGACTAAGATATAGACTAAGACATAGATTAAGACATAGACTAAGACATAGACTAAGACATAGACTAAGACATAGACTAAGACATAGACTAAGACATAGACTAAGATATAGACTAAGACATAGATTAAGACATAGACTAAGACATAGACTAAGACATAGACTAAGACATAGACCAAGACATAGACTAAGACATAGACTAAGACATAGACTAAGACATAGACTAAGACATAGACTAAGACATAGACTAAGATATAGACTAAGACATAGATTAAGACATAGACTAAGACATAGACTAAGACATAGACTAAGACATAGACTAAGACATAGACTAAGACATAGACTAAGACATAGACTAAGACATAGACTAAGACATAGACTAAAACATAGACTACGACATAGACTAAGACATAGACTAAGACATAGACTAAGACATAAACTAAGACATAGACTAAGACATAGACTAAGACATAGACTAAGACATAGACTAAGACATAGACTAAGACATGAACTAAGATATAGACTAAAACGTAGACTAAGACATAGACTAAGACATAGACTAAGACATAGACTAAGACATAGACTAAGACATAGACTAAGACATAGATTAAGAAATAGACTAAGACATAGACTAAGACATAGACTAAGACATAGACTAAGACATAGACTAAGACATAGACTAAGACATAGACTAAGACATAGACTAAGACATAGACTAAGACATAGACTAAGACATAGACTAAGACATAGACTAAGACATAGACTAAGACATAGACTAAGACATAGACTAAGACATAGACTAAGACATAGACTAAGACATAGACTAAGACATAGACTAAGACATAGACTAAGACATAGACTAAGACATAGACTAAGACATAGACTAAGACATAGACTAAGATGACATAAACTAAGACATAGACTAAGACACAGACTAAGACATAGACTAAGATATAGACTAAGACATAGATTAAGACATAGACTAAGACATAGACTAAGACATAGACTAAGACATAGACTAAGACATAGACTAAGATATAGACTAAGACATAGATTAAGACATAGACTAAGACATAGACTAAGACATAGACTAAGACATAGACTAAGAAGACATAAACTAAGACATAGACTAAGACATAGACTAAGACATAGACTAAGATATAGACTAAGACATAGATTAAGACATAGACTAAGACATAGACTAAGACATAGACTAAGACATAGACTAAGACATAGACTAAGACATAGACTAAGATATAGGCTAAGACATAGATTAAGACATAGACTAAGACATAGACTAAGACATAGGCTAAGACATAGACTAAGACATAGACTAAAACATAGACTAAGACATAGACTAAGACATAGACTAAGACATAGACTAAGACATAAACTAAGACACAGACTAAGACATAGACTAAGACATAGACTAAGACATGAACTAAGATATAGACTAAGACGTAGACTAAGACATAGACTAAGACATAGACTAAGACATAGACTAAGACATAGACTACGACATAGACTAAGACATAGATTAAGAAATAGACTAAGACATAGACTAAGATATAGACTAAGACATAGACTAAGACATAGACTAAGACATAGATTAAGACATAGACTAAGACATAGACTAAGACATAGACTGAGACATAGACTAAGACATAGACTAAGACATAGACTAAGACATAGACTAAAACATAGACTAAGACATAGACATAGACTAAGACAAGGACTAAATGTAAGTCATATGTACTCTAAAATATATTTTACTAATTTTCAATTTATTAAATTCCTTAATTGTTTTTTTTTTCAACTTATTTAGCTATTTTTTTTATTCACCTTAAGGAAACACATTTGACATTAAAATTTCTCTTTGTCATGATAACAGGACGAATTTCTAACTTTTTCTGTTTAATGAGCAACAGTTGTCATAAATTTGGCCATTAAACGAACATTGACATGACTTTTGTTTTGGGTTTTTTTTTTTCAAATCCAAGTGTTTGCCAAAAAAAAAAGTATTTACATATGAAATTAATACTAGATATTGTGGTTGACTTTTCACAGACCCTTGAAATATACTACATATAGTTATGTGAAAAGCATAAGGGCTTAAGTGACAAACAAATCAAGAATTATTTTTACTATATCATAGAAATATTAGTCTGAAACCCAGTTTTAAGTGGGTGGATTCATAATCACTTTGTGAGTCGACTTAGCAATGTACGTCCGTTTGGCCGTCCCTATACAGTTCTTATACCCGCCATCAAAAAGAATGGGGGGTATATTGAGATTGTCATTCCGTTTGTAATTTCCTTAATATTGGCTCAAAAATCAAAAACGATATATATTCTGAATCTTTATGAAATTCTAAGACGAGCGGTGTCCGTCTGTCGGTCTGTCTGTCTGTTGAAATCACGATCACGCCTAAACGAAAGGAGCTAGCTCACCGACACTCAGTAGAAACATTCTTTATCTATGAGAAAATTTTGGTATTGAAATTGGGCAAAATCAGTTAACATTTGATCATAGCTCCCGTATAACCTCGCTTATTTGCTAATAAATGACAAATTATAACAGCTATGATGACAAAATTTGGTATCTAGAAGTGTTATAAGCACTAGGCAGTGTAGAAAATTTCATCGAAATCGATTCACATTTAACCATAGCTCCCATATAAAAAACTTACGGAAACAGCCTAAATTCTACCTGAAATTCACTTAAATGCCAATAAATCTAAAAGTATAATAGATACAACCATTAAATTTGGCACAAGAAAGTCTTAATGCCAGCCAGTGTGCAAAATTTTGTCGCAATCGGTCACCATATGACCTAGCTCCCATATAAAAAACTTACGAAAACACAAAAATTCAAAAAGAAAAGGGGATTTATGTCCATCAGTGTGCAAAATTTTGTCACAATCGGTCACCATATGACCATAGCTCCCATATAAAAAACGTACGGAAACACAAAAATACATAAAGAAAAGGTTGTTTATGTCCGTCTGTCCGTCAGATAATACGATAGCACCTTAACGAAAAGAGCCAGAGGAACAAAATTTTACAAAAGTATTTTGGATATCTTGAAAAAGATGTGTGTTGAAAACGGACAAAATCGGTTCAAATTTAGTTAGAGCTCCCATATAACCCCGCCCCGGGAAACACATTAATGCTGATAAATTGAATACAATTGTAATAGCTATGACGATTAAATTTAAAATAGGGAAGTTTTACGCAATTTTTTATCAGCTTATCAAATTTTATAGGAATCAGTCTATATTTGTCTTTAGCTTTCATATAAAAAACACTCACGGAAACCAAAAATTTTTGCAAAGGCCAGTTAAAAGCTATTAAATTAGAAACTATGACAGCTATGGCCACTAAGTTTTGCAAGAATAAGCTCTAAATATATATATACCAGTCAGTGTGTAAAATTTTGTTACAATCGGTCAACTTTTGGCTATAATTCTTATATATCTGTGGCAATATGGAAGAGTAGCTTAAGTCGACATAAGAGAGAATTGAGTTAAGGCCTTTATTGCATCACAGAAGCAAAGGCACTTAAAAAATGTGTTTAAAAAATTCTTGTTTTTGTTAATGTTATGTACGTTTACTTTTTAGCTTAAGTTTTTTGAATCGATAATGCGTTTATCAAAACAACTTATGTACACATATTTTTGTGTACATATTCAGATTATTCTTTCATCATATAACGATTTTGCTTAACTTTACTTAAGATGTATAAATGTTGACCTTGAAAAAATAAATTCATTATTTTAAAACATCTTATGTTTATATAAAACTACACAATATACAATTTTTATTTAAACAGATCCGCTTAACGTTACTTAAGGTCCAGTTCAACGCAAATTTCAGTTTCGAAAAAGAGCTTAAGTAGAAAAAACGTAAAATCTTCTGAATTTAGCAATATGTTTTTTAAATATTCATCGTTCATCTCTTATAAACATGATACCAATATATTAATTCATAAATTATTCGCAGAAATCAAGCAAAAGAAAAATTACACAAAATTCAATTTTCGACTTAAGCTATTCTTCCATACGGCCACAGATATATAACATCCCCTTTTTATACCTACAATCAAAAAGATTTGGAGGTATATTCATTATATTAAGATTGCACCTATGAAACTAGATAGGCATCAATCAATGTTCAGCCGAGATTTATATATGATGAATGCATTAGGATCTCCTAACGAAATATATGGACCTGCCGTATTACTATTAACGTGTTTAGTCTAACTACATATTAAGCACAACGAAAAGTATTTAACAACTTATTAATGTAAAACTATACCCGGTTATGAGACCGAATTTTGATCAAAGTAAATACTGGGGAAACCACTAAAATATTTTTAAATGTTGAACTATAAAGCTACGGCAACCGAATTTAGTCCAAAGGTTTTACCAGCAATACCAATTAGCTTAGCGATTTTTTTCAGTTTTGGTCCAGATTTTGAATTAGCTGCACCCTTGTAGATATATGAGATATGTTTCTAAATTTAACACAACTTGATGGTGGGTATATAAGATTCGGCACATCCGAATATAACACTCTTACTTGTTAATTTAAAAATAATTTCTTGAAATCTAATGTAGACAATTTCCTTTGTGCAAGGCTGATCCCTGTTAGTGTAGTTTTGTAAATATGCCAAATCAGTCAAATGAATAAGGTTTATATTTTTTGTATCAACTACACTTTTTTGCCTTTAGGTGTTAGACATATAAATTCTTGCATTCATAAACTAAAACCTAAAATATTTACATGTAACATTTCAAATGGTTACAACTTAGTACTTAGTTGTTGAAGTTGTTAGAAGTAATTTTTATTTACATAAATATATTAAATAAGGCCAACAAATACAAGTAATGAATATGTATAATTTACATACATATGTACTCGTATGTATGTAAAATTTTTCATTTACAAAATGCAAAAAAAGTAACATAAGCAAAAATGATATATTGTAAAATATGTTCATGTCGTTTTCTCATAAAATACCTTTTATAGTTCTAAGTAGCAATTTTGCTATTTGTTTTCATGTTCATTTACAAATATAACATTTTTGTAATTTTTTATAATTTTTTTTTTTCCTTTTTTTTGAACAAAAAATTGTAGTAAATGTGTGAAAAGGTAATTTTGTATATGGGATTGTATTACACTATGGAAAAGGATAATTTAATTACATACATTATGTAGAAGTGTAAGTAAATACACGTTTATATATTAACTTATTTACAGGCACATTTTTACAATTATGAGGAAAATAGGACAGTTTTTTGTTAAGGGACAACAGCGACTATTATGTACCCTTTGATAAAAACAAGTAAGAAAGCGCTAAAGTCGATCAAGCCGACCATACCATACCACTAAGGTCAAAGGTATTATTTTTCCTGTATAAAGACAAATATTTGATAAATTTTGCCATCATACAAACATTTTCTCAAAACTTATATACTTAACCTGTTTCCGTCATTTGGACTTATATGAGAGCTAGGGTCAAATGTGGACCTATTATCTCGAAATTTGGCAAATTGATTACAGTTGTTACAAAAATTATGTATGCAAAAAATAAACTCAAAAGTTTCATTATCTTTAGATTTACAAGCGTTTTAGTGATTTTTTTTCTCATTTAGTGCGTTTTTAAAGAAGAGTTTGTATGGGAGCTATGGTGAAATGTAGACCGATTTCAACGAAATTTTATACAGTGATTTAGGTTTACATTAGTATTATTTGTTTTAAATTTCATGAAAAACATTTGTGGCCAATATATCTATTCGGGGAAGTGGGACCTATGGGAGGTACCATAAATAATGGACCGATTTTGACCAATTTCAATAGCCATGGTCCCATTATCAAAAAAATTATCTGTGCCAAATTTCATCAAATTATCTTTAGAATTGCGACCTGTAGTTTGATTACAAGGTTTACATGGGGGTCCAGCCAGCCAGACGGACGGACGGACGGATATCGCTAAATCGACTCAGAAAGTGATTCTAAGCCTATTGGTATACTAAAAGATGGGTCTAAGACAAATATTTTTATGCGTTACAAACATCAGCACAAACTTATAATACCCTTTCCACCTATGGTGGTGAAGGGTATAAAAATTGTTCGTATCATACCAATAAATGTTACAGGTTCTGCCAACACTCTAAAATAAAATGTTGTTAAAAACCAAAGATGAAGGGCACCTACCGATAACGATTCCATCTTGAAGAGTCACTTTTATTAAAAGTCTAACTACACTACACAACAAATGAACATGTTTTGAAAAGTGCAAGGTCGTCCTATTCTACAATAAAATTGTAGTAAAACCCTATAATCATTTTGGTCAATTTAGTGACGATATTATACACTTCACCATCATATAAGTTATTTTTATACCCACCATCTAAAAGAATGGCGGATATATTGAGATTACATTCCGTTTGTAATTTCCTTAATATTGGCTCAAAAATCAAAAACGATATATATTCTGAATCCTTATGAAATTCTAAGACGAAAGGAGCTAGCTCACTGAAACGTAGTAAAACCATTCTCTACCTCTAAGAAAATTTTAGTATTGAAATTGGGCAAAATCGGTTAACATTTGACCATAGCTCCTGTATAACCTCGCCTACGCTAATCGCTTATTTGCTAATAAATAACAAACTATAATAGCAATGATGATAAAATTTGGTATACAGAAAAAATCGGTTCATATTTAGTTATAGCTTCCATACAAAAAACTTACGGAAACAGCCAAAATTTCACCTAAAATACATTTAAATGCCAATAAATGTAAAACCAATGTGCAAAATTTTGTCACAATCGGTCATCATTTGACCATGGCTCCCATATAAAAAACTTACGGAAACACAAAAATATATAAAGAAAGGGTTGTTTATGTCCGTCTGTCCGTCGATAAAAGCACGATAGCGCCTTAACGAAAAGAGCTAGAGGGACAAAATTTTACAAAAGTATTTTGGATATCTTGAGAAACTTGTGTGTTGAAAATGGACAAAATCGGTTCAAATTTAGTTAGAGCTCCCATATAACCCCGCCCCGGGAAACACATTAATGCTGATAAATTGAATACAATTGTAAAAGCTATGACGACTAAATTTAAAATAGGGAAGTTTTATGGAATTTTTGATCAGTTTATGAAGTTATCACTTAGCTTTCAGTTTATCAGTTAGCTTTCATATAAAAAGCAAAGGTCAGTTAAAAGCTATTAAATTAGAAACTATGATAGCTATGGCCACTAAGTTTTGCAAGAATAAGCTCTATATATATGCCAGTCAATCGGTCAACTTTTGGCTATAATTCTTATATATATAACATCCCCTTTTTTTATCTGCAATTAAAACGATTTGGGGGTACATTCATTATATTAAGATTGCACCTATGAAACTAGATAGGCATCAATCAATATTCAGCCCAGACTGCTTATATATATCAATTTACGTGTTTTTTTATAACTTTGGTGAAAAGTTACGTCTTAGTCGAAATCCCTTGATTTTAAGTAGCAGGTACGACTAAGCCGTTAAAGATATTGCTCTAGTTCTATTTTTGTGGTAATCTGCAGGGGGTTCTAACTATAACTAGAACTTTTTTAACTTTTTTCGAATTCGTTTAACAATCTATTTTAAAAAACCAAAAAAGGAGTTTTAAAAACGGTAGGAAAAAAAACTTTGTTTCGTCATGTGCAAAAGTGACATAGCGTTAGCCCATTGCATCAAAAATAGGTATTTAAATATCTTAAGGCCTTAAAAAAGTAAAACTAGTAAAATTTATTAAAGTTTTTTAAAAATAATAATTTTGTTATTGCATATGCTCAGGAGAGTCTTTAAGGACATAGGATATCTTATAAAACTCTTGATAATTAGGAAAGTCTGTAACCGATTTTAACCGATTTAAACTTACGGAAACACAAAAATATATAAAGAAAAGGTTGTTTATGTCCGTCTGTCCGTCAGATAAAAGCACGATAGCGCCTTAACAAAAAGAGCTAGAGGGACAAAATTTTACAAAAGTATTTTGGATATCTTGAGAAACTTGTGTGTTGAAAATGGACAAAATCGGTTCAAATTTAGTTAGAGCTCCCATATAACCCCGCCCCGGGAAACACATTAATGCTGATAAATTGAATACAATTGTAAAAGCTATGACGACTAAATTTAAAATAGGGAAGTTTTATGCAATTTTTGATCAGTTTATGAAGTTATCACTTAGCTTTCAGTTTATCAGTTAGCTTTCATATAAAAAGCAAAGGCCAGTTAAAAGCTATTAAATTAGAAACTATGATAGCTATGGCCACTAAGTTTTGCAAGAATAAGCTCTATATATATGCCAGTCAATCGGTCAACTTTTGGCTATAATTCTTATATATATAACATCCCCTTTTTATATCTGCAATTAAAACGATTTGGGGGTACATTCATTATATTAAGATTGCACCTATGAAACTAGATAGGCATCAATCAATATTCAGCCCAGACTTTATATATGATGGATGCATTAGGAACTCCTAACGAAATATGTATATGGACCTGCCCTATTACTATTAACGTGTTTAGCCTAACTACATATTAAGCACAACGAAAAGTGTTTAACAGCTTATTAATGTATAACTATACCCGGTTATGAGACCGAATTTTGATCAAAGTAAATACTGCGGCAACCTCTAAGATATTTTTAAATGTTGAACTATAAAGCTACTGCAACCGAATTTAGTCCAAAGGTTTTACCATTAATACCAATTAGCTTAGCGATTTTTTCGGTTTTGGTCCACATTTTAAATTAGCTGCACCCTTGTAGATATATGAGATATGTTTCTAAATTTGACACAACTTGATGGTGGGTATATAAGATTCGGCACAGCCGAATATAACACTCTTACTGGTTTTAGAATAATATTAGCTTTTGTCGTTATTGATTGATTGACATTATATAGGAGCTAGGGTTAAATGTGAACCGACTTTCTCGAAATTTTGCAATTATGTGTACAACAAATAAACGTTAATTTATCATAATCTTTAGATTTACGAGCGTTTTTGTGGTTTTCGCTTTACCTAATGACGCTAGCATAACATTTCACATTGAGATCCACAGTCACGGCAACATGAACTTCTGTAATGATTAAATATTTAAATTTGAAATTACCACAGCAACGACGGTATCCAGCACTAACACACCGTCGTTTTAACCCTTATGTGTATACCAAGGTACCCCGGTACCTTTAACACTTTCATCTTAAGTTTTTTAATGGAAACAGATGATTCACAAACTTTAAACTTTTTAAGAACTCCTAACTTTTGAAATAGTTTAAAATATTTTTATTTTTAAGCTTAAAAATTATATTGTGTAGGCGCTGTGGTCCAATTTATATCTTACATACGTAACAGTACGGCAAGGTACCCGGGTACCTTCATACATTATATATGAAAAAACTATAATAAAAAGTAAAATTTTATTGAAAGATGACTAAAGCAAAAGAAGAAAGAGTAGTTATAAATATTTTATATTTGAATATTTATGTAGAAATAAGATTTACATTATTTTTTTTTTTTCATACATAGTTTCGATTTTTTTTTTAATTTTATTCTTGACCCTGGTTATAAAAGGGTTAATGACATCCAATTTCAACCAATTTTCTAATATATATTTCTATCCATTAAAGCAATTATAATTTCAGTTCTGCTTTCAAAAACTGCTTATATATAACAATTTACGTGTTTTTTTTTTATAACTTTGGTGACAAGTTACGTCTTAGTCGAAATTCCTAGATTTTAAGTAGCAGGTACGACTAAGCCGTTAAAGATATTGCTCTAGTTCTATTTTTGTGGTAATCTGCAGGGGGTTCTAACTATAACTAGAACTTTTTTAACTTTTTTCGAATTCGTTTAACAATCTATTTTAAAAAACCAAAAAAGGAGTTTTTAAAACGGTAGGAAAAAAAAACTTTGTTTCGTCATGTGCAAAAGTGACATAGCGTTAGCCCATTGCATCAAAAATGGGTATTTAAATATCTTAAGGCCTTAAAAAAGTAAAACTAGTTAAATTTATTAAAGTTTTTTAAAAATAATAATTTTGTTATTGCATATGCTCAGGAGAGTCTTTAAGGACATAGGATATCTTATAAAACTCTTGATAATTAGGAAAGTCTGTAACCGATTTTAAGGTTATATATCATGTATTTGGATTATTGGGGTCAAATGTAGAGAAAATGGAGGCTACATTTTTCTGTAGTACGAAACTTAATTTACTTAATACAAATTTATGGTATACATATATATCCGCCTTGGCTTGTATCCTTACAACTGCCACGTTGAATTCGCCTTGAGATTTACTGTTTACTATAAATAAACGTGCATTGTAATTTTCCGATATCAGGCATTTATTTTCTCCAAAAATGTTTGTTTACAATAATCTGGGTACCTTGTCATTCTGTTAAAGGTGTTTTTTTTTTTTGTTTCAAACTTGGACGAATTAACAACATTCTTATTTATTTTTAAACTATTAATATTATTGTATATTCATTATAATATTTCAACCTTCAAATATTTTTTCTATATTAATTTCTTAGATACCCTTGAGCCCTTCATACATATACAATTCGTTCAAAATCATTCATTATACCATATGTGGAAAGGGCATTATAAGTTTGTGCTGATGTATGTTGCACATAGAAATATTTGTCTTAGACCCACCTTTTAGTATACCAATAGGCTTAGAACCACTTTCTGAGTCGATTTAGCGATGTCCGTCCGTCCGTCCTTCCGTCTGGCTGGCTGGCTGGACCCCCATGTAAACCTTGTAATCAAACTACAGGTCGCAGTTCTAAAGATAATTTAATAAAATTTGGCACAGATCATTTTTTGTTTTTATAATGGGACCATGGCTATTGAAATTCGTCAAAATCGGTCCATTATTTATGGTACCTCCCATAGGTCCCACTTCTCGGAATTGATATATTGGCCACAAATATCAATATTTTTTCATGAAATTTAAATCAAATACTGTTTATGTCAACCAAAATCATTGTACTAAATTTCGTTAAAATCGGTCCATAGCTCCCATACAAACTTTTCTTTAAAAACGCACTAAATGAGACAAAAATCATTAAAAAGCTCGTAAATCTGAAGATAATGGGAATTTTAAGTTTATTTTTTACATACATAATTTTTGTAACAACTGTAATCAATTTGCCTAATTTCGAGATAATCGGTCCACATTTGACCCTAGCTCTCGTATAAGTCCAAATGTCGGAAGCAGCTTAAATATAAAAGTTTTGAGAAAATGTTTGTATGATGGCAAAATTTAGCAAATATTTGTCTTTATACAGAAAAAATAACACTTTTGACCTTAGTGGTGAAGGGTATCGTATGGTCGGGCTTGACCGACTATAGCACTTTCTTACTTGTTTTAATGTGAAACTGTAGTGGTGATTTAGAGACGACTATGTAAAAAATACAATTGTTGTACTGTAAACTATATATTTGTCTGAATTTTTATCAGTTTCATATAGATATACGAAAAAACTAATTATACAGTAATTCCTTGATATAAGTCATTTCCACAAAAGTATTTAAAACGTTTGTAATTGATAATGAAACTTCCAATACATCGATTAATCCAGTTATTTATAAAGTGGGTTGTTCTAAACTAAAACTAATCTTTCTTTCCGTAGTAAATGTTAGCCTTCGTTATCGTTTTCTGGAATCAATTATGACCTTAGTCAAAGGGTTACTGTAAGCTTAAGCATAAAAAATATAGTTTAGTATTTATTACATACGAGTATATGAATGTTTGCTTGGCCGAACAAAAATGTATGTGTATATGTGTTTTTATGTATATATATATGTATATGTATGGATGGGTAGCTTTGTGTATATGTTTGTATATGCTAAATGTGTTTGTAGGTATGTATGTATGTAACTATGCTGAGTTGTTGATTAGTTTCTAAAGTAGAAAATTGTGTTGCCATTTTTATTATTTTTCTATTATATATTTTTTTTTCATATAAAAGTGTAAAAATGTTTGTACTTTTGCAACATTTTATATTAGTGTTGGTTTATATTTCCTGCTGCTAATGTTGATGCTCTTCAACCTTCCCATTCAAGTACTTAAGCCAAGGCACAGTGGTTTTGAAAAGAACTTTAGAGGGCTTTTAATGATAACTTGAGCTATTTTAACCCTAACACTCCTGACACGGGTACCTGGGTATCCGAATGAACTTTAAAGTCAAATATCTCTTTAACGATAAAAGATATAAAGTTGAGGTTTTGTAAGTTCCTAAAACTATTTATTTTCTAAAGATTTTTGTTTCTTTAAGCTTTCTAAAGTTTTTGGCTTAGGCTGTGGATTCACCGAAAGTCAAATATTCCTAACCCTCCTGATAAGGGTACCCGGGTACAAGTACGAAAATTAAGTCATTATATATATAACAAGTAAGAGTATTATATTCAGCTGTGCCGAATCTTATATACCCACCATCAAGTTGTGTTAAATTTAGAAACATATCTCATATATCTACAAGGGTGCAGCTAATTCAAAATCTGCACCAAAACTGGAAAAATCGCTAAGCTATTTGGTATTCTTGGTAAAACCTTTGGACTAAATTAGGTTTCCGTAGCTTTATAGTTCAACATTCAAAAATATTTTAGTGGTTTCCCCAGTATTTACTTTGATCAAAATTCGGTCTCATAACCAGGTATAGTTTTACATTAATAAGTTGTTAAATACTTTTCGTTGTACTTAATATGTAGTTAGGCTAAACACGTTAACAGTAATACGACAGGTCCATATATTTCGTTATGAGTTCCTAATGCATTCATCATATATAAAGTCTGGGCTGAACATTGATTGATGCCTATATAATTTCATAGGTGCAATCTTAATATAATGAATGTACCTCCAAATCTTTTTGATTGTAGATATAAAAAGGGGATGTTATATATATAAGAATTATAGCCAAATGTTGACCGATTATAACAATTTTACACACTGGCTGGTATATATAGAGAGCTTATTCTTGCAAAATTTAGTGACCATAGCTATCATAGTTTCTAATTTAATAGCTTTTAACTGGCCTTTGCTAAAATTTTTGGTTTCCGTGAGTGTTTTTCACATGAAAGCTAAAGTCAAATATGGACTGATTCCTATAAAATTTGATAAACTGATCAAAAATTGAATAAAACTTCCCTATTAAATTTAATCGTCATAGCTATTATAATTGTATTCAATTTATCAGCATTAATGTGTTTCCCGGGGCGGGTTTATATGGGAGCTCTAACTAAATTTGAACCGATTTTGTCTATTTTCACCACACATCTTTTTCAAGATATCCAAAATACTTTTGTAAAATTTTGTCCCTCTAGCTCTTTTCGTTAAGGCGCTATCGTGCTTTTATCTGACGGACAGACGGACATAAACAACCTTTTCTTTATGTATTTTTGTGTTTCCATAAGTTTTTTATATGGGAGCTATGGTCAAATGGTAACCGATTGTGACGAAATTTTGCACACTGGCTGGCATTGACATAAGACTTCCTTGTGCTTAATTATGTCTTACTAGCTCTTGTAGTTAAGGAGCTATCACTAGCTATCATTTTATCTGACGGACAGACGGACATAAATCCCCTTTTCTTTTTGAATTTTTGTGTTTTCGTAAGTTTTTTATATGGGAGCTAGGTCAAATAGTGACCGATTGTGACAAAATTTTGCACACTGGCTGGCATTGATATAAGAGTTTCTTGTGCCAAATTTAGTGGTTATATCTGTTATACTTTTAGATTTATTGGCATTTAAGTGTATTGTGGGTGAAATTTAGCCTGTTTTCGTAAGTTTTTTGTATGGGAGCTATGGCTAAATGTGAACCGATTTCGATGAAATTTTATATGCTGCCTAGTGCTTATCTAAAACTTCTAGATACCAAATTTTGTCATTATAACTGTCATAATTTGTCATTTATTAGCAAATAAGCGATTAGCCTAGACGAGGTTTTACGGGAGCTATGGCCAAATGCAAACCGATTTTGCCCAATTTCAATACCAAAATTTTCTCATAGATAAAGAATGTTTTTGCTAAGTTTCAGTTAGCTAGCTCTTTTCTTTTAGACGTTATCGTGATTTCAACAGACAGACAGACGGACATAGCTCAATCGTCTTAGAATTTCATAAGGATTCAGAATATATATCGTTTTTGATTTTTGAACCAATATTAAGGAAATTACAAATGGAATGACAATCTCAATATACCCCCCATTCTTTTTGATGGTAGGTATAAAAAAGTTATGGATATGATTCTATTTTTTATGTGTGCATTTAGTTAATAATTTGACAACTTAACTTTGCACTTTTATAATAGACAAACTTCAGAAAATTACAATTCTGTTAAGCGTGAAGCAATAATTTGGTTGTGTGTATTACATATTGGCCTTTGGCAACCATCATGCACTTTATGTGTTTTGAGATTTGATTTCAGATTAATAGCCATGCAAAGGTAACACTTTCAAAGCTGTTATATCTTCTGAATTCTTCTAGTAAACATTTAATGTTAATTCCATTTTCTGTAAAGAACTACTCAAATTATCCTCTGCAGTTAGTCTAAATATATTTCGCGGAATATTTTAATCGTAACTGAAAAATTAGTATTCACGGGTACCCTGGTACCCTTATCAGGAGTCTACGTATAAAAATGTTATCAGTACGGTTAGGGTTAAAGATAAAACAATTGAAATTCACAGGAGTAGATATTAAGTGATTTTAGATACATTTCCTAATAAATAATTTATTAAAAATAGAGTCAGACCTCAAAAATGTTAGTTTTTTTTTTTCAAAAAGAAAACTTTTGTTTTATCTTTTCTTATCACATTTCTTTTCTAGAAATGTTACCCATTTTATAAATTTACATATCCAAAAACTAAACCCTCTTAACCACTGTTCGTCGTTAGCTTTCATTCTATAACAATAGCACCAATATGGTTCTTTAATTAATTGTAATTAGCCTGGGTGTAGAGGTTTTCATTTCATTCATTCATGTTCGCATATGGTTTGAGTAATTGCAAAAAAGAGTTATCATTTGCATAAATAATTAAACATCATAATGAATTTAAATCGAAAATATAAGGAAAATTGTATGAATAAAATGAATGAAACACATTTATGGTTACAATTTCAATATTTAACTTTAACCGAAATTATTTGATTTAATTAGTTTCGCAAGAAAGTTGTAAGTTTTGTAGCTGGTTTTTTTTTTCAGCGAAGGGCACAGTTGGGGGAAATTTTGTAAATAGGTTCTATTTAATGTTATTTCCTTGTAATTAAATCACTAAATTTAATTAAAAAGGGAAGAATTTTGTACCCTTGAATACTTATAGCCGCCTTGTTAAGAGATAATTTTAATAATATCAATAACAGTACCATAATTTCTTAAGTAAAAATACAAAATTTGAAGATCGAAAATTTAAATAAAATGTACTCAATTATAAGAAAAAGCTGAATCGTTTGTGATCTCGTTTATGATCACTCATATTTATACCCTTCACCACCATAGGTGGAAAGGGTATTATAAGTTTGTGGTGATGTATGTAACGCATAAAAATATTTGTCTTAGACCCACCTTTTAGTATACCAATAGGCTTAGAATCACTTTCTGAGTCGATTAAGCGATGTCCGTCCGTCCGTCCCTCTGGCTGGACCCCCATGTAAACCTTGTAATCAAACTACAGGTCGTAATTCTAAAGATAATTTGATGAAATTTGGTACAGATCACTTTTTTGATAATGGGACCATGGCTATTGAAATTGGTCAAAATCGGTCCATTATTTATGGTACCTCCCATAGGTCCCACTTACCAGAATTGCTATATTGGCCACAAATATCAATATTTTTTCATGAAATTTAAAACAGATACTGCTTATGTAAACTTAAATCACTGTACCAAATTTCGTTGAAATCTTTCCACATTTGACCATAGCTCCCATACAAACTCTTCTTTAAAAATGCACTAAATAAAACAAAACAAGTAAGAAAGCGCTATAGTCGGTCAAGCCGACCATACGATACCCTTCACCACTAAGGTCAAAGGTGTTATTTTTCCTGTATAAAGACAAATATTTGCTAAATTTTGCCATCATACAAACATTTTCTCAAAACGTATATATTCAACCTGTTTCCGTCATTTGGACTTATATGAGAGCTAGGGTCAAATATGGACCTATTATCTCGAAATTTGGCAAATTGATTACAGTTATGTATGCAAAAAATAAACTCAAAATTTTCATTATCTTTAGATTTACGAGCGTTTTAGTGATTTTTGTCTCATTTAGTGCGTTTTTGAAGAAGAGTTTATATGGGAGCTATGGTCAAATGTGGACCGATTTCAACAAAATTTGGTACAGTGATTTAAGTTTACATAGGCAGCATGTGTTTGAAATTTCATGAAAAAATATTGATATTTGTGGCCAATATAGCAATTCCGGGAAGTGGGACCTATGGGAGGTACCATAAATAATGGACCGATTTTGACCAATTTCAATAGCCATGGTCCCATTATCAAAGAAATTATCTGTGCCAAATTTCATCAAATTATCTTTAGAATTGCGACCTGTAGTTTGATTACAAGGTTTACATGGGGGTCCAGCCAGCCGTCCAGCCAGAAAGACGGTCGGACGGACATCGCTAAATCGACTCAGAAAGTGATTCTAAGTCTATTGGTATACTAAAACGTGGGTCTAAGACAAATATTTCTATGCGTTACAAACATAAGCACAAACTTATAATACCCTTTCCACCTATGGTGGTGAAGGGTATAAAAATCACTAAAACGCTCCTAAATCCAAAGATATTAAAAATTTTGAGTTTATTTTTTACGTACATAATTTTTGTAACAACTGTAATCAATTTGCTAAATTTCGAGATAATCGGTCCACATTTGACCCTAGCTCTCATATAAGCCCAAATGATGGAAACAGCTTAAATATATAAGTTTTGAGAAAATGTTTGTATGATGGCAAAATTTAGCAAATATTTGTCTTTATACAGGAAAAATAACACCTTTGACCTTAATGGTGAAGGGTATCGTATGGTCGGGCTTGACCGACTATAGCGCTTTCTTACTTGTTTTCACCAAAAATTGATTATTTTTAAACTTTAAACTTGATTTTCTCGTTAGCTATGACAGCTAGAGCAAAAATAATGAAATTCTGTGATCACTGAAAAATTTATACTAATACTAATACTAGTAGAACTGCTATTTTGAAACGATTGTCTTTCCTTATTTTTTTGGTTCTTTGTAGCACTGTGTAGTTTCTTTTCTCTTAATTTATTGATCAATACTTTTTAATTAAAACTTAATTAAAATTCTTTTAACTTTAAATGCATAAACCATTTATTATATCTATCATTCTCTTCCTCTATAATTTTAATAACGAGAAAAATATCTTCAGATTTTATTTAAATCTTATAATAAAAACATTTAAATTAATAATAATAATTTCCGTTTTATCAAACAATTAATAAATAATTGTAACAATAAAGTTTCGGAATTGTTGAGAACAACAATTTCATTATGAAATTATACAAATCCCTGGTTTAAAATTTACGCTGCTCCAAATTAAAGTAATGAAAGTCATTATTATCATATGAAGTGGAAACCCAAAATTCAAAGGTGCTATCATTTGAGGCCTTCAAAAGAATTAAGAAAATTTTAATAATATGTTTCAAAATGGTAATCATAATTTTCTAAAATTTCTTAGTTAGTTTAAGCAGAAGAAAGGAAATTGATTTGCCGCTACTGTAAGGTGCTCTTTAAAGGTGCTTTAATCATTTTTTAGTTATTTAGTAACGCAAATAAAATTGTAATGTTTGTGACCATGTATAATAAGTGCTGTCACAAGGCCCATTGTGTTTAGACCCTTATATTTTTTCCGCTGGCTGTTACTACAAGCAATTGTAATTGTTAAATTTTACTTATTTATTGTTAAAACCGTAAGTGTAAATGTCTGTGTTTGGAAATGTACAATTTATGAATTGCATTAATTTTCCATTTGAGAATATGTAGAAATTTACATTAAAAACAAGTAAGAGTGGTATATTCGGCTTTGCCGAATCTTGGATACCCTTCACCAATGGTGTTGCAAAAGTACTAAATGTAATTCCTAGCAATATTTTGTTATACTAGTATTATATGCAAAGAGTCTTTAAAATTAAGAGTCGGAAAAAGAAAAGCTTTTCGGTGGCGTCATCATCTAGAATAGTTATGCACCCAAAGTTTAGGTTGGACAGGTGGCTGATGTCTAGGAAAGCTTCACTTGGGTTCTAAAGTGGTCCCTTTGAGAAAGATAATGATTACTGGACTACAAGTAGAGAATGCATATTTAAGCCAGCCAGTAGCTTCGAAATTAAATAGACACATATTTTACGAACATTTAATAAAGTTAGTTATGTAAAACTCTGATGTAAGCGGACTGATTTAGGTCAAAGCTTTAACAATGATAAGCCTTAAAATTATAGGGTATACACTCTTAGTTTTAGATACATACGTGAAATATATAGCTTTTGAATGGATGGATATCAGCTTTGTCGAAAAAGTTATTAAAGATTTACTTATTAATCTAAAGTTAGTTAATTAATTTAAATGAACACTTCATCAATAATATTTGGGATGTATTGTTCTTTCGATCTGTCCGATGGATGTTTGGAAAGTCTTGCTCCAGTTCCTTCTGCAATTTTAATGTGATTTAATTTATCAGCATTAAATCGATTCCCGGTCGGGGTTATATGGGAGATTTCACTAAATGTTAATAGAGCTCGCCCATTTTCAATATCGAACTTTTCAAGAGATCAGAAATACTTTTGTCAAATGTTGTCCCTCTAGAAAGTTTATTTTTGGTGCTATCGCCCTGAATATCAATATTGTACAACGTCTTTATACTAAATGTCATCATCGTATCTTAGGCGAAGTTATACGGAAGCAATTGTCAAACGTGAACGGATTTCTCCCAGTTGCAATTAAAAAATTTAAATTTTCGTTGATATGTGAGATACTTACATACATATGTAGGTTTTGAACGGATATCATGTAATTAGCTGCATTTTTGTACTTCCTAGGAAGATTACCTATAATTTGATATATAATACATTCTCAAATGTTATCATAATGTTCGAAAGTCAGACACAAAATTAAGATAAATGCAGTGTGTCTATCTGCTAAAATCAGATTAGTGGAGCTCCTGGAAGGTACAAACATATGCATTTTTCACAAAATTTTAGGATATCGTCTCACCCTAAATTTCATCATTGTCGATCAAAACACCTGAAATATCGCTTAAACACTAAATTATATCTACCACAAATTACCGAATGCATCAGAGTTTAGGTAATCCCCTACGAAGTACGCTATTAAATTTTATCAAAATAAACATCTGAGATATTGACAAAACAGGAGCTCCAAAAACTTGACTACAACAGAAAAAAGGACAGACATGTAGACGGACGGACGGACAGACAGGTAGACGGACGGACGGACAGAAAAACAGACGGACGGACAGATAAACAGACGGACGGACAGACAAACAGACAGATGGACAGACGTAGCGAAATCGATTCTCCTGCCGGTTCTGAGTCGATCGGTACAATTTGAATGGTATTCATAATCAGATTTGTAGAGTTTATCCGATTTTAGGAAATCCTCCCACAAAGAACGCTGTCAAATTTCATCACAATCGGTCCATAAACACCTGAGATATCGCTGAAACAATACTTACAAAATGTCAACAAAATTTCTTAGACACGTACTTTGAGGAATTTGCTGCACATCACAAGTAGTGTTTTGGCGATATCTCAGTTGTTTATGGACCGCTTTTAATAAAATTGTATAACGTGCTTGGCGGGAGAATAAAATCTGATATAAAATGTATGTATGTCCGTGCTAAAGGAGGATGGTTTATCCTATCTCTGCATTTCATTTTTTCAACAAACATTCTCTAATGCGTACTTTGGGCAATTTGCAAAACATCAAATTTAGTGTTTTGGCGATATCTCAGTGGTTTATAGACCGATTTTGATAAAAATTTACACAGTGCTTTGGGGAACCATCAATCTGATATATAACATATTATCACGTGTTCAGGAGTATCTTTTTTCTCTTGTTATTTAAAAGTGTGTTTCAATCAAAAATTTTAAAATTTTCGTCTAATTTTTGGTATTTTTTTCGATATTTTCGGTGTTTATAAACCAATTTTAATGAAATTTAATAGCGTTCATTGCGGGAGAATTTCCTAAAATCTGATATATAATTTATGTAAGTCCATCCTCCAGGGGCTTCAGAAACTTGATTTCAACAGACAGACGGGCAGACAGACAGACAGACAGACAGACAGACACACAGACAGACAGACAAACAGACTGACATCGCTTAATCGATTCTCCTCCCGATTCTGAGTCGATCTGTATAATTTTTATGGGGTCTACGATCACTAATAAAACAAGTAAGAGTATTATATTCGGCTGTGCCGAATCTTATATACCCACCATCAAGTTGTGTTAAATTTAGAAACATATCTCATATATCTACAAGGGTGCAGCTAATTCAAAATCTGCACCAAAACTGGAAAAATCGCTAAGCTATTTGGTATTGTTGGTAAAACCTTTGGACTAAATTAGGTTTCCGTAGCTTTATAGTTCAACATTCAAAAATATTTTAGTGGTTTCCCCAGTATTTACTTTGATCAAAATTCGGTCTCATAACCAGGTATAGTTTTACATTAATAAGTTGTTAAATACTTTTCGTTGTGATTAATATGTAGTTAGGCTAAACACGTTAATAGTAATACGACAGGTCCATATATTTCGTTATGAGTTCCTAATGCATTCATCATATATAAAGTCTGGGCTGAACATTGATTGATGCCTATATAATTTCATAGGTGCAATCTTAATATAATGAATGTACCTCCAAATCTTTTTGATTGTAGATATAAAAAGGGGATGTTATATATATAAGAATTATAGCCAAATGTTGACCGATTATAACAAAATTTTACACACTGGCTGGTATATATAGAGAGCTTATTCTTGCAAAATTTAGTGACCATAGCTATCATAGTTTCTAATTTAATAGCTTTTAACTGGCCTTTGCTAAAATTTTTGGTTTCCGTGAGTGTTTTTCACATGAAAGCTAAAGTCAAATATGGACTGATTCCTATAAAATTTGATAAACTGATCAACAATTGCATAAAACTTCCCTATTTTAAATTTAATCGTCATAGCTATTACAATTGTATTCAATTTATCAGCATTAATGTGTTTCCCGGGGCGGGGTTATATGGGAGCTCTAACTAAATTTGAACCGATTTTGTCCATTTTCAACACACATCTTTTTCAAGATATCCAAAATACTTTTGTAAAATTTTGTCCCTCTAGCTCTTTTCGTTAAGGCGCTATCGTGCTTTTATCTGACGGACAGACGGACATAAACAACCTTTTCTTTATGTATTTTTGTGTTTCCATAAGTTTTTTATATGGGAGCTATGGTCAAATGTGACGAAATTTTGCACACTGGCTGGCATTGACATAAGACTTCCTTGTGCTTAATTTAGTCTTGCTAGCTCTTATAGTTAAGGAGCTATCACGATTTTATCTGACGGACAGACGGACATAAATCCCCTTTTCTTTTTGAATTTTTGTGTTTTCGTAAGTTTTTTATATGGGAGCTAGGTCAAATAGTGACCGATTGTAACAAAATTTTGCACACTGGCTGGCATTGATATAAGACTTTCTTGTGCCAAATTTAGTGGTTATATCTGTTATACTTTTAGATTTATTGGCATTTAAGTGTATTTTGGGTGAAATTTAGCCTGTTTTCGTAAGTTTTTTGTATGGGAGCTATGGCTAAATGTGAACCGATTTCGATGAAATTTTATATGCTGCCTAGTGCTTATCTAAAACTTCTAGATACCAAATTTTGTCATCATAACTGTCATAATTTGTCATTTATTAGCAAATAAGCGATTAGCCTAGACGAGGTTATACGGGAGCTATGGCCAAATGCTAACCGATTTTGCCCAATTTCAATACCAAAATTTTCTCATAGATAAAGAATGTTTTTGCTAAGTTTCAGTTAGCTAGCTCTTTTCGTTTAGACGTTATCGTGATTTCAACAGACAGACAGACAGACAGACAGACAGACGGACAGACAGACGGACATAGCTCAATCGTCTTAGAATTTCATAAGGATTAAGAATATATATCGTTTTTGATTTTTGAACCAATATTAAGGAAATTACAAACGGAATGACAATCTCAATATACCCCCCATTCTTTTTGATGGTGGGTATAAAAAGGGGATGTTATATATATAAGAACTATAGCCAAATGTTGACCGATATTTACAAAATTTTACATACTGGCTGGTATTAATATAAAGTTTATTTGTGCAAAATTTAGTGACCATAGCTGACATAGTTTATAATTTAATAGCTTTTAACTGGCGTTTTTGGCATTTTAGTGGTTACCGGGAGCGGTTTTTATATGAAAGCTATGGTCAAAAGTGGACCGATTCCAATAAAATTTGACATACTAACTGAAAGTTGCATAAAACTTCTCTGTTCTTAATGTAGTAGTCATAGATTTTGAGAATTTTATTAAATTTGTTAGCATAAATGTGATTCCCGAGGCAGGGTTATATGGGAGCTCTTACTAAATGTGAACCGATTTTACCCATTTTTAGCACACAGATTCTATAATATATCGAAAATATTATTGTTAAATTTTTTCTCTCTAGCTTTTGTATTTAAGGAGCTATCGCGCTTTTCTCTGACGGAAAGACGGACACAGACCATGTTTTCTTATTGTATTTTTGCGTTTCTGTAAGTTTTTTACATGGGAGCTATGGTCAAATAGTAGCCGATTGTAACAAAATTTTGCACACTGGCTGGCATTCATATAAGACTTCCTTTTGTAAAATTTTGTTACTGTAGCCCTTTTCGTTAAGGCGCTATCGAGCTTTTATCTGACGGACAGACGGACATAAACCCCCTTTTCTTTTTGTATTTTTGTGTTTCCGTAAGTTTTTTATATGGGAGCTATGGTCAAATGGTGACCGATTGTGACAAAATTTTGCACACTGGTTGCAATTGACATAAGACTTCCTCGTGCTAAATTTAGTGGTTATATCTGTTATAGTTTTAGATTTATTGGCATTTAAGTGTATTTTAGGTGAAATTTTGGCTGTTTCCGTATGTTTTTTGTATGGGAGCTATGACTAAATGTCAACCGATTTTGATGAAATTTTACACGATGCCTAGGGCTTATGCAAAACTTCTATATACCAAATTTTATCATCATAGCTATTATAGTTTGTCATTTATTAGCAAATAAGCGATTAGCATAGGCGAGGTTATACGGGAGCTATGGTCAAATGTTAACCGATTTTGCCCAATTTCAATACCAAAATTTTCTCAGTGATGAAGAATGTTTGTACTAAGTTTCATTGAGCTAGCTCCTTTCGTTTAGGCGTTATCGTGATTTCAACAGACAGACAGACAGACAGACAGACGGACAGACAGACGGACAGACAGACGGACATCGCTCAATCGTCTTAGAATTTCATAAGGATTCAGAATATATATCGTTTTTGATTTTTGGGCCAATATTAAGGAAATTACAAACGGAATGACAATCTCAATATACCCCCCATTCTTTTTGATGGTGGGTATAAAAATTACAAACGGAATCACAAACTTATAATACCCTTCACCTATTGGTGAAGGGTATAACAAGAAAACAAACAATGCAATATTGTAATATCTTCGCATACTACAAACAATAATAGTTACATTAATATCGTTAACATGGCAGCTAAATAAACTATGTGTTTTTACAATTATTTTTTAAAGAATTCAATAATTTCAAAATGGCTTATGAGAAGCTTTCAGAATAATTATTACAAATATTTAAATTTATTCTGATACAGTCACGATTTTAATAGATTGTTCCAAAAACTTCAGATACGCCATTATGCTGGCTTAAGGATGATGTATCTGCATAATTTTACATTTATTTATGTGGTTGAATTACACTACCTCATCTTTATCACAGATTAATTGAAATGTGAAAAAATCAGATAAAAGAAAACAAATTTAACTCCATACAATTGCCATTGAACTGCAGTTCACAGAATTTTTAAAGTGATAACCGATTTCTAATTTCAAACCTTTGCCAGTAAATTCTGGCAAGTTAATTGCTCGATTTATAATACAAACTATATGTGTGTTCTTTAAATATATTCAGTATAAAAATACACATATACACTCACGATCACCAGAATAGGTTCACTTTTTAGTAATAAATTTAAGCTCTTAAGATAATTCACGAATAGAATTGTGATGTACTTTTTCTGAAAGGCTGAATAGGTGAGATAAAGAGTTTCAACAAAGAAAGTTTGAAAAAAAGTTGTCAGTTGAAATATATGCATCTTTTCGTCTTTACTGCAGAAAAATATTAATTATTTTTGCGTCACTTGAATAGGTTCACTAAATAAATTTTAGTTTTGTGGTTATATCAGGTGTTTTTTATTGAGGTATAGAACTTAAAGTTGGCATCACTTTTTTAACTGGCGGCCATTTTGTCAGCTGTCAAGTGATCAATATTTAGTTTGGTTTGCCATTTCATCATGAACAGGTTGACAAAAGAACAACGCTTGCAAATCGTGCAAATTTATTTCGATAATAATGGTTCAGTTCGCGAAGTTTACCGCAAGCTCCGTCCATTTTATGGTCGACATAATCGTCCATCAGAGCAATTAATTCGGTTAACCATGGATCGTTGTCGCACTACGTTTACTCTATGTGATAATAAGCATCCGCAGCGACGTCGAACAGTGCGCACCGAAGAAACAATTGCCGCTGTAGAGCAAAGTGTTGAAGAGGACCCGAATGAATCGATTCGCCACCGTACACAGCAATTGGAGCTTTGTCCATCAACTTTATGGAAGATTTTGCGCAAAGATCTTGGCTTGCGACCTTACAAGATCCAGCTTGTGCAAGAATTAAAGCCGCGAGAGCATGCAATGCGTCGTGATTTTGGTGTATGGGCCGAAAATGAGATTGATCTCGATGCTGATTTTCATCGCAAAATTTTGTTCAGTGATGAGGCTCATTTTTGGTTGAATGGCTACGTCAACAAGCAAAATTGCCGCATTTGGAGTGAAGAGAATCCACATGAGACCCTTGAGACGCCATTACATCCACAAAAACTGACTGTTTGGTGTGCTCTATGGGCTGGTGGAGTCATTGGGCCATACTTCTTCCGAAATAATGCTGGAGAGTCAGTTACCATAAATGGAGACCGGTATAGGGCCATGATAACCGACTATTTTGTTCCCCAATTGGATGTCATGAATGTGGATGAGTTGTGGTTCCAACAAGACGGCGCTACATGCCACACAGCGCACGTCACAATTGATTTATTGAAGAAACCATTCGATGAGCGCATAATTTCGCGGAATGGACCTGTCAATTGGCCACCAAGATCGTGCGATTTGACACCACTGGATTATTTTCTTTGGGGATATGTGAAGTCGCTCGTCTACGCCAACAAACCAGAAACGTTAGGGGACTTGGAAGCCAACATTCGTGGCGTTATCGCCAACATACGGCCCCATATACTCGAAAAAGTAGTTGAAAATTGGACCTGTAGAATTGGCTTTATTCGAGCCAGCCGCGGCGGCCACATGCCCGAAATCATATTTAAACATTAATGGCATAAAATTATCCTTCCAATAAAGCCAAATTGATGGACATTAAAACGGTTTTCTTGTGTTTTATTTCAATTCGAAGTTCTATACCTCTAAAAAAACACCCATTACATATGTGGAAATTTTGGCACAAAATAGCTAAGCATTTAATAAAATAGAACTCAGGAAGTATTTTCTCTCGACTTTAATTAAACTTGGTCCATGGTAATCAATAGGCTATGAAAGAGAAGACAAACATTGATACCAGTGGAGATGAAAGTCCCTACTTCCTATCTTCAACTTTTCTATAGAAAAGTCTTCCTAACGTCAACTTTTCTATAGAAAAGTCTTCCTAACGTCAACTTTTCTATAGAAAAGTCTTCCTAACGTCAACTTTTCTATAGAAAAGTCTTCCTAACGTCAACTTTTCTATAGAAAAGTCTTCCTAACGTCAACTTTTCTATAGAAAAGTCTTCCAAACGTCAACTTTTCTATAGAAAAGTCTTCCTAACGTCAACTTTTCTATAGAAAAGTCTTCCTAACGTCAACTTTTCTATAGAAAAGTCTTCTTAACGTCAACTTTTCTATAGAAAAGTCTTCCTAACGTCAACTTTTCTATAAAAAAGTCTTCCTAACATCAACTTTTCTATAGAAAAGTCTTCCTAACGTCAACTTTTCTATAGAAGGGTCTTCCTAACGTCAACTTTTCTATAGAAAAAACTTCCTAACGTCAACTTTTCTTTAGAAAAGTCTTCCTAACGTCAACTTTTCTTTAGAAAAGTTTCTATAGAAAAGTCTTCCTAACGTCAACTTTTCTATAGAAAAGTCGTCCTAACGTCAACTTTTCTATAGAAAAGTCGTCCTAACGTCAACTTTTCTATAGAAAAGTCTTCCTAACGTCAACTTTTCTATAGAAAAGTCTTCCAATCGTCAACTTTTCTATAGAAAATTCTTCCTATCGTCAACTTTTCTATAGAAAAGTCTTCCTATAGTCAACTTTTCTATAGAAAAGTCTTCCTATCGTCAACTTTTCTATAGAAAAGTCTACCTATCGTCAACTTTTCTATAGAAAAGTCTTCCTAACGTCAACTTCTCTATAGAAAAGTCTTCCTAACGTCAACTTTTCTATAGAAGGGTCTTCCTAACGTCAACTTTTCTATAGAAAAAACTTCCTAACGTCAACTTTTCTTTAGAAAAGTCTTCCTAACGTCAACTTTTCTTTAGAAAAGTCTTCCTAACGTCAACCTTTCTATAGAAAAGTCTTCCTAACGTCAACTTTTCTATAGAAAAGTCGTCCTAACGTCAACTTTTCTATAGAAAAGTCGTCCTAACGTCAACTTTTCTATAGAAAAGTCTTCCTAACGTCAACTTTTCTATAGAAAAGTCTTCCTAACGTCAACCTTTCTATACAAAAGTCTTCCTATCGTCAACTTTTCTATAGAAAAGTCTTCCTATCGTCAACTTTTCTATAGAAAAGTCTTCCTAACGTCAACTTTTCTAAAGAAAAGTCTTCCTAACGTCAACTGTTCTATAGAAAAGTCTTCCTAACGTCAACTGTTCTATAGAAAAGTCTTCCTAACGTCAACTGTTCTATAGAAAAGTCTTCCTAACGTCAACTTTTCTATAGAAAAGTCTTCCTAACGTCAACTTTTCTATAGAAAAGTCTTCCTAACGTCAACTTTTCTATAGAAAAGTCTTCCTAACGTCAACTTTTCTATAGAAAAGTCTTCCTAACGTCAACTTTTCTATAGAAAAGTCTTCCTAACGTCAACTTTTCTATAGAAAAGTCTTCCTAACGTCAACTTTTCTATAGAAAAGTCTTCCTAACGTCAACTTTTCTATAGAAAAGTCTTCCTAACGTCAACTTTTCTATAGAAAAGTCTTCCTAACGTCAACTTTTCTATAGAAAAGTCTTCCTAACGTCAACTTTTCTATAGAAAAGTCTTCCTAACGTCAACTTTTCTATAGAAAAGTCTTCCTAACGTCAACTTTTCTATAGAAAAGTCTTCCTAACGTCAACTTTTCTATAGAAAAGTCTTCCTAACGTCAACTTTTCTATAGAAAAGTCTTCCTATCGTCAACTTTTCTATAGAAAAGTCTTCCTATCGTCAACTTTTCTATAGAAAAGTCTTCCTATCGTCAACTTTTCTATAGAAAAGTCTTCCTATCGTCAACTTTTCTATAGAAAAGTCTTCCTATCGTCAACTTTTCTATAGAAAAGTCTTCCTATCGTCAACTTTTCTATAGAAAAGTCTTCCTATCGTCAACTTTTCTATAGAAAAGTCTTCCTATCGTCAACTTTTCTATAGAAAAGTCTTCCTATCGTCAACTTTTCTATAGAAAAGTCTTCCTATCGTCAACTTTTCTATAGAAAAGTCTTCCTATCGTCAACTTTTCTATAGAAAAGTCTTCCTATCGTCAACTTTTCTATAGAAAAGTCTTCCTATCGTCAACTTTTCTATAGAAAAGTCTTCCTATCGTCAACTTTTCTATAGAAAAGTCTTCCTATCGTCAACTTTTCTATAGAAAAGTCTTCCTATCGTCAACTTTTCTATAGAAAAGTCTTCCTATCGTCAACTTTTCTATAGAAAAGTCTTCCTATCGTCAACTTTTCTATAGAAAAGTCTTCCTATCGTCAACTTTTCTATAGAAAAGTCTTCCTATCGTCAACTTTTCTATAGAAAAGTCTTCCTATCGTCAACTTTTCTATAGAAAAGTCTTCCTATCGTCAACTTTTCTATAGAAAAGTCTTCCTATCGTCAACTTTTCTTTAGAAAAGTCTTCCTATCGTCAACTTTTCTTTAGAAAAGTCTTCCTATCGTCAACTTTTCTATAGAAAAGTCTTCCTATCGTCAACTTTTCTATAGAAAAGTCTTCCTATCGTCAACTTTTCTATAGAAAAGTCTTCCTATCGTCAACTTTTCTATAGAAAAGTCTTCCTATCGTCAACTTTTCTATAGAAAAGTCTTCCTATCGTCAACTTTTCTATAGAAAAGTCTTCCTATCGTCAACTTTTCTATAGAAAAGTCTTCCTATCGTCAACTTTTCTATAGAAAAGTCTTCCTATCGTCAACTTTTCTATAGAAAAGTCTTCCTATCGTCAACTTTTCTATAGAAAAGTCTTCCTATCGTCAACTTTTCTATAGAAAAGTCTTCCTATCGTCAACTTTTCTATAGAAAAGTCTTCCTATCGTCAACTTTTCTATAGAAAAGTCTTCCTATCGTCAACTTTTCTATAGAAAAGTCTTCCTATCGTCAACTTTTCTATAGAAAAGTCTTCCTATCGTCAACTTTTCTATAGAAAAGTCTTCCTATCGTCAACTTTTCTATAGAAAAGTCTTCCTATCGTCAACTTTTCTATAGAAAAGTCTTCCTATCGTCAACTTTTCTATAGAAAAGTCTTCCTATCGTCAACTTTTCTATAGAAAAGTCTTCCTATCGTCAACTTTTCTATAGAAAAGTCTTCCTATCGTCAACTTTTCTATAGAAAAGTCTTCCTATCGTCAACTTTTCTATAGAAAAGTCTTCCTATCGTCAACTTTTCTATAGAAAAGTCTTCCTATCGTCAACTTTTCTATAGAAAAGTCTTCCTATCGTCAACTTTTCTTTAGAAAAGTCTTCCTATCGTCAACTTTTCTTTAGAAAAGTCTTCCTATCGTCAACTTTTCTATAGAAAAGTCTTCCTATCGTCAACTTTTCTATAGAAAAGTCTTCCTATCGTCAACTTTTCTATAGAAAAGTCTTCCTATCGTCAACTTTTCTATAGAAAAGTCTTCCTATCGTCAACTTTTCTATAGAAAAGTTTTCCTATCGTCAACTTTTCTATAGAAAAGTTTTCCTATCGTCAACTTTTCTATAGAAAAGTTTTCCTATCGTCAACTTTTCTATAGAAAAGTTTTCCTATCGTCAACTTTTCTATAGAAAAGTTTTCCTATCGTCAACTTTTCTATAGAAAAGTCTTCCTATCGTCAACTTTTCTATAGAAAAGTTTTCCTGTCGTCAACTTTTCTATAGAAAAGTCTTCTTATCGTCAACTTTTATATAGAAATGTCTTCCTATCGTCAACTTTTCTATAGAAAAGTCTTCCTATCGTCAACTTTTCTTTAGAAAAGTCTTCCTATCGTCAACTTTTCTATAGAAAAGTCTTCCTATCGTCAACTTTTCTATAGAAAAGTCTTCCTATCGTCAACTTTTCTATAGAAAAGTCTTCCTATCGTCAACTTTTCTATAGAAAAGTTTTCCTATCGTCAACTTTTCAATAAAAAAGTTTTCCTATCGTCAACTTTTCTATAGAAAAGTTTTCCTATCGTCAACTTTTCTATAGAAAAGTTTTCCTATCGTCAACTTTTCTATAGAAAAGTTTTCCTATCGTCAACTTTTCTATAGAAAAGTCTTCCTATCGTCAACTTTTCTATAGAAAAGTTTTCCTATCGTCAACTTTTCTATAGAAAAGTCTTCCTATCGTCAACTTTTCTAGAGAAGAGTCTTCTTATCGTCAACTTTTCTATAGAAAAGTCTTCCTATCGTCAACTTTTCTATAGAAAAGTCTTCCTATCGTCAACTTTTCTATAGGAAAGTCTTCCTATCGTCAACTTTTCTATAGAAAAGTCTTCCTATCGTCAACTTTTCTATAGAAAAGTCTTCCTATCGTCAACTTTTCTATAGAAAAGTCTTCCTATCGTCAACTTTTCTATAGAAAAGTCTTCCTATCGTCAACTTTTCTATAGAAAAGTCTTCCTATCGTCTACTTTTCTATAGAAAAGTCTTCCTATCGTCAACTTTTCTATAGAATAGTCTTCCTATCGTCAACTTTTCTATAGAAAAGTCTTCCTATCGTCAACTTTTCTATAGAAAAGTCTTCCTATCGTCAACTTTTCTATAGAAAAGTCTTCCTATCGTCAACTTTTCTATAGAAAAGTCTTCCAATCGTCAACTTTTCTATAGAAAATTCTTCCTAGCGTCAACTTTTCTATAGAAAATTCTTCCTATCGTCAACTTTTCTATAGAAAAGTCTTCCTATGGTCCACTTTTCTATAGAAAAGTCTTCCTATCGTCAACTTTTCTATAGAAAAGTCTACCTATCGTCAACTTTTCTATAGAAAAGTCTTCCTATCGTCAACTTTTCTATAGAAAATTCTTCCTATCGTCAACTTTTCTATAGAAAAGTCTTCCTATCGTCAACTTTTCTATAGAAAAGTCTTCCTATCGTCAACTTTTCTATAGAAAAGTCTTCCTATCGTCAACTTTTCTATAGAAAAGTCTTCCTATCGTCAACTTTTCTATAGAAAAGTCTTTTTATCGTCAACTTTTCTATAGAAAAGTCTTCCTATCGTCAACTTTTCTATAGAAAAGTCTTCCTATCGTCAACTTTTCTATAGAAAAGTCTTCCTATCTTCAACTTTTCTATAGAAAAGTCTTCCTATCGTCAACTTTTCTATAGAAAAGTCTTCCTATCGTCAACTTTTCTATAGAAAAGTTTTCCTATCGTCAATTTTTCTATAGAAAAGTTTTCCTATCGTCAACTTTTCTATAGAAAAGTCTTCCTATCGTCAACTTTTCTATAGAAAAGTTTTCCTGTCGTCAACTTTTCTATAGAAAAGTCTTCTTATCGTCAACTTTTATATAGAAATGTCTTCCTTTCGCCAACTTTTCTATAGAAATATCGGGCTTCGCCGGCTATGTCGGGCTTGACCGGCTATAGCACATTGTACTTGTTTTAAAAAATTTTAGTGTCATTTATTTGAAAATATGACGCAGTTACCAACACCGCAAAAAAAATACACACAAATACAAACCGATTGACATTAAAATTAAATTTAATAACGAATAAGCTAAAATATATGAAATATGTTTACTCATGTGTGTCTTCACAAAAAATATGAAATGTATTGTATGTTTTATAATAGCGAAAATATTTACATATGATATTTTATGTATATACAATGTATATATGTATATGTATATTCTCACAGATAAATACAAATATCCTGATATAATATGCAGGCATAGTCAATCCATATGTCTGATCCCTGACACATATTACCCGAATACTTTCTTTATTTTTATCACCACATGGTTTTTCCCTCATTGCGTTTTATAGCAACTACAATTTATGGCGAAATTATGATAATATTTTTTATTCGGTTAAGTAAATAATTTAAATTGGTCCGAGGATGTCACTTATTATAATTTTTTTTTGTGTTAAATTTTTGTTTGCATTTAACCAAACCCATACAAACTCTAGCAAAATGAGAAAAAAAGATGGACCGAAACGTATAATAAATTGATGTCTTTATTAAAAGTCATTAATTTTTATTTAACATTTTTCGCTTATGATCATCCGTTGGAAAGCACGAATTTAAATGAATTTATTTAACAAAATAATGATGATATACATGAATGTTAAATGCAGATAATGGCCCAGGAAATTGCACAAAATATATTTAAAAATTTATTTTAATACTATTTAATTATAAAGTCGTAGTATTTCATAACTTTTTCTTTCTTTTTCGACTTAACGTACAAAATAAATAAATCCATCAAAATAATGAAGCTTTGATTTTAAACAGAAATATCAGGAATTTTAATGAATATGATGGATTTGAAAAATATATGAAGTGATTTATTGAAATATTCAATTTAAGATTGTTAAGAAAATTGATTTATACCGTGGAAACTTTCGAGAGAAATGATAAGCCTATAATTGAAAAGGTTAAATGTCCTCGTTTATATGCACAAGTTGACCGATAGATGACATTTTTATAGAAACATTGACAATAGGAACACATTTCTGTAGAAAAGTTGACATTTCTAAATAAAAGTTAACGATATAGAAAAGCTGACAATAGGAAGACACTTCTATAGAAAACTTGACGACAGGAAGACATTTCTATAGAAAAGTTAACAAAACGAAAAAAATTTATATAGAAAACTTGACGATAGGAAGACACTACTGTAGGAAAGTTGACGGTAGGAAGACTTTTCTATAGAAAAGTTGACGTTAGGATGATTTTTCTATAGAAAAGTTGACGTTAGGATGATTTTTCTATAGAAAAGTTGACGTTAGGATGATTTTTCTATAGAAAAGTTGACGTTAGGATGATTTTTCTATAGAAAAGTTGACGTTAGGATGATTTTTCTATAGAAAAGTTGACGTTAGGATGATTTTTCTATAGAAAAGTTGACGTTAGGAAGACTTTTCTACAGAAAAGTTGACGCTAGGAAGACTTTTCTATAGAAAAGTTGACGTTAGGAAGATCTTTCTATAGAAAAGTTGACGTTAGGAAGACTTTTCTATAGAAAAGTTGACGTAAGGAAGACTTTTCTATAGAAAAGTTGACGTTAGGAAGACTTTTCTATAGAAAAGTTGACGTTAGGAAGACTTTTCTATAGAAAAGTTGACGTTAGGAAGACTTTTCTATAGAAAAGTTGACGTTAGGAAGACTTTTCTATAGAAAAGTTGACGTTAGGAAGACTTTTCTATAGAAAAGTTGACGTTAGGAAGACGTTTCTATAGAAAAGTTGACGTTAGGAAGACTTTTCTATAGAAAAGTTGACGTTAGGAAGACTTTTCTATAGAAAAGTTGACGTTAGGAAGACTTTTCTATAGAAAAGTTGACGTTAGGAAGACTTTTCTATAGAAAAGTTGACGTTAGGAAGACTTTTCTATAGAAAAGTTGACGTTAGGAAGACTTTTCTATAGAAAAGTTGACGTTAGGAAGACTTTTCTATAGAAAAGTTGACGTTAGGAAGACTTTTCTATAGAAAAGTTGACGTTAGGAAGACTTTTCTATAGAAAAGTTGACGTTAGGAAGACTTTTCTATAGAAAAGTTGACGTTAGGAAGACTTTTCTATAGAAAAGTTGACGTTAGGAAGACTTTTCTATAGAAAAGTTGACGTTAGGAAGACTTTTCTATAGAAAAGTTGACGTTAGGAAGACTTTTCTATAGAAAAGTTGACATTAGGTAGACTTTTCTATAGAAAAGTTGACGTTAGGAAGACTTTTCTGTAGAAAAGTTGACGTTAGGAAGACTTTTCTATAGAAAAGTTGACGATAGGAAGACTTTTCTATTGAAAAGTTGACGATAAGAAGACTTTTGTATAAAAAGGTTGACGAAAGGAAGACTTTTCTAAAGAAAAGTTGACGATAGGAAGACTTTTCTATAGAAAAGTTGACGATAGGAAAACTTTTCTATAGAAAAGTTGACGATAGGAAGACTTTTCTATAGAAAAGTTGACGATAGGAAGACTTTTCTATAGAAAAGTTGACGATAGGAAGACTTTTCTATAGAAAAGTTGACGATAGGAAGACTTTTCAATAGAAAAGTTGACGATAGGAAGACTTTTCTATAGAAAAGTTGACGATAGGAAGACTTTTCTATAGAAAAGTTGACGATAGGAAGACTTTTCTATAGAAAAGTTGACGATAGGAAGACTTTTCTATAGAAAAGTTGATGATAGGAAGACTTTTCTATAGAAAAGTTGACGATAGGAAGACTTTTCTATAGAAAAGTTGACGTTAGGAAGACTTTTCTATAGAAAAGTTGACGTTAGGACGACTTTTCTATAGAAAAGTTGACGTTAGGAAGACTTTTCTATAGAAAAGTTGACGTTAGGAAGACTTTTCTATAGAAAAGTTGACGTTAGGAAGACTTTTCTATAGAAAAGTTGACGTTAGGAAGACTTTTCTATAGAAAAGTGTACGTTAGGAAGACTTTTCTATAGAAAAGTGTACGTTAGGAAGACTTTTCTATAGAAAAGTGTACGTTAGGAAGACTTTTCTATAGAAAAGTTGACTTTAGGAAGACTTTTCTATAGAAAAGTTGACGTTAGGAAGACTTTTCTATAGAAAAGTGTACGTTAGGAAGACTTTTCTATAGAAAAGTGTACGTTAGGAAGACTTTTCTATAGAAAAGTGTACGTTAGGAAGACTTTTCTATAGAAAAGTTGACTTTAGGAAGACTTTTCTATAGAAAAGTTGACTTTAGGAAGACTTTTCTATAGAAAAGTTGACTTTAGGAAGACTTTTCTATAGAAAAGTTGACTTTAGGAAGACTTTTCTATAGAAAAGTTGACTTTAGGAAGACTTTTCTATAGAAAAGTTGACTTTAGGAAGACTTTTCTATAGAAAAGTTGACTTTAGGAAGACTTTTCTATAGAAAAGTTGACTTTAGGAAGACTTTTCTATAGAAAAGTTGACTTTAGGAAGACTTTTCTATAGAAAAGATGACGTTAGGAGGATTTTTCTATAGAAAAGATGACGTTAAGAAGACTTTTCTATAAAAAAGATGACGTTAGGAAGACTTTTTTATAGAAAAGATGACGTTAGGAAGACTTTTCTATAGAAAAGATGACGGTAGGAAGACTTTTCTATAGAAAAGATGACGGTAGGAAGACTTTTCTATACAAAAGATGACGTTAGGAAGACTTTTCTATAGAAAAGATGACGTTAGGAAGACATTTCTATAGAAAAGATGACGTTAGGAAGACTTTTCTATAGAAAAGATGACGTTAGGAAGACTTTTCTATAGAAAAGATGACGTTAGGAAGACTTTTCTATAGAAAAGATGACGTTAGGAAGACTTTTCTATAGAAAAGATGACGCTTGGAAGACTTTTCTATAGAAAAGATGACGTTAGGAAGACTTTTCTATAGAAAAGATGACGTTAGGAAGACTTTTCTGTAGAAAAGTTGACGTTAGGAAGACTTTTCTGTAGAAAAGTTGACGTTAGGAAGACTTTTCTATAGAAAAGTTGACGTTAGGAAGACTTTTCTATAGAAAAGTTGACGTTAGGAAGACTTTTCTATAGAAAAGTTGACGTTAGGAAGACTTTTCTATAGAAAAGTTGACGTTAGGATTACTTTTCTATAGAAAAGTTGACGTTAGGATTACTTTTCTATAGAAAAGTTGACGTTAGGATTACTTTTCTATAGAAAAGTTGACGTTAGGATTACTTTTCTATAGAAAAGTTGACGTTAGGATTACTTTTCTATAGAAAAGTTGACGTTAGGATTACTTTTCTATAGAAAAGTTGACGTTAGGATTACTTTTCTATAGAAAAGTTGACGTTAGGATTACTTTTCTATAGAAAAGTTGACGTTAGGAAGACTTTTCTATAGAAAAGTTGACGTTAGGAAGACTTCTCTATAGAAAAGATGACGTTAGCAAGACTTTTCTATAGAAAAGATGACGTTAGGAAGACTTTTCTATAGAAAAGATGACGTTAGGAAGACTTTTCTATAGAAAAGATGACGTTAGGAAGACTTTTCTATAGAAAATATGACGTTAGGAAGACTTTTCTATAGAAAAGATGACGTTAGGAAGACTTTTCTATAGAAAAGATGACATTAGGAAGACTTTTCTATAAAAAAGATGACGTTAGGAAGACTTTTCTATAGAAAAATTTATGTTAGGAGGACTTTTCTATAGAAATGTTAATGTTAGGATTATGTTAGGAGGACTTTTATATAGAAAAGTTTATGTTAGGAAGACTTTTCTATAGAAAAATTGATGTTAGGTAGACTTTTCGATAAAAAAGTTGATGTAAGGATTACTTATGTTTATAAATGTATGTGTAATTATGGAAATACCTTTTGGAATTTAAAAGGAATGGAAAATAAAAATTATTACATAAGAGGAAAGTAAACATAGTTTTATCTAAATCTTGCCTTAATCTCTTTATTACCATTTTAGGGATAAAGGAAAGAAGATAGAACCTTATTTGAAAAGGTAAATTATTATAATGCATAAATTTACCATTTTACTGGGTACAAATTTTAATTTAATTAAATCATTTACCACTTACCATTGTCAACTGATAAGTAGGTAGATTTTTTCATTCTTAATTTTGCTTTTTCGTGTTATTTAGTCTTGTAGGAAAAACCGCGATAAAGAAAAATTACATTCATATTAACGCCCTTAAACAAATTTTCTACTTAAGCTCAAGGCAATTTATACAACATCCGGCCAAGAGATTGCCTTTGTTGATCATTTTTTACCCCATCCCTAGCTCCTCCTTTTTCGCAGTCACAATCAAAGAAATGTGAAGAAAGAACGAAAAAGATTTCGAAGCACTTGTATATCCAGATAAAATAAAAGAAACATTTGCAAAAGGAAATAAATGAGGCCACAACCTTTAAGCAATGATTTTATTATTGTGGCTGCAAGTAGCGAAGACTGAGGCAGTGTCATGCTTTAACAGACTTTTGTCATGGCCAATATTTTTCTTTGCAAAATACTAAAGTTTAAGCCGAAAATGAATAGGATGACGATGATGGTTGAGATGGTGTTGACGAAGACTTTGGATTTTTTTTTTATAATGATTACAATAATAATCGTCATCGTCACCAATGTAAAGTGTCATCATCGTCTTAAGCATCGTTTGCTTATTAATTTAAATAACCTTGTTGGAAAATGTTAACAAACTTATACAATCGAACAATAGCCTTAACAAATGAACATCGGCGGAAAAAAAGATAAAGTAGACCAATACCATGGAACTTTGGCCACTACCACCAACAAACACATTTCAGTTTACCACAAAGACTCTGGGCAAAAGCTGCTTGTCTTTACAAAAAAAAACTAAATAAGAGAATGGCCACCATTTAAACTTTTTACAAAAAATATAACAATTATTTATTAAAGTTTATAACAATTTAAATGTGGCACAAATGTTGTTATGTATTTTGCTCTATGTACCCTACATTATTATAAGTGAAACTATTTCCCTTGTCTTCCAAGAGATACAGCTTTTCATTTCTATGGAAAACTTTTCCCTTGGATATCTTTTCTATAGAAAACTTATCCCTGGGATAACTTTTCTATAGAAAACTTATTCCTGGGATAACTTTTCTACAGGATAACTTTTCTATAGGAAACAGCTAATTTTTTTATAGAAAACTTATCCAATCAACAACTTTTTAATAAAAAGCTTTTTTTAGATAAATATAGGGTACCTTAAGGCTGTTCTTTGCCGTGTCTCATTTTAATTGTTTCTTTTTCTGTTTTGAAGTTAAATCCGTTAACACAATATTGTAATATTTCCATTATCCTTCTTCCCTTCTCACATTGACCCAACAATTTCCCTTTTTTCTTGTTTCGTTTTTATTTTGGCTTTTGTATGTTTTTCCTCTTTTTTGTATTCTTTTTTTCTCATTTTATTCTGTTCGGTTTGGCTTATTCCTTTAACTATTTAGTATTGTTAAAAATTTGTTTAATTCGTGTTTTTGGCCATAAAACGTTTAAGCATATTTGTAGGCGATAAATTAACGTAAGTGCGCCACTTAAAGCTTTTTTTAATGACTATTTGGTAAGAAGACAACAACGAAAACGACGATGTCCTCATCATCAACGTCGACATCGACCTAGTCACTATTCGTATTGCCTTTATTTGTCTGTATTCTCGTGAGTTTTTTCTTATATTTTTGGTCGACATTTAAGTTGCCTCATAAAATTTAATAAATATGGCCTTGTATGCGACTGCCTGCTCTTACCATTGCTCGTGCTCCTGCCACAATAATTGCTGGTACTGTTAACAGCATTTACACAAAAAATATAAGTTCACTAAGGGTGAAGAAAGCAGATGAGTACCCTAAATTATATGTCAAATGATTTCTTATATTTCATTCATGTGCAATAATTTTTTTATAAATTTCTTATTTATAAAAAAATTTACTACAAAATTTGAATTTTTTTTTTTAAATTCTTAATTTTTACGAAATTTTTCAAAAAATTCTTATTTCTATAGGAAATTTTTCAAAATTTCTTATTTTTATAGGAAATTTGTGAGGAGTTTCCTATTTTTATAGGAAATTTTTTCAAAAATTTTCTCATTTTTTTAGGATATTTTTCAAAAATTTTCAATTTTTATAGGAAATTTTTCAAAAAATTCCTATTTTTATAGGAAATTTTTCAAAAATTTCCTATTTTTAAAGGAAATTTTCGAAAAATTTTATATTTTTATAAAAAATTTTTGAAAAATTTCCTATTTTTCTAGGAAATTTTTGAAAATTTTCCTATTTTTATAGCAAGTTTTTCAAAAAATCTCCTATTTTTATAGCAAATTTTTTAAAAATTTTTAATTTTTATAGCAAATTTTTCAAAAATTTCCTATTTTTATAGGAAATTTTTCAAAATTTCCTATTTTTATAGGAAATTTTTTAAAAATTTCCTATTTTTATAAGAAATTTTTCAAAAATTTCCTATTTTTATAGGAAATTTTTCAAAAATTTCCTATTTTTATAGGAAATTTTTCAAAAATTTCCTATTTTTATAGGAAATTTTTCAAAAATTTCCTATTTTTATAGGAAATTTTTCAAAAATTTCCTATTTTTATAGGAAATTTTTCAAAAATTTCCTATTTTTATAGGAAATTTTTCAAAAATTTCCTATTTTTATAGGAAATTTTTCAAAAATTTCCTATTTTTATAGGAAATTTTTCAAAAATTTCCTATTTTTATAGGAAATTTTTCAAAAATTTCCTATTTTTATAGGAAATTTTTCAAAAATTTCCTATTTTTATAGGAAATTTTTCAAAAATTTTCTATTTTTATAGGAAATTTTTCAAAAATTTCCTATTTTTATAGGAAATTTTTCAAAAATTTCCTATCTTTATAGGAAATTTTTCAAAAATTTCCTATTTTTATAGGAAATTTTTCAAAAATTTCCTATTTTTATAGGAAATTTTTCAAAAATTTCCTATTTTTATAGGAAATTTTTCAAAAATTTCCTATTTTTATAGGAAATTTTTCAAAAATTTCCTATTTTTATAGGAAATTTTTCAAAAATTTCCTATTATTATATTACATTTTTCAAAAATTCCTATTTTTATAGGAAATTTTTCAAAAATTTCCTATTTTTATAGGAAATTTTTCAAAAATTTCCTATTTTTATAGGAAATTTTTCAAAAATTTCCTATTTTTATAGGAAATTTTTCAAAAATTTCCTATTTTTATAGGAAATTTTTCAAAAATTTCCTATTTTTATAGGAAATTTTTCAAAAATTTCCTATTTTTATAGGAAATGTTTCAAAAATTTCCTATTTTTATAGGAAATTTTATAAAAATTTCCTATTTTTAATTTTACAAAAATTTCCTATTTTTAATAGGAAATTTTTCAAAAATTTCCTATTTTTATAGGAAATTTTTCAAAAATTTTCTATTTTTATAGGAAATTTTTCAAAAATTTCCTATTTTGATAGGCAATTTTTCAAAAATTTCCTATTTTGATAGGAAATTTTTCAAAAATTTCCTATTTTTATAGGAAACTTTTCAAAAATTTCCTATTTTTATAGGAAACTTTTCAAAAATTTCCTATTTTTATAGGAAATTTTTCAAAAATTTCCTATTTTTATAGGAAATTTTTCAAAAACTTCCTATTTTTATAGGAAATTTTTCAAAAATTCGCTATAAAAATAGGAAATTTTTAAAAAATTTGCTATAAAAATAGGAAATTTTTGAAAAATTTCCTATTTTTATAGGAAATTTTTCAAAAATTTCCTATTTTTATAGGAAATTTTTCAAAAATTTCCAATTTTTATAGGAAAGTTTTCAAAAAATGTCCTATTTTTATAGCAAATTTTTTAAAAATTTCCTAATTTTATAGCAATTTTTTTTTTAAATTTCCCATTTTTATAGCAAATTTTTTAAAAAATTCCTATTTTCATAGCAAATTTTTTAAAAATTTCCTATTTTTATAGCAAATTTTTCAAAACTTTCTTATTTTTACAGTAAATTTTTAAAAATTTTGGAAATTTTTGAAAAAATTCCTATAAAAATAGGAAATTTTTGAAAAATTTCCTATAAAAATAGGAAATTTTTGAAAAATTTCCTATAAAAATAGGAAATTGTTGAAAAATTTCCTATAAAAATAGGAAATTGTTGAAAAATTTCCTAATAGGAAATTTTTGAAAAATTTCCTATAAAAATAGGAAATTTTTAAAAATTTTCTTATTTTTATAGGAAGTTTTTCAAAAATTTCTAATTTTTATAGAAAAATTTCTTATTTTGTTAAGAAATTTTTCAAAAATTTTTTATTTTCCCTGGCGCTGATCCTAAATTATGCGATACCAAAATAACTAGGAAAAACCCTTAAATAAAAATAACAATAATTAACGATAAAAAGGTGGTGATTGTGTGCTGATAAAATGAGTTCTTGACAGCACTTAACCCGAAGATGGTATTAGTGCATTTTGGGGAAAAAAGGAAGGCACGGTGGTAAGGAAGGCAACAAATTTGAACAATTAACATTTTTACTGAAATAATTGATTTTTTCCTGTAAGTCCTTCGGTTTTGTATTTCGGTTAAATTCAAAAAACTTTTAGAACCATTAAAAGCCCAACTTTAGACACTGTGCATAGACTTCCATGTTCCAATAGCAAGAATTTTTCTTTTCTATATTATTCCCTTGCCATAGAAGAAAATCAAAGGAATCTTAGACATAGTCTGTGTACAATCTTTATTTATTAGTTCTAATTATATCAGGACTTTTATAGACGCGAACATAACATTTTATTAATCTTATCAGTAGCATAAAAAAGGTTTACTCTCTCCACCTTAACGAAAAAAGTCTTCGAGTAAAACTTAAAAAGGATAAATTATTAAGAGGTAAATAACTTTGTAAGTGTATTGGTTAAACCTATACTTATACATACACACTTGCAAACAATTCTATGTAAAAATATATGATTTTTTTGTTCCTTGTTGTTAAGTCATTTCAGGAACAATTTGTTCTTGTAGTCATAAAATATTTTGTATATTTAACATTTATAAGTAGATGCTCGTGTTAAACATTTATGGGTATTTATGTTTAATATTCACTTTCAAGGAAGACGACAATAAAATATTAAACGTAAGAATTTATATAGTCCTTTTCAAATATTCCATTCCTGTTCATGGTCCGTTTCTGGGAAAAAGCACCAAAATTTGTAATTTGCACCTAAACAATTTATGTGTTTTTTCCCGCTACTCATCTTTCTCAGTTACATCATTAATATTTTATTAACAACCTTTTGGCATTGTTGTATTTTTTGAAACAAATTTATATTTTATTATTCATTGTCACATTTAACTCAGCGTCTTCTTGCTCAATCCTTTTTTCGGCTTTTTCTTGTTAAACGGATTTAACTTGTAGCTTCGTGAGTCTTAAATATTTGGGGGTCTGTAGCAGAGGTTCCCAATTTTTTTTAATTTTCTATTAATGTAAACTTAGTACAACAAACTCACTCTAAATCTCAATGCCACGCAAACTTTTAAAAATTATATCGCTTGCACTATTTGAGTAGCTTTTAAGTGCTTTTAAATCGGTTAAGGCTGACAACTTCAAAAACATTTATGTAGCATCTTCTTCTTCTTCTGTTATCCTTGACTCCCAGTGGAGCATAGGGCCTCAACCATCCTTTTATATCGGACTCTATTGCGAGATGTTAGGCATATATCATTCCATGAATAGTTTGCTGCTTGTAACTCCGCATCAATTGATCTTCTCCACGTTCTAGCAGGTGCACCAACACGACGGCCGCTTCATTGTTGGTATTTGGCCTTCGAAGTGTGTGGCCTATCCATCGCCATTTCCGTTGACATACCTCTGTGGAAGCAGGGATTTGGTTTGTTGCATTAAGTAGATCTTCATTTCTTATGCGATTCGGCCACCATATATTAAGAATTTGTCTTAATCATTTGTTTGTAAAGGTTTGTAGTCGTTTATCGACGGCATTTGTGCGTTTCCATGTTTCGCAGCCGTAATACAGGATGGACTTGACATTCGAGTTGTATATTCGTAACTTAGTTATTGTTGATATTTGCCGAGATTTCCAAATAGCTCGAAGAATGCCGAATGCAGATTTTGCCTTATTAATATGCGATTTAATATCCTCGTCTGCGCCACCATTTGTAGTTACTAAACTTCCCAGGTAATTAAAGGTATCTACACGCCCAATAACCTCGTTATTCACATTGATGTGTGTCAACGGGTTTGCGCCATAGCCTCCAGGCATAATCTTTGTCTTGGAAATATTAATTTCAAGACCAGCTATACGAGATTCAGCAGTAATAGCGTTAGTATTCTCTTGAAGGTGGCCAGAGCTTTGGCTTAGAAGACATACGTCATCGGCACATTCCAAGTCCTAATGTTGTCGATGACGAGGATAAAAAGTATAGTTGATAATATACATCCTTGTCTTACTCCAGTAGTAACATCGAACGGATCTGATAGTTTACCCTTGTGTAGTACTCGACTTTTAAAATCTACGTACATTGCCCGGATTAAGTTGAGAATTTTCGTCGGCATTTTACGATTTTCTAAAATTCTCCATAGATAGCTTCTATTGACACTGTCGAAGGCCTTCATAAAGTCGATAAACGCTAGGTAAATAGGATTGCGGAATTCATTACATTGCTCTAATACTATTCTTTCTGTGTTGATTAGATCTACACAAGAACGGTTTTCTCTAAACCCAAACTGATTTTCGCGGAGTGTAGAGGAAACTCCGTCGGATATTCTGTTCAAAATTACACGACCTAGTATTTTGCTAGGTATTGGGAGAAGTGTTATACCCCTGTAGTTATTGCAGTCTTTAGGGTCACCCTTTTTGGTATACCTTCATTCCAAGAGGTTGGCAGAGCTTCTTCTTCCCATATTTTACGCACAAATGGGTGCCACAATCTCTCCTTAAACATCACATAAAAGCATCTCCGCTGAAATATTGTCATTGCCCGGGGCCTTGTTGCGTTTAAGGATTTTAATAGCGTTCTTCACTTCTTGTATTGTTGGCGGACTGTCGGAAATTCCTCTGAATATACTATCATGGTTGGTTTCATTATGCACTTCAGCCAGTGGTGTTAATCCAATAGGGTTGTTAAGTGTTGACTTGAAGTGCTCCATCCAGCGTATTAGTTGTTCATCCGCAGTTGAAAGGAGTGTGCCACTACTACTTAAGAAAGGACTGTTACTGTAAGTAGGCTTGCCACACAACGCCCTTGATATGTTATACAAGGTCTTCATATCGCCTTTGCTTGCAGATGATTCAGCTTGGCTCGCTTGCTCGTCTATCCACATTCTCTTGTCCCTTCTTGCAGACTTCTTTATTTAATTGGATAGATCACGATATGTTGCTTTGAGGGCTCCATCATCTCCGTTTTCATTTAGCATTATATTTTTAAGGGATCTGCGTTGTTCTCTCAAGTCCCATGTTGCCTGTGTTATCCAAAACTTTCTTTTGTGATCTTTAAATCCTAGGATTTGTTGACCAACTTCATTGTATGTTTGTGTGACACACCTGGAGATTTCATTAATACTGGCACCGTTGCTGTTTATTACATCTGGAAGCCGATTCCTTATGGAATTAATAAAGGCATTCCGATGACTTTCGGATTCCAGTTTCCCTACATCTATTTTCCGATCTGCTTTCGCCGTATCAGATCTCAGAGCAGCAACCTTTAGTCGAATTTTACACATCACTAAATGATGGTCGCTATTTATATCAGCTCCGCGTCTCGAGCGTACATCAAGTAAAGATGATCACCACTTAGAATTTATTAAAATATGGTCGATTTGATTCTTTGTGATGCCATTCGGCGAAATCCAGGTTATTTTATGCTGTTGTTTATGAGGGAAAATAGTGCCACCCACAACAAGATTCTTTTCGCAACATAGCTCGATCAGCCTTGCTCCATTATCGTTTCTTACTCCGACACCGTGTTTACCAATATAACGTTCCAAACCGGTTTTAATTGAACCTACCTTGGCGTTAAAGTCGCCAAGTTGGTGTTCATCCAACTGCTAAGTACATCATAAAATTCATCCTTATCATTTTCAGATTGAATTTCAGTCGGAGCGTAGACATTGATAATTATCAAATTGCGAGCTTTAGTTTTGATCTTTATTGCCATGAGCCTCTCACTGATAGGATACCACGCTATCATGGACTTAGCTATTTTTTTTTTTTTGATATTAGGAATCCCACACCTCTACTATGCTCATCGCCTTCCGGGCGACCGGAGTAAAGAAACACAGTATTTTCATTCCGTATCTCCCCTTGCCCTTTCCATCTTACTTCTTGCACCGCCAACAAATCAATTTTATAACTTAACATTTCTCGTCTTAGTTGTTCTAATTTCCGCGTTTCGTATAATGTGCGTACGTTCCATGTCGCAAACTTTAAACTTTCTTTCATGCCTATATTAGGTCTTATAAACTGATTTCTTCGGATAGAATTGGTTTCATTCATCAGGATGTTCTTGCGTAGATTAGGCACCTCCAAAATCCTTGTGCCAGCTGCCGTAGCAGGGGGATTTCTCGCATGATTACCCCTTGGAGTAGTATATTCTGTTATGTTATTTCTTTCCATGCTTAAAACATCGTTAGTGCTAAGTCGATAGATGATGAGTCCAAAGACAAGAGCCACGTTTGTAAAGCGAGTCGCTCGATCCGAGACAGACACCCGCTTGTTGCCGCAACTAACATGTTGAACAGACGCTACAGTTCCGTACTTTACAAAGTACAATTATCTTAGACCCTTAGACCAAATACGTCGGAATGGCTCCAAGATAACTCCCTCTCACGTTGGCCCTGACCTAGAATCCCACTCGGTTTATTTAACGCATCTTCAACTAGGTTTCTCAGGTTTCCAGGATGTACCACTAGGAGGTGTGAGTAGGAATTGAATACAGTTATTACCTGTTAGCAGGAAACCCAGGCAACAACTGCATCCCATTTACATCCCAGCATACTTTAGTTAGTGTCAAAAGTTTCCTGATAGTAAAAGAATTTCATTTAAAATAAAAAGTTTTAAACTTTTTGGAAAATATTTTTTTTTTTTGAAAATCCCAAGGTATATTTATTTAAAAGTCTGAGTGGTCGATCGGTATTGAAGGAAGCGATTTGGGCCTAAAAAAAACTTTACAGTTGAGAAGCAAAAAAGTTATGACTGTTTAAAGTTGAAAATCTAAGAAAATCCATTTTTCGTTACATTTGCCGTTATAAAATCAATTTTCGAAGTGACCTAAAAAAACCGAAGGTATTTTTGTTTTCCATGGACTCCAACAAAACAGAATTTTTACATCGGAACCCCTGAATAATTTTAGTGTATCACCGAGTAATTATAATTAATTTACGTATATATACGAAAGCCTTCTCTTATAGGAAGAACAATATCACACAAAATCCGGGATAGGAGAGATAGAAGCTCGATTTGTAGCTTTTTTCTACAAGAAAATTTACTTTATATGTATGTCGGAACTCAATTTTTAAGAACTAGCTTCTAATATTGGTTTTAGGCAATTGAAAGATAGTTAGACTGTGGAAGCCATATACATCTGATAGGGTTCAGTGGTGTTAGTTGTGGATGATCACTCGAGTATGAGAAAGCATTCTGCAAGAAACCTCACAATTTACCACAAACGCTGCAATGTTACAATTTAAACCGCAATGGATATTTTTTTTGTTTTTTTTTTTTTTGAGATTTGACACCAAGAAGAAAATTATCTTGAAATTAGAAAAAGTCAGGGACTTACTGAACCATAACAGTACTATAGATTATTTTTTTTAATTACCTATTGTCTTCAGGTTATTCAAGGTCGTTCGGGAGGTTTTCTCCTCATTAAAAATAATTCCTAAATGGCTCTCACTCAAAAAAATAGTAATCTCCGTCAGCTATGAACAAAAACAAATATTTAACTTACTGATCCATGGGATCAGCTCGTTCATAGAATGAAGATGAAGATTTATTTTCCAAGAATGATCTATTTATTTTTCCGAATAAAAAGTTGTATCTCGTGAATCCGTACTGTTTAGATATGATTTTAGTGTTCCAATTGTAATAGCTCTACCAAACTGTAGTTCTCGATGACTCTGCAGTTTAAAAATGGCTTATCAATTTTAAGATGAATCAGCAGTTTTAAGATGGATTAGTAGTTTAGGATATGCCGCAGTCTTACAAAGACTCACAAGTTTTATAATGACCTAATAGTTTTAGCAAAGACTCTATAATTAAAAGATGTTGCACTTCCATACTTTGATTTGCAGAAGGGTCGATTTAAACTTACTTACTTAAATGGCCTGTAATTACAACCTGTTTAGGTCAAAGGCCGAGCATATTTTAGAATTCCAAGCACCTCTATCATGTGCACATATTCTCCAATTTCGTATACCAAGTTTCAAAAGATTTTTTTCTACTTGGTCTTTCCATCGAAGTTTTGGACGCCCTCTTCTAAGCGTTCCCTCTGGATCATTATCGAAGACTTTGCTTGCCGGAGTATTTTCATCCATTCGCACAACATGTCCTAGCCAACGCAGACGCTGTTGCTTAATGCGTTTTACTATGTCTATGTCAGCGTATAACTCATACAGCTCATGGTTCATTCGATGTCGATACTCATTGTTGACGCAGACTGGTCCAAAGATTCTTCGTAGAAATTTCCTCTCAAATACTCCAAGGATAGCTTCATCTGTCTGTGCAAGTGCCCATGATTCAGCACCATACAATAACACGGGTAGTATGAGCGTTTTATAGAGCGCGATTTTAGTTTTTGCAGAGAGGACTTTATTTCTTAGCTGTTTGCTTAGTCCAAAAAAGCATCGATTGGCAAGTATGATTCTACATTTGATTTCGAAGCTTATATCGTTGTTGATGTTCACAGCGGTACCAAGGTATACGAATTCGTTTACAACCTCGAAGCTATAGTTATCAACGGACACATGTGATCCGATTCTAGTGGTCTGTCTGCCTGTAGAAACCATCAGTTTTGTTTTTGATTCATTTACAGCTAGACCCATTTTGTTTGATTCCTTCTCGATATTGGAAAAGGCGGCAGTTACCTCGCGTAGAGTGCGTCCTATAATATCAATGTCATCGGCAAACGCGAGTAGCATATGGTCGATTTAAAAAGTCCCATAAAAAGAGAGTATACAGCTTCTACTCTAGTTAAAGGTATATTTGTTCGTGCGTTTATGTTATTATAGAGACTTTGGTATTAGAAAGACTTAGCAGTTTTAAGATGGGTCAGCAATTTTATGATGACTTAGTAGTTTTTTAATGAGGTTTAACTCATCAATGCAGCAGTTTTAGGATGACTCAGTAGATTCAGCAGTTTGAATTTAAAGCCTAAATCTATGCAAAGAGTTTTAGTTCTAAGCGTTTTAAATGTTGGGTGATTTTGGGATTGTTGGATACCAATCAACGGTGGACACTGACCTCCTCATGATATCACTCGGGAAACTATGTTAACATCCGTTAATTTTAAAATATGGGTTATTACGTTGGGCTAGTAACCCACTCCTGGAAAAAAACAATTACTATGAAAAAGCTTAAATTAAAGTAAAAACGGTCCCTAATGTCAGAAGAGGATGTCCGAAATTTCGATGGAAAGACTATGTAGAGGAAAATCTTTCAATGCTTGGTCTACTAAATTTGAGAATATGCGCACAAGATCGAAGGGCATGGCATTCTTAAACATGCTCGGCCTTTGACCTTAACAGGTTGTAAATATAGGCTATATAAGTTAGTAAGTAAGTAAGATACGCTGCGTATAGAACTAGTGAGATGAACGATAAAAATTATACTGGAAGCTTGTATCAGCCAATAAATAACGACAATTAGTTTTCCTAGTAAGATTGATGGAGTGACTTGATACCAACCCAAAGGCTTTTCCTTACATTTAGAACGATTACGATTGGTGTTTAGCTCTGGCTTCCTAATATGTCGAATAATCCCATTTTAACCCTAACACTCCTAACACACACGGGTACCTGGGTACCCGAACGAACTTTAAAGTCAAATATCTCTTTAACGATAAATGATACAAAGTTGAGGTTTTGTAAGTTCCTAAAACTATTTATTTTCTAAAGATTTTTGTTTCTCTAAGCTTTCCAAAGTTTTTGGCTTAGGCTGTGGATTCACCGAAAGTCAAATATTCCTAACCCTCCTGATAAGGGTACCCGGGTACCAGTAAGAAAATTAAGGCATTATATATATAAAAAAGTAATGGATATGATTCTATTTTTTTATTTTAGTTTAAAATGTGTGCATTTAATTAATAATTTGACAACTTAACTTTGCACTGGTATAATAGATAAACTTCAGAAAATTACAATTCTGTTAAGCGTGAAGCAATAATTTGGTTGTGTGTATTACATATTGGCCTTTGGCAACCATCATGCACTTTATGTGTTTTGAGATTTGATTTCAGATTAATAGCCATGCAAAGGTAACACTTTCAAAGCTGTTATATCTTCTGAATTCTACTAGTAAACATTTATTGTTAATTCCATTTTCTGTAAAGAACTATTCAAATTATCCTCTGCAGTTAGTATAAATATATTTCGCGAAATATTTTAATCGTAACTGAAAAATTAGTATTCACGGGTACCCGGGTACCCTTATCAGGAGTCTACGTATAAAAATGTTATCAGTACTGTTAGGATTGCAAAGATCTTGATGTTAAAATAAGTCTGCTGGAACGTTCATTGTAAATTGCATTAACCGCAGTTAAGACAATAAAAGTAAAACAACTTCCGTTATAAGTTTTCTGCAATTCTCTAATAAAAATTGTATTGACTCTTTATAAGATTAGATACTTACTTCCAAGTTATTTGTTTTAAGTTTGAGATAACATTTTTAAGCTTCAAAAAAAATCCCTTTGAGCGCTCTAGGTCTAGTCAAAATACTATACTTGAAAACATCAGCCAGTGCTACGAGATTCATGTTCCTCTCCTGGCTATAATACTTCTAATGTCTTCGCAGCATAATAAAGTCTTGTATACAAAGGCGATGAATTTTATACAGCCCTCGACTAGGGTTGCCAGTCCGGCTGGATTCGACTGGATTGTCCAGCTTTTTTAGTGCTTGTCCAGTGTCAAGCTAAAACTAAATTTGTCCAGCTGAAAGGTGAAGAATTGAAATTTTTTGAATATTTTTAAGGAGAAACTATTTTTATGAAAAATAACACAAAAAAAACTTTTGCAAATGTGAATTTTTTCTTTTTTACTTAAGCGATTTATGCGTTGATTAATTGATTGCTTGATCAAGATTATTTTGTTATAAAATTATCCTCTATCAAATTTCCCCATTGTTCTTACATTACTTAAATGGCCCATATCGAAACTTATGTCACTATTTATGTTGACGGCCTCGTAGCTATAGTTCCCAACAATCACAGGTTGGACCACATGTGATTGTTGTTCTTAAGGATTGTCTGTATGTAGAAACCAGCAGTTTTGTTTTGATTCATTGATCCATTTTATTAGATTCCTTCTCGATACTTAAAAAGGCGGCAATGTTATCGACAAACGCGAGTAGCATGGGTTTTCGCAATTCGGTTTATCAAAAATTTTAAGATTAATCGAAGCAAATTATTAAAGTAAGTTTTTTATTATTAATGTCCAGCTAATTTTTGGGTTGTCAAGCTTTTTTTTCCTTATGTCCAGCTTTTTCCGGGTTTGTGTCTGGCAACCCTACCCTCGACACATCTAAGGAAGGGAGTTATATCGACATCTCAATGATGATTTGATAAAACACTCGGCCTTGCTCAGCTTGTTTCTTATCCTTTAACTGACGAGGTGAAATTTTGGGACATAGTTTATGACGTGGTGGTAAATTTTACCCCTCTTAATTTTATTAAAAATAAATTAGTAAAAAATATTTTTTGATAATTATTTGTTTTTTAAAAATAAGCTACTATATTTTTAATTACAAAAAATAAAGAAAACAAAAATTTTTTTTATTCGTTTCAACAAAACAGGTACTTTATTTCACAAACCTTTTTTTTAATATAAAAAAAACGTCATATAAATAGCTTATAAAAAAAATATGAATTAAAAAAAAAACAAAAACTTAAAGGGCATTTTTTCACAGCCAAATGTATACTTTTAAAGATATAAAAGAGATCATAAAAAAAAATAGTCAGGTGTAAAAACTGCAGGTCCACCTAATAGGTGGTTTTTTACTCATCAAAATCTGTGTTCACACAGTGTAAGCATATACGTTTGCTGCATCCCATACACATTGGCTTACTACATTGCAGACAGAAGTGTGTAGTTTTTCGCTTTAGCCTAGTCGGGCATATGTGGCATAACTTACGAGTAGCGTGGGTCGGTTCTACTGGAGGCGGAGGTACTGAGTCCGGACCCAAAATACTACCAATTGTGTCTCGTAATACCCGAGGGAGCTTTTGGTTGTGTTGACGTCTTTGCAGATGTGGTAAAATCATTTGTCTTGCAAGCTTTTTCAAAAAGTCTCCTCTTGAGCTGTTATCATAATCCTTTGAAGATTGATAAATAACGAAGGAGTTGGCGCCACAAATATCCACAATTCTATAAAATATGGCTAATGGCCAGCGGCGTGTACGTCGGCCGGATGAATAAATCGAGCATTTCTTATCGAGCTCATCCACTCCACCTTTTGTATTGTTATAATCAGCTATCATTGCAGGTTTTAAAGTGAGTGGGTCATCTTCTTTTTTGTGATGCATGGAGGACAATAATACAACAGCACGATTTTGACGAGGCACGTAGGATAAAATAGTGACATCTTTGGTAAAACCATATATGCAGGATCCCAACGGTCTATTTTTTTTGGGCAAAAATTCTGGTGGAATCTCTCTTTTGTTCTTTTTCAGCGTACCTAAATAAGTTAGTTCTCGTTTTTTAAGTTCCTCCACCAGCTGGAGTGATGAAAACCAATTGTCAGCAGTTATATTTCTTCGACTTCCTTCTATTATTTTAGACAGCCTTATTACTGATTGTGTTGGTACTGCAAGTCGTTTTTCTTCATTTGTTAGACCAACTCCATCCGAGTTTTTTCCAAAGTATACATAAGCATTTGCAAGATATTGTGTGCGTGCATCTGTCAATGACATTATCTTAATGCCATATTTTGCGGGTTTCTTTGGCATGTAAATTTTGAACTTGCATCTTCCACGAAATGGTACCAACATTTCATCAATGCAGGCATGAGTACCAATTGAATAACTTTTTCGGCAGTTTTCTATAAATTTGTTGAATATACCAGAAACTGCTGCTATTGGGTCGTTCAATAATCGTTGTTGTCTATCACAGGAGTTATCAAATCTTAAGCAATTTAGAATACAAAGAAACCGGTTCTTAGACATTGTAGCTCTAAAAACTTCTCTGCCCGTTCCATCAGTTGCGAAAATAAATTGAGCGGCCTCGTGGTTAGACTTGAATACGGATGTGTAAATTAAGATACCGACAAATGCACGCAATTCAATTTTATCTAACATTTTCGCTTCAGTTTGTGCTGTTAGATCAAATTTTGATTTCAATTTTGTATTTGTATGTTCTAAAATCATGTTCTCCATATCGCTATCAAAAATTCGTGACCAATATCCATATAAATCATTTTCCGATTGCGGTTGTGTAGCAACTGGTAACCGCACAATATTATGAAGAGGAGTCTTTACGCAGCGTGTTGGTTCCAATGCTGACCACTTGAACCCGTTTTTTCCATAAAAGTAGTTTACAGCAGATTCACATACATTTTCATCAACAACTAGTTCTTCTTCATCATTTCCAACAATTTCCTCAACAATCATTGTATCCGCTTCGTCGTGTTCACTGCATGCATCATCTTCTATACGCATTTCATCCTCCATGTCACTTTCTTCAATGCAGAAATCCGGATCGACAATTTCATCGTCGACTTCGCTAACATCGTCTTCGTCCTCAAAACATTCCTCAAGCAATTGAGATATGACTGAATCACTGAGTTTTTTTGAATTTGACATGATCTATAAACATAAATAGCATATCACGTAATTTAAAAAATGTGTAATATAACGTTTTTGAAATAAATAATTTTTAACCAACAAGAAAACAGACGAGTGGTAAAAATAATTCCACGAAAATATTACGTTAATTTCGATGTGGGGTAAATTTGTTTCTACTAAATACTTACGCTAACGCTGACGTGGTGGTAAAATATTTTCAAAGAAAAACTTACGTAAATGCCGAGGAGTGGTAATTTTTACACCAGCATGTGCGTAACTCCGCTCGTGCTATGTCTAGCTCAGCCAAAACACAACTGAATGACAACGATCACAATATATGAAGATACTAAGAGAATTAAATTGATTGAGCGCAATGGAAGAGAGAATTTAAAAAAAATGTAAAGAGAGGGTAAAATTTACCACCACCTAGCTAGTTAAAGGTTATAATAGTGCCATTACAACAGCTATATCGTAATCTTTTATACGCAGCTTTTAAATTGTTCGGATCTTTTTTATAAAACCTCTTAAGGATTCTGGAATAGATAAGAACTCACCAATCATTACACCCTTTTTAAAGTTTCAAGAAGATATCAACTTATTAAGCCAGACTCAATCTTCCACCCATAATTGGTATCGGTTTTTGATAAACCACTTGCCCATTTCTCAATCTAGATGATATCTGTTTGTTTTTAAGAACTGTATTGTACAATAGGGTAGAGCGAAAAGCAACTTTTATTGAAATTCGTTACGCCTGGGTTAAAAATCGATGCTCTACATCCTAAGGTGCTCAGAAAAAAAATTTTGTCTTCCTAGGTCAATGTCCTGAGGTGGCGCACAGGTTATTTTTATACCCACCATCAAAAAGAATGAGGGTATATTGAGATTGTCATTCCGTTTGTAATTCCCTTAATATTGGTTAAAAAATCAAAAACGATATATATTCTGAATCCTTATGAAATTCTAAGACGATTGAGCTATGTCCGTCTGTCTGTCTGTCTGTCTGTTGAAATCACGGAAACGTCTAAACGAAAAGAGCTAGCTAACTGAAACTTAACAAAAACATTCTTTATCTATGAGAAATTGGTATTGAAATTGGGCAAAATCGGTTAGCATTTGGCCATAGCTCCCGTATAACCTCGTCTAGGCTAATCGCTTATTTGCTAATAAATGACAAATTATGACAGTTATGATGACAAAATTTGGTATCTAGAAGTTTCAGATAAGCACTAGGCAGCATATAAAATTTCATCGAAATCGGTTCACATTTAGCCATAGCTCCCATACAAAAAACTTACGAAAACAGGCTAAATTTCACCCAAAATACACTTAAATGCCAATAAATCTAAAAGTATAACAGATATAACCACTAAATTTGGCACAAGAAAGTCTTATATCAATGCCAACCAGTGTGCAAAATTTTGTCACAATCGGTCACCATTTGACCTAGCTCCCATATAAAAAACTTACGAAAACACAAAAATTCAAAAAGAAAAGGGGATTTATGTCCGTCTGTCCGTCAGATAAAATCGTGTCACCATTTGACCATAGCTCCCATATAAAAAACTTATGGAAACACAAAAATACATAAAGAAAAGGTTGTTTATGTCCGTCTGTCCGTCAGATAAAAGCCCGATAGCGCCTTAACGAAAAGAGCTAGAGGGACAAAATTTTACAAAAGTATTTTGGATATCTTGAAAAAGGACAAAATCTGTTCAAATTTAGTTAGAGCTCCCATATAACCCCGCCCCGGGAAACACATTAATGCTGATAAATTGAATACAATTGTAATAGCTATAACGAATAAATTTAAAATAGGGAAGTTTTATGCAATTTTTGATCAGTTTATCAAATTTTATAGGAATCAGTGCATATTTGACTTTAGCTTTCATGTGAAAAACACTCACGGAAACCAAAAATTTTAGCAAAGGCCAGTTAAAAGCTATTAAATTAGAAACTATGATAGCTATGGTCACTAAATTTTGCAAGAATAAGCTCTCTATATATACCAGCCAGTGTGTATAATTTTGTTATAATCGGTCAACATTTGGCTATAATTCTTATATATATAACATCCCCTTTTTATATCTACAATCAAAAAGATTTTGAGGTACATTCATTATATTAAGATTGCACCTATGAAATTATATAGGCATCAATCAATGTTCAGCGTTCCTAATAGGAACTCATTACGAAATATATGGACCTGTCGTATTACTATTAACGTGTTTAGCCTAACTACATATTAATCACAACGAAAAGTATTTAACAACTTATTAATGTAAAACTATACCCGGTTATGAGACCGAATTTTGATCAAAGTATATACTGGGGAAATCACTAAAATATTTTTAAATGTGGAACTGTAAAGCTACGGCAACCGAATTTAGTCCAAAGGTTTTACCAACAATACCAATTAGCTAAGCGATTTTTTCAGTTTTGGTCCGCTTTCATATAAAAAATGAAAGCTAAAGTCAAATATGGACTGATTTCTATAAAATTTGATAAACTGATCAAAAATTGCATAAAACTTCCCTATTTTAAATATAATCGTCATAGCTATTACAATTGTATTCAATTTATCAGCATTAATGTGTTTCCCGGGGCGGGGTTATATGGGAGCTGTAACTAATTTGAAACCGATTTTGTCCATTTTCAACACACATCTTTTTCGAGACATCCAAAATACCTTTGAGAAATTTTGTCCCACTAGCTCTTTTCGTTAAGGCGCTATCGTGCTTTTATCTGACGGAAAGACGGACATAAACCCCCTTTTCTTTTTGTATTTTTGTGTTTCCGTAAGTTCTTTATATGGGAGCTATGGTCAAATGGTGACCGATTGTGACAAAATTTTGCACACTCGTTGGCACCGACATGAGACAACCTCGTACTAAATTTAGTGTTTATATCTGTTATAGTTTTAGATTTATTGGTATTTTAGGTGAAATTTTGGCTGTTTCCGTAAGTTTTTTGTATGGAAGCTATGACTAAATGTGAACCGATTTATTACATGCTGTATAAGGCTTAAGAAAAGCTTCTATATACCAAATTTTATCATCAGTACCTGGTTGACCCAGCCTTGCTCGGGGCTTTATGATTAGCATTTTGAGGCAAATTTTAAAGTTTTTATATATTTTATTTTATACAGTTACAGTTTAACTCATTTTAAATAATTTTGAAAATTGGTCATACCAACAGAAACCTCCGTCGACTCATGCGCAACAACTTTGCTAAAGATTATAGTCTGATCAAATGCACAGTTTACGATTTAATTCATTTTGAGTAGTTTTTAGTGGCGCCGCCTGAAGTCGTTCATACCACTAAGAAACGTTCATCTGCTTATGCGTAACAACTTTGCTTATGATCATAACATGATCAAATGCACAGTTTATGATTGAATTCACTTATAGTCTGATCAAATGCACAGTTTACGATTTAATTCATCTTGAGTAATTTTTAGTGGCGCCACCTGTCGGACTTTGGTCATTCCAATTCATAAACCTTCGTCGGATTATCCGCAATAACTTTGATAAAAATTATAGCATGATTAAATGTACAGTTTACGATTAAATTGACTTTGAGTAATTTTCAGTAGCGCCACCTGTCGGAAATTATTCACACCAATTAAAAAGCATTCGCCGGCTCATGCGCTACAACTTTGCAAAAAATCATAGTATGATCAAATGTACAGTTTACGATTTAATTAATTTTTAGTAATTTTCATTGGCGCCACCTGTCGGAAATTCGGTCTACCAACTTAAAAACCTCCGCCGGCTTATCCGCAACAACTTTGCTGAAGAGCATGACATGATCAAATTCACAGTTTACTATTCTATAAAGAACATACATACAGACAAACATTCATTTGTTTTAAAGTTATAACATTACTAATTTTTCCCCTTTTTATCCCCTAATTTCAAAAAGTTCCATATGCATAATTGGTACTTCTTTGGTACCAATTGAATTCGGTACATTTTATTAGAAAGCAGTTAACATAATTTTCCTATTCATATTACTTTTGTAGATGTTAAGTTATCAGTTTATCCCTTCTTTACACATTTTCTTGTTGTATATGCAAAAATTACGATAGCTGCTCGGCCCTATAGGGCTAACTTGCCGATCATTGATTTAAAGTCTTCCTTCGCGAGATATACATATTTTATACAAATACCTTTACTATTATTTACTATTATTGCTTTCTGAACACTGTGACCCCTTCATGCTTTCCGCACTTTAAGACACCCTGGCTTACCAGCTTAACGCAGGTGTTTATATTTTCTAAATCGTCATTAAATTATTTAACAAATTTTCTCTTCTTTCTCCTTTTTAATTTTATTTGCTGTAATTAAGTGAGACCTTTTTTCGTTGGGACAGCCATATCCATCGTCCTCATGCACATAATACGTTTAACGTACGAATTACGAGCGAAAAAAGGGTCCTGATTACAAAATTTTTTTTATAACAGCAAACGACTTTAAATAGTTTTAAGGTTTTTGTGGTTATTTTTATTATGATCACATTTTGTTTTTTTAATTTAATATGGGATTGCGACTTTTAAATTCTGGCCGTAAAATACCAAAAAATATGTCCTGGGTATAGCAGGTGTGCATGACAAAACGAAAACAATAAAGGAATATTTTGAGATTATTTTATGCGTGATATAATTTTGGGGGTTTATTGTTGAGTTTTATTTAGGCTTAAATAATTTAACAAATTAAATTCAAGGACATAATTTTTAATGTAGGATTAAAGTTATGGTTGTTTATAAGGGGAGATGACCAGCTGATGTGGGAAAGAATTATATCAGATTTAATATTTGTATATCAAAACACCTTGATTTTGCCCCAATGTGCAATCTAAATCTTTGGAGAAACTACAAATGATTGTTGCTATTAAAAATAATTGGGAAACCTAAACTATTTGGCCAAATATTTTTGTCCTAATTCTTTTTTAATTTTGAAATACACAATTATTCACAACATCCAAGCTAACTGATCCAACATTCTCAGAAAACAAATATGTAGTAGTTTGAAAAAATTTAATTTAAAATGTACACATGATTTACACAAATACATATACATGAGTTTAGACACACAATTCAAGATTTAGACAAAAATAATAGGGGTAATCACTATGTGTAAGCCCTTCTCTTACTCTATGAAATAGAAAAAGTACAAGTCCATGCCTTATTTCATGTCTTAGTCTATGTCTTAGTCTATGTCTTAGTCTATGTCTTAGTCTATGTCTTAGTCTATGTCTTAGTCTATGTCTTAGTCTATGTCTTAGTCTATGTCTTAGTCTATGTCTTAGTCTATGTCTTAGTCTATGTCTTAGTCTATGTCTTAGTCTATGTCTTAGTCTACGTCTTAGTCTATATCTTAGTCTATGTCTTAGTCTAGTCTTAGTCTAGTCTTTTTCTGAATTTGTGTCTTGGTCTATGTCTTAGGGTATGTCTAAGTCTATGTCTTAGTCTATATCTTAGCCTATGCCTTAGTCTATGTCTTAGTCAAATTTAAAAAAATGAAGTTCTTAGATGTTTCATCATGATCACCCCTTGTATTTGCATTGTAATTGATTGATTGTCCTCCTTTGCCAATGGATCCATCCACACATTCCCACAAATACATAAATATTTTATTTTCATTTTGAATAATTTGATGTCTGCATGTGCAAGTCTGGGTTCACATCATGTGTATCTGCATGTGGTTTTATTATTATTTTTTCATAAAACAATAAAATATACAAATTATGATTGAATTGTGTTTTTGTAAAGAAAAAAACTTGTTATACATTTTTTCTTCAGTTTTTTTTTTTAAATTAAAATATAAATTTTCAACAAAAATTGAACTAATAACAGAAACCAAAAAAAAAGAATCATATTTTTATTTATCAAAACAATTATGTATTTGTATTTATATTGAAAACAATAAATTTAGTTTTAAATATTTTTTAAATACGAAAAATATTCAATTATTCTAAATTGACTTTAGTCAAAAATTATTAAATTATTAAGTTTTGTTTAGTTATGATATACGATATAGTTAGAAATTGGTTTATATTTATTTTAGAAATTTAAGTTTTTTAGTTATTAGTTCCAACTTTTTACGAATACGGTGCAACATGTTTGACGAACATTTTATTGCTCCTCACTCTTCTGTTAAACACTTACACTTGACCCTCTATTTACGCATTAGTTTCTTCTTTGCATCAATTGGGTTTCATCTTCTACTTAGCGTCCCTTGAATTATCGACTTGTCCTTTGGATTTGCTAAAACGGAAAGAAAGCTTTGGCAGATGTTATCCGTTCCATTAGAATGGATGTAATCTATCGTCCCCTCAGGAAAGCCACACATGTCTTTCCTGTAATTACGTTTATTTACAAAAACCGTGTTGGCACAAAATTCCAAAAATTTAGATCCTCATATTTCTTCAAAATAGAAAGTTTATAGAAAGAGGGGTTCGGAACCTAAATACAGATTTGGGAGCAGTCTTCATGGAGTGGGTAACATATTGGCATTGCGTGCCAACTTCGTAATTCTTTTGCTAACCATAAATCCATATTTACTCTAGCCGATCACAAAAAGCCCTTTAACAAAATCATCTTCCTCCTATGGGGGCATGAGTGCCAATTAGGCTCAGATAAAGTTACTTATCCTTGAAGTGGATTGTCGCTAATGTTTAGCTTTCTGGGGTAATCCAGGAAACTAAATTTCGCATGCCCACAACTCATGACAGTTATAGACTATAGTACAGATTAGGGTTTGCAAAAAACCGTGAAAATGAGAAACTGCGGTTGCGGTTTTAAAACACCCAAAACCGGCCGGTTTCGGTTCGGTTTTCGGTTTTTTAAATAAAACTATTTCAGTTTAAATTTGTAGGAAAATTTAGATAACATGTTTTAATTTAATACTAAAATTCAGGAAAATAATTCAGGTTTTTTAAATATGAGGGATTTCTTAAATAAGTCTTGTTTCTTTTGGAGAAACTGCAGAGCCCCTTTAGCGTGAATAATATTTTCATCCGAGCAATTTGTCGCTTCAATAGTAATTTTTACAAATAGCAACGATTTTAAAGAATTTAAAATTTCAAAGTCGATAGAATGAAGCCAATCTAAGGTCGACAGCATTTCTAAACTCTCATGAATACTTTGTTTAGAAGCAGAAATCCAAGAGTAAACTTAATTCACGATTATGATGATTTTTAACTCTTGTTTGTAAAATATTATAAAAAAGAACTGACGAATTTTTGAAATACAGAATAGTTTTTCTTATAGCCTCTAGGTTCGAATGTATATGGGTAATCGGTTTTAAATGAGTCAAAGTTTCATCGCTGCCGTCTTCAAAATTGATTTTCGGATACAAATTTGATATTGGCTGCTGCTCCATCTATAGTACATGCTACGATGTTTGCATCAAGTGAAATATTAAACTCCATTAGCCTTTGTCTAATGGTTTCTTGCGTTTGCTTGAATTACATGTTCCTAAAATACGGCCCAGGTTATCAAATTTACTATGATAATCGTCTTTCCCTTACACCTATCCATTCGTACATTGTAAACAACTTTTGCTTGTTTCATTCTTCTGCTTCATTAAATAGAATGAAGCAAATTTATAATAAGCTAATGTTATTTCTAAATAATACCAACAAAAAATTATGAAAAATAAATAGCTAAAACCGCGGTTTTTTCTACGGTTTTCGGTTTTGAGGCATAAAAAACCGAAGTTTCGGTTTTGGTTAAAACCGAACTGCAAACCCTACTACAGATTGTGTTTTTAAGAAGAGAAGTAACACTCAGGCTAATACTTCCTTTATAATTGTAGGTATATAGTGTTCTTTAACGAATTGGGTTACCTTATTAGGAATGGCTATAGTAGAGATGTGAATGGTAGTGAAATGGAGAGATAAAGCTTTATATTAATTCAACACGGTAATTGCACTACATGTATACTTTTAGAACAGTAAAGTTGTGCCATTTGCTTTTATTTGAACGCATTGTTTAAGCTTTTTATTTCACAGCCAGTTTTACTACTTTTACATCGACGGAGTGTTATTCCTGAAGAATTACCGCCTATAATATGATCATCTTCTAGATAGCACCATAATACATTTGTATTTATCGAGTACATGTATTACCTGGATCTTTAAATAGTCCTGATGTTTCAGGTGCTGATCTTAAAACATTGTCTTTTGTTAAAATTAGGGGATTTGGGGTTATTACTCTTATCTTTGATATGTATACCTACCATCTAAAAGAATGGGGGGTATATTGAGATTGTCATTCCGTTTGTAATTTCCTTAATATTGGCTCAAAAACCAAAAACGATATATATTCTGAATTCTTATGAAATTCTAAGACTTATGAAATTCTAAGATGTCTGTCTGTTGAAATCACGACAACGCCTAAACGAAAGGAGCTATGAAATTCTAAGACGTCTGTCTGTTGAAATCACGACAACGCCTAAACGAAAGGAGCTAGCTCACTGAAACTTGGTAAAAATATTCTTCATCTCTCTTCACATTTGACCATAGCTCCAGTATAACATCATCTAGGCTAATCACTTATTTGTTAATAAATGACAAACTATAGCGGCTATGATGATAAAATTTGGTATATAGAAGTTTTACCTAGGGCTAGGCAGCGTATAAAATTCATTTCACATTTAGCCATAGCTCCCATACAAAAAACTTACGAAAATAGCCTAAATTTCACCTAATATACACTTAAATGCCAATTAATCTAAAAGTATAATAGATAAACTTGGCATAAGAAAGTCATATATCAATGCCAGCCAGTGTGCAAAATTTTGTTGCAATCGGTCACTATTTGACATATAAAAAACTTACGAAAACACAAAAATTCAAAAAGAAAAGGTTTATTTATGTCCGTCTGTCCGTCAGATAAAAGCACGATAGTGCCTTAACGAAAAGAGATAGAGGGACAAAATTTTACAAAAGTATTTTGGATATCTTGAAAAAGGACAAAATCTGTTCAAATTTAGTTAGAGCTCCCATATAACCCCGCCCCGGGAAACACATTAATGCTGATAAATTGAATACAATTGTAATAGCTATGACGATTAAATTTAAAATAGGGAAGTTTTATGCAATTTTTGATCAGTTTATCAAATGTTATAGGAATCAGTGCTTATTTGACTTTAGCCTTCATATAAAAAACACTCACGGAAACCAAAAATTTTAGCAAAGGCCAGTTAAAAGCTATTAGGCCACTAAATTTTGCAAGAAAAAGCTCTATATATATACCAGCCAGTGTGTAATTTTTTAATTTTGTTACAATCGGTCAACATTTTGCTATAATTCTTATATATGTTACATCCCCTTTTTAAATCTACAATCAAAAAGATTTGGAGGTACATTCATTATATTAAGATTGCACCTATGAAATTAGATAGGCATCAGTCAATGTTCAGCCCAGACTTTATATATGATGAAAGCATTAGGAACTCTTAACGAAATATATGGACTTGCCGTATTACTATTAACGTGTTTAGTCTAACTACATATTAAGCACAACGAAAAGTATTTAACAACTTATTAATGTAAAACTATACCCGGTTATGAGACCGAATTTTGATCAAAGTAAATACTGGGGAAACCACTAAAATATTTTTAAAAAAGGTTTTACCAACAATACCAATAGCTTAGCAATTTTTTTCAGTTTTGGTCCAGATTTTGAATTAGCTGCACCCATGTAGATACATGAGATATGTTTCTAAATTTAACACAACTTGATGGTGGGTATATAAGATTTGGCACAGCCGAATATAACACTCTTGCTTGTTATATTTACAATTAAAAAGATTTGGAGGTACATTCAGTATATGAAGATTGCACATACGAAATTAGATAGCTATTAATCAATCTTCAGCCCAGACTATATATGTATATGGTGAATGCACTAAATATATACTGAGACATAAAAAACCATAGTATTAAATAAAAAAAATTTTATTGAACCACTGTGCACACTTTACCCAGACATTACAATCTTATTTCATCACTATTTTTCTTTTAAATCGTCTCTATTTATTTTACCATTTTGAATCGTTATTTTAAAAAAATTTTCTTTTGAAAATTAAACTTATCACTTGCTCATTCCCAGCTAACTTAAGGGTACAAGGAAATATTGACAAACAGCCACAACCCAAGATGTCTCGTTTCTTGAAATTAATCTGGCAAAAAAGAAAATAAACTTTATTTAATTTACATTTTTCATGAGTAAGTAAATGGGAATTTTTCGCTTACGAAAATATGCATCCGTAAGTTACTCTATCATTCCACTATTAAATACATGCGATTGACACATGCATGTAAATTCAATATATTTTTAATTAAGTCTTGGATTGACATTAAGAAAATGAAACGAAATAAAATCGATAGTTAAGATGATGGCGATAGGGCTTTAAAGAAATGTTTTTTAAAGGAAATTTTCAAGAAATAAAAATTTTATGTTATAGAATTGGATATATATAAAAATATGTAAATTTTTAGGCAAAATCTAAAATTATTTAAATTTATTCTGATCTATTTTGAAATATTTTATATTTAAGAAAATTTTTTCAATTCTGAAAATCTATAACTTTAAATTTCATTGCCCCTTAATGGGTTAATTTAATTATATCTTTTTATTAACCACTTTTCTCCGAAATTCATATACGAAAAAATCAAACTCACCACAATTTACAATAACAAAAAAAATAAAATATGTTGCCTAGCAATTTAGCCCTCTGTGTTATACTACAGATTTACCCATGCAAATAGTGTTGCATACTTTGTAGCGCTTCGATCAAATAAATGTAATCAATTGCGTGTAAAAAGTTAAAATACTTTGTTCGTAGAAAAAATTTACTCAAGAAGAAATAATGTTTTGATTGGTGAGCAAACGGATGGATGGATGGATGGATGAATTGGTTGGTGGATTTAATAAATAAAACGATTTTCTTCTTTCAGAGTTTCATTCTATAGTTGAAGCTTTTCAATAAAAAGTATTGAGTATCTGATATTCGAATATTTTTTATTTGTTAATGCCCTTAAAGACTATTGTTAACCATTATTTTCACTGTCTTTTGTTGTAAAACATTTACAGACAGACTGAAATTTGTATACCCACCATCAAAAAAAATAAAAGGGTATATTGAGATTATCATTTTCAATTGTAACTTCCTCAACGGCTCTAACGATTTTGATAAAATTTTTACAGTGGGTACCTTTTCTGATGTATAGGTCGAAGAAGAAGGGACTTTTGGAACCTTTGTCTCTAAGAGGATAAAAACGGGTAAAAAGGGGAAAAAATCGAAAACGGGGTAAAAAAGGGTGAAAATAGTCTTTTTGGTACTTTTTTAGCCCACTCTTATATTTTAAACCAAAGAATATAGAAAGGAACTTTGTGCTGCAGTCAATAGATGTAAAAGACATATTAAACACGTATTTGGTACTTTTTTTATTTTGGGGCCAAAATGGGTAAAAAAGGGATAAAATGATAATCTAACATCTCAAAAGTAATATGAATAGGAATTATGTTAACTGCGTTTTAATAAAATGTACCGAATTCAATTGGTACCAAAGAAGTACCAAGTACTTTTGAAAGTAGTAGATAAAAAGGGGAAAAAATGAGTAACGTTATAACTTTTAAACAAATTAATGTTTGTATGTACGTTCTTTATAGAATAGTAAACTGTGAATTTGATCATATTATGCTCTTTAGCGAAGATATTGCGAATAAGCCAGCGAAGGTTTTTAAGTTGGTACGACTAATTTCCGTTAGGTGGCGCCACTGAAAATTACTAAAAATTAATTAAATCGTAGACTGTATATTTGATCATGCTATGATCTTTAGCAAAGTTGTAGCGCATGAGCCGACAGGTGGCGCTACTGAAAATTAATCAAAGCCAATTTTATTTTACGCTGTACATTCAATCATGCTATAATCTATACCAAAGTTGTTGCACATGAGCCGACGAAGGTTTCTTAATTGAAATGAAGAAATTTCGACAGGTGGCGCCACTGAAATTTACTCAAAGTCAATTTAATCGTAAGCTGTACATTCAATCATGCTATAATCTTTAATAAAGTTGTTGCGGATAAGCCGACGAAAGCTTATTAATGGAAATGACCAAAGTCCAACAGGTGGCGCCACTGAAAATTACTCAAAATGAATTAAATCGTAAACTATGCATTTGATCATGTTATAATCATTAACAAAGTTGTTGCGCATAAGCAGACGAAGGTTTCTTAGTTGGTATGAACAACTTCAGGTGGCGCCACTGAAAACTGCTCAAAATTAAATAAATCGTAAACTGTGCATTCGATCAGGCTATAATATTTAGCAAGGTTGTTGCGCATGAGTCGACGGAGGTTTCTGTTGGTATGACCAATTTCCAAAATTTTTCAAAATGAGTTAATCTGTAAACTAAGCAAACTATGTGTTGATCAAACAAAATAAATAAAATAATTTAAAATTAACTGAATATTTGCACAAAATGCTTATCATAAAGCTCCGAGCAATGCTCAACCAGGTACTATATTCTGAATCCTTACGAAATCCTAAGACGATTGAGCTATGTCCGTCTGTTTGTCCCTCTGTCTACTGTTGAAAGTACGATAGGGCCTAAATAAAAGGAGCTAGGTCACTGAAAAATATTCTTCATTTTATGAAAAATTTTGGTATTGAAATCTGTTTACATTTGACCATAGCTCCCTTGTAACCTCGCATTGACTAATCCATAATTTGGTCATAAATGACCAATTATAACAGGTATGATGATAAAATTTAGTATAGAGAAGTTCTACATAAGCACTAGGCAGCATATATAATCTCATTGAAATCGGTTCACATTTAACCACAGCTCCCATACAAAACACTTACAGTAACAGCCTAAATTCCACCTTTAGATAAACTTAAATGACAATAAACGATAAACTATAAAAGTTATGGCCACTAAATTTTTCACAAGGCAGTTTTATATCGATGTCAGTCATTGTGGAAAGTTTTTCACAATCGGTTAATATTTGACCATTGCTCCCATATAAAAACTTACGGAAACACAAAAATACCAAATAGATAGAGGGTTTTTAAATTCGTTTATAAATTCGCTCTACTTTTTATTTTTGAAATCTAAAGGAAGTACAAATACATATATGCCTATAAGAGTATAACTGCGTCTCAGCAAAATCGCGTTGGCATTTTATACCCAAGATTGATGTATACTCTGAATCCTTATGAAATTCTAAGACGATGTCCGATGTCCGAACCGCCGCTTTTTATACCCTTCACCACCATAGGTGGAAAGGGTATTATAAGTTTGTGCTGATATATGTAAAGCATGGAAATATTTAGACCCACTTTTTTGACTTTCTAAGTCAATTAAGCGATGTCCGTCCGTCTGGCTTACCCCCATGTAAACCTTGTAATTAAACTACAGGTCGCAATTCTAAAGATAATTTAATGAAATTTGGCACAGATCATTTTTTTGATAATGGGACCATGGCTATTGAAATTCGTCAAAATCGGTCCATTATTTATGGTATCTCCCATAGGTCCCACTTCCCGGAATTGATATATTGGCCACAAATATCAATATTTTTTCATGAAATTTAAATCAAATACTGCTTATGTAAACCTAAATCACTGTACTAAATTGAAATCGGTCCACATTTGACCATAGCTCCCATACGAACTTTTCTTTAAAAACGCACTAAATGATACAAAAATCACTAAAACGCTCGCAAATCTAAAGATAATGAGAATTTTAAGTTAATTTTTTGCATACATAACTTTTGTAATAACTGTAATCAATTTGCCAAATTTCGGGATAAACGGTCCACATTTGACCCTAGCTCTCATATAAGTCCAAATGACGAAAACAGCTTAAATATATAAGTTTTGAGAAAATGTTTGTATGATGGCAAAATTTAGCAAATATTTGTCTTTATACAGGAAAACTAACACCTTTGACCTTAATGGTGAAGGGTATCGTATGGTCGGGCTTGACCGACTATAGCACTTTCTTACTTGCTTAAAAACTTTTTTTTTCAAGTGGGTCTGGCCGGGGATTGAACTTGGGACCTCTGGTAGGCGGATGACTAACCTGCTATGCCACGGTGGTTCAGACACAATAATAATAATAAAATAATTGTAATAAATTGGGATCCTAGTGCAATACACTACAGTAAAACTTTTTAATTAATTTTTTGATGTCCCAAAATTTTTTAAAAACATTTTTTTAAAAATAATTTACTTTGGAAATTTCTCAACACAAAACTGTTCAAAATATTTAAAAAGAGTTTTACAGTTCTTTTTCCAAAACTGAATTTTTAGAAAATTATCAGGTAAATATCAAAAGCACAATCGGAAACAAACTAAAAAAATTTTTTTTTTTTTTTGAAATGAAATATCTTAAAACCTATAACAGTTATTGTAGTTAAGTAAGCTTATTTTTTTATTCGTTTCTCTAAGCTCATTCCAGAATGTAAAACCAACCATATTGGGTAATAACTAAAAGAGCTACACGGCCCAAAAGCTATTTTACTTCTGATGTGGTTTATTTATATATTTATATCGGGTGTTTTTTATTGAGGTATAGAACTTTAAGTTGGCATCACTTTTTTAACTGGCGATTTTGTCAGCTGTCAAGTGATTAATATTTAGTTTGGTTTGCCATTTCATCATGAACAGGTTGACAAAAGAATAACGCTTGCAAATCGTGCAAATTTATTTCGAAAATAATGGTTCAGTTCGCGAAGTTTACCGCAAGCTCCGTCCATTTTATGGTCGACATAATCGTCCATCAGAGCAATTAATTCGGTTAACCATGGATCGTTTTCGCACTACGTTTACTCTATGTGATAATACGCATCCGCAGCGACGTCGAACAGTGCGCACCGAAGAAACAATTGCCGCTGTAGAGCAAAGTGTTGAAGAGGACCCGAATGAATCGATTCGCCACCGTGCACAGCAATTGGAGCTTTGTCCATCAACTTTATGGAAGATTTTGCGCAAAGATCTTGGCTTGCGACCTTACAAGATCTAGCTTGTGCAAGAATTAAAGCCGCGAGACCATGCAATGCGTCGTGATTTTGGTGTATGGGCCGAAAATGAAATTGATCTCGATGCTGATTTTCATCGCAAAATTTTGTTCAGTGATGAGGCTCATTTTTGGTTGAATGGCTACGTCAACAAGCAAAATTGCCGCATTTGGAGTGAAGAGAATCCACATGAGACCCTTGAGACGCCATTACATCCACAAAAACTGACTGTTTGGTGTGCTCTATGGGCTGGTGGAGTCATTGGGCCATACTTCTTCCGAAATAATGCTGGAGAGTCAGTTACCATAAATGGAGACCGGTATAGAGCCATGATAACCGACTATTTTGTTCCCCAATTGGATGGCATGAATGTGGATGAGTTGTGGTTCCAACAAGACGGCGCTACATGCCACACAGCGCACGTCACAATTGATTTATTGAAGGAAACATTCGATGAGCGCATAATTTCGCGGAATGGACCTGTCAATTGGCCACCAAGATCGTGCGATTTGACACCACTGGATTATTTTCTTTGGGGATATGTTAAGTCGCTCGTCTACGCCAGCAAACCAGAAACGTTAGGGGACTTGGAAGCCAACATTCGTGGCGTTATTGCCAACATACGGCCCCATATGCTCGAAAAAGTAGTTGAAAATTGGACCTGTAGAATTGGCTTTATTCGATCTAGCCGCGGCGGCCACATGCCCGAAATCATATTTAAACATTAATGGCATAAAATTATCCTTCCAATAAAGCCAAATTGATGGACATTAAAACGATTTTCTTGTGTTTTATTTCAATTCGAAGTTCTATACCTCTAAAAAAAACACCCACTACTTATGCAATCAGACTTACATTTTAGAAGATACAAACCAGAGACAATTGAGCGTCTTAGATCCAACATGTGAATGAGATATGCCATTTGTATCCAAAACAAAAATACTTAGTGTATGATTCACAGTAGAGGGCTTAAAGTTTTCGATCCCATTTGCATAGGCAAAAATTTTGTACTTATGCAACTTTCTTAAAATACGCCAAAATCCATGCAATAGCTTTGTACTACACTCAGGAAATTATTACAGTAACTGATTGTATTTTGTTTAGGATGTTTTCAGTTATGTTGTTTCCAAATTGATATTCATTTAAATTTATATGAAAATTTATTTTTAACATATTTACACATTTGTTTAAAACACAAACTACAAAAAAACATTGAAAATCCGTAACATTTGAAAATATCAGTTGTTTAGTTTTTTATAAATTTTTTCAATTATTGTATTAAATATTCGGTCGTCCTCGTCCCGAGGGAACTCGAAGACGAGGACGACCGAAACTTCGATGGAAAGACCAAGTAGAAGAAAATTTAACCAAGCTTGGCTTACGAAATTGGAGAATATGCGCACAAGATCGAAGCGCATGGAATTCTAAAATATGCTCGGCCTTTGACCTTAACAGGTTGTAATATAGGCCATTTAAGTAAGTAAGTAAGTATTTGTTGAATTCTTAGTTTGCCTTAAGTATCTTAGGTTTGCTTACAGAAGAAGCTTTTTATAATACTGCCCGCCTATCACGGGGTATGGCCTAAGCAAACAGCAAACTTTGTTTTGTCTGTTTGGTTTTTTGATGCCTTAAAGGATATAACTTTTATATTGTTTCGTCTTTTTTGTTACGTTAATTAAAAAATTGTCCGTTTTACTGAAATTTTACGTAGCGTTTTACCATTCAGTTTTTTAAAAAATAAATGAAAATTTCCGTTTTTTATACTAAAGATGTAGTTTAAATTTTTGTCAGTATTTTTTTTTTTGAAAACAAATGAATATTCCGTTTTCAAAACTGAAAATGTAGTTTAAATATTTGTCAGTTAAATTTAAATGAAATATTTAATGAGTTTGAATGAAAAATCAGTTGACCGGTTTTTAAATGAATATTCATTCATTTCAAATTAAATTTTAAGTTAATTTTACTTACATAATATTCTGAGTGTGTGTTTTCCGGGGCAGGGTTATATGGGAGCTCTAACTAAATGTGAACCGATTTCACCCATTTTCAGTACACAACTTCTGTTACATATCAAAAATACTTTTGTAAAATTTTGTTGCTGCAGCCCTTTTCGTTAAGGCGCTATCGCGCTTTTATCTGACGGACAGGCGGACATAAACCGTCTTTTCTTTTTGTATTTTTGCGTTTCCGTTTTTTATATGGGAGCTATGGTCAAATAGTGACCGATTGTAACAAAATCTAGCACACTTGCTGGCATTCACATAAAACTTCCTTTTGTAAAATTTCGTTGCTATAGCCCTTTTCGTTAAGGCGCTATCGTGCTTTTATCTGAGGGACAGATGGACATAAGCCGTCTTTTCTTTTTGTATTTTTGTGTTTCCGTAAGTTTTTATACCCTTCACCACCATAGGTGGAAAGGGTATATTGGGTTTGTGCTGATGTTTGTAACGCATAGAAATATTGGTCTGAGACCTACCTTTTAGTATACCAATCGACTTAGAATCACTCCCTGAGTTGTTTTAACGATGTCCGTCCGTCCGGCTGGCTGGCTGTCCGGTTATCCATGTAAGCTTGTTATCACTCTACAGGTCGTAACTTAATAGATAATTTGATAAAATTTGGCACAGGTTATTATTTTGGTCCAAGGACGATCCCTATACTTTTTGGGCGAATTCCGATTACTATTTTGGCTACCTCCCATAGGGATGCCTTCCCGAAATAGAGTTTTTGGTCCTTTATAGCCCCAAAAGTTGTATTTTAATAATATTCAGCACAAATATTGCCTATCATAACTTTAATCAGTGTTCCTAATTTTGTAGAAATCGGACCATATTTGACCATACCTCCCATACAAGACACATTCTCAAAAGACGTTTATATACACATAAAAGCACAAAAACGTTAATAACTGTAAAGATAAATGCATTTGATTACTTAAACTTTGTACAGATAAATATTTTATAAATATAAAACAATAATCAAAATTTGGTAACAATCGGTCCACAATTGACCCTAGCTTCCATATCAGACCCTTAGCCGAAAGTGATAAAAATCTCGAAATTTTGAAAAAATAGCACATAGTATATGTATATATGTCTCTAAGACTTAAGGAAAATTTGTTTAATTGTTGGTCCATATATGGCCTTAGTAGTGAAGGGTATTATATAGTCGGGCTTGACCGACTATAGCTTTTCTTACTTGTTTATATGGGAGCTAAGGTCAAATGGTGACCGATTGTGACAAAAATGCACACTAGCTGGTATTCACATAAGACTTCTTTGTACTAAATTTAGTGGCCAAAGCTATTACAGTTTATCATTTATTGGCATTTAAGTGTATTTCAGGTGGAGTTTAGGCTGTTTCTGTAAGCTATGGTTAAATGTGAACCGATTTCGATGACATTTTATATGTTGCCTAATGCTTCTAGATACCAAATTTTGTCATCATAGCTGTTATAATTTGTCATTTATTGGCAAATAAACGATTACCCTAGACGAGGTTATACGGGAGCTATGGTCAAATGTGAACCGATTTTGCTCGATTTCAATACCAAAATTTTGCAAGAAATTAAGAATATTTGTGCCAAATTTCAGCGACCTACATCCTTTCGTTAAGGTTTTATCGTGCCGACAACAGACAGACAAACAGAAAGACAGACAGACAGACAGACTGACAGACAGACAGACAGACAGACAGACAGACAGACAGACAGACGGACGGACGGACGGACAGACAGACAGACAGACAGACAGACATAGCTCAATCGTCTTAGAATTTCATTTCATAAGGATTCAGAATATACTTCAATTTTGGTTTTTGAGCTAATATTAAGGAAATTACAAACGGAATGGCAATCTCAATACACCCCCCCTCATTCTTTTTGATGGTGATGCCAAATTTCAGCGACCTACATCCTTTCGTTAAGGTTTTATCGTGCCGACAACAGACATACAAACAGACAGACAGACAGACAGACAGACAGACAGACGGACATAGCTCAATCGTCTTAGAATTTCATAAGGATTCAGAATATACTTCAATTTTGGTTTTTGAGCTAATATTAAGGAAATTACAAACGGAATGGCAATCTCAATACACACCCCATTCTTTTTGATGGTGGGTATAAAAATTTGTGATCACTTCAATGAATCAAAGTTTGGTATTCTTCATATGGAAAGCTCTCATCACAAAAAAGGAACTTTTTGAAATTTTTCATATGAAAATCTTTCTTTAAATGCAAACTATGATGGATAGATAGATAGTACAAAATAAATTTTTCTCAAAAATTCCCTATAAATTGATTTAACTCCGCAAAACTTATATATAAGATTCAGTTGACAAATATTGTTTGTAGTAACAAATGTTCAATGGTGGTTGGTGGGATATTGATTAATCGTCGATTTACATGAACATTCCACAATGACATTAAATCTTGCTATTGGAAAAAATTGAAAATTTTGTTGAATATTTTATTTTACTTTTTTTTATTTATTTCCCTTCTTTTGAAATTTGTCCTTTTTCAATTTTCATTTTTTCTGCTGGCTACAATCGTTTATTTATGTTCAATACAATTTTTTTGTATTGACGATTCTTATTTTATTTTTTTATTTTTGTTAAAACTTTTTGTTTTCTACAATTCTTTGCCAGTTATTTATTTTAACGAATAGTTTCCGTTTGTAATATTTTCATTTCTGGGGTTTCCTGCTTATATCTACAGGAATACAAATTTTTACAATAAATAATTTGTTAAACTATAAATGCAAAAAATAAAAAAATATGTATATAACCAAATATAAAAATAGCAAAAATGAAAGAATTTTATTTATTGATTGACTGACGGAATGGCTGACCTCAAACGTGAATGAACGTATAGACATAGTCATACATTTACATATAAATATATAAAAATCCTTTTCAAATATCCTGTTCCCAACACACACACACACACTCACACACAAACATTCGCAAGTTGGAAACGTTTTTTACTAAATCTCCATCCACTTTGTCGACAAAGCCAAGTCCTAGAGTGGTGGTTAAGTGGTTGTAAAATTGTATATATTTTTCATTTTCGTATTTTATTTATTTATGTTATTTTTTTTTTTTTTATTATTTTTATAAAAATAAATTGGATGCATATTTATTGTAAAAGCCACTACTGTTATGGTTCCAACTGAAACAGGAGTGAAAAAAAAACAACAAAATTCTTTCATAAAAAATAAATTGAAAATATTTTTGTTACATATTTTTAGGCTGCTGTCAATGGCAAAAAATATGTACAATCAAATAACTTAATAATATTCGTTTAAATGAAAAACTTTGTAAATGTGAATTGCATAAATCATGGCTAAAACTATAGCTGCGATTTATTAAATGTCATTAATTAATATCCTAGAAAATCAGAAAATAAATTGAACCTGAATCATCATTGGCTGGTAAATGAAAACAGAAAATAAATCTTTTGTTCATATTTTACTTCAAACGATTTTGCATATTCTTTCTTCTTCTGTTATCCTTGACTCCCAGTGGACCATAAGGCCTCAACCATCCTTTTATATCGAACTCTATTGCGAGATGTTAGGCATACATCATTCCAAGAATAGTTTGCTGCTTGTAACTCCGCATCAATTGACCTTCTCGTTCTAGCAGGTGCACAAACACGACGGCCGCTTCCTTGTGGATTCCAACGAAGCGCTTGTCGAGCAATGTTGGTATTTGGATTCGAAGTGTGTGGCCTATCCATCGCCATTTCCGTTGACATACCTCTATAGAAGAAGGGATTTGGTTTGTAGCGTTTAGTAGATCTTCATTTCTTATGCGATTTGGCCACCATATATTAAGGATTTGCCGCAAGCATTTGTTTACAAAGGTTTGTAGGCGCTTATCGATGGCATTTGCGCGTTTCCAAGTTTCGCAGCTGTAATACAAGATGGACTTGACATTCGAGTTATATATTCGTAACTTAGTTGTTGTTGATATTTGCCGAGATTTCCATATAGTTCGGAGAATGCCGAATGCAGATTTTGCCTTATTAATACGCGATTCAATATCCTCATCGACGCCACCTTTTGTAGATACCAAACTACCAAGATAATTAAAGGTGCCTACACATCCAATACCCTCGTTATCCACATTGATGTGTGGCGACGGGCTTGCGCCATAGCCTCCAGGCATAATCTTTGTCTTTAAAATATTGATTTTCAGCCCAGCTGCCCGAGATTCAACAGTAATAGCGCTAGTGTTTTCTTGAAGGTGAGCTGGTCTTTGGCTTAGAAGATGTACGTCATCGGCGTATTCCAAGTCCTCGAGTTGCTTAATGATGTCCATTGGATACCACGTCTACCATTCAGTGCCGTGCGCATTATATTGTCGATGACAAGGATAAAAAGTATAGGTGATAATATACATCCTTGTCTTACTCCAGTAGTAACTTTGAACGGATTAGACAATTTACCTTTATGAAGAACCCGGCATTTAAAGTCCACGTACATTGGCCGAATTAAGTTCAGAATTTTCGTTGGCATGTTACGGTTTTCTAAAATTCTCCATAGATAGCACCTGTTGACACTGCCGAAGGCCTTCATAAAGTCGATCAACGCTAGATAAATGGGGATGCGCAATTCATTACATTGCTCCAATACTTTTTTTATTGTGTAGATCAACACAAGATCTATTCTCTCGCAACCCAAACTGATTTTCGCGGAGTGTTTCAGAAACTGCGCCAGACATTCTATTCAAAATTACTCGACTTGGTATTTTGCTCGGTATTGGAAGAAGTGTTATTCCCCTGTAGTTGTTGCAGTCTTTGGAGTCACCCTTTTTTGGTATTTTGACTAGTATACCTTCATTCCAGGAGGTTGGTAGAGCTTCTTCTTCCCATATTTTACGCACAAATGGGTGCCACAGTCTCGTCGATCCTTCAACGTCACATAAAAGCATCTCCGCTGATATATTGTCATTGCCCGGGGCCTTGTTACGCTTAAGGCTTTTAATAGCATTCTTCACTTCTTGTATTGTTGGTGGGCTGTCTGAAATTCCACTGAATAAACAGTCATGGTTGGTTTCATTTTGCACTTCCGCCAGCGCTTCTAATCCAATGGGATTGTTTAATGTTGACAGGAAGTGTTCCATCCATTGTATTAATTGTTCATCCGGGGTTGAGAGAAGTGTACCGCTACTACTCAGAATGGGACTATTGGTGCAGGTAGGTTTGCCACACAACGCCCTTGATATATTGTATAAGGTCCTCATGTCGCCTTTATTTGCAGCTGACTCACCTTGGCTTGCTTGTTCATCTACCCATATTATCTTGCCCCTTCTTGCAGACCTTTTTATTCTGTTGGATAGGTCACGGTATATTGTATTAAGCTCTTCAACATCAGCGTTTGCATTTAGACTTGCATTTTTTATGGTTTTACGTTGTTGAACCAGGTTCCATGTTGCTTGGGTGAGCCATACTTTCCTTTTATGGATTTTGCATATTATAAATACAGAAATGTTAATAGTGGCATGCACAGTGGGCCGGTATTAAAAAATATTGAGAATTAATCTAAAACTTGTGAATGGAAAACTGCTTAGATCACACAATAATGCGACTATTAGAATAAAAGTAGGAAATATTTCGTGGTAATTTGAAAAAAAAAAAAAAACAAGAAATAGTGATATATTAGGCTGTGACGAATCTTATATACCCACCATAAAGTTGTATTAAATTTAAGAACATATTTTCTATATACACGAGGGTGCAGTTAATTCAAAATGTGGACCAAATATGAAAAAAATTTGTTACGCTAGTTGGTATTGTTGGTAAAATATTTGGACTAAACTCAGTTGCAATAGCTTTATAGTTCAATATTTAAAAGTATCTAAGTGATTTCCCAAATATTTACTTTGCACAGAATTTAGTCTCAAAACCGTTTATAGTCACATTTCATGTATAAGCTGCTAAATACTTTTCGTTGTGCTTAAAAGTTAGGACAAACATGTTGACAGTAATACGCCAGGTCCATATATTTTGTTAGGAGTTCCAAATACATCCACCGTTATAAAATCTGGACCTAACATTGACTGATTGCTATCTACTTAATATTCTGAATGTACCTCCAAGTCTTTTTGATTGTAGATATAACAAGTAAGAGTGTTATATTCGGCTGTGCCGAATCTTATATACCCACCATCAAGTTGTGTTAAATTTAGAAATATCTCCCATATATCTACGAGGGGGCAGCTAATTCAAAATGTGGACCGAAAAATATTTGGACTAAATTCGGTTGCAGGAGTTTTATAGTCCAACATTATATATATAAGCACTAGCTGCTTGTATCCGGCGTTCGTGAAACAATTATCGAACAATCATAAAAATCACTGATCATCAATCAATCATCATCGATCATCAATCCACTATCAAACAATTGACAAAAAATCATAAAACTACCGTCATAAAATCGCCAATTAATCGTGAAACAATTATCAAACAATTATTACAAACTTTCAAATAGTCATCAGTCTATCAATCATCAAACAACTGTCAAACAATCGTCAAACAACCATCAAATAATCATGAAAAATTTTCAAACAATCGTCAGTCAAGCTTTCATCAAACATTAATCATATTTCCAATATCCGTGCAGCCGTTTTACGATTTTAGATAAATAAAAAAAAAGGGCGTAAAAGTGGGTATTGTAAATTTTTCTTTTCCTAACTTGGCCTAAAGATAACATGTAGAAAAAAATGTCCTGATCGGTCCAGCCGTTCTAAAGTGATGCAATTTTAAAGAAAACGGGAATTTTATTCCCATTTTTCGATTCCCAGGTCATCCTTGGTCCATTTTCAAAAAATTCAAAAAGCGAAAAATTATCCTATAGTATGAAAATATCCACATTTAAATCTTTAATTAATTTGGTTAAATCGTTTTGATCATCCATATTTCACGCCCACTGGAGATTAAAAAAACAACCTGGCCTATTTTACCCACTGGTCACACCTTAACATACTGTCAAAATTTTAGAAAAATCGGTGTGCAGGGTCATTCATATTTGTCATTGTTAATATTAACAGCAAAACTTTGGTAATGGCAAGTACTCTGATAACTGGTTACCTTGTAATGACTACAACATACCCTCCGAATAAATAATAAGTTATTACAGAAGTACTTATTTGTAATTAAGATGGTAATTTAAACTGAATGGCCCCGGTTCAAATCCCACCAAGGGCAAACATTTTTTTTGTTTTTTTTTTTATTAAAAGAGTCTTTTTAAATGATTTTTTAATTTTTAGAACTTAAACATTACCTTCTGTAAAAAAAAATTGGAAAACTAACTCACGATAATGAAAAAATACCATCATGAGTCAATTTTGATTATGTAAGGGATGTTGGATACCAAAAACGATTCAAATTGGTCTTATCTTGGTAAGCCCAACTTATCTGGGTCATCCTTCATCTCAACAGTATACACCACCTCCTTGTGGCATCACCCGGGGAGCTAGTTTAACACCCATTAATATAGTGAGCTAACATATACCGAGAGTTGATCCATAAGATCGATAAAAATGGGTTAGGATTACGGGCTAGTAACCCTCTCTTGAAAAAAAAAATGCTATGAAGAGGATAAAATTAGAATGTTCCACCACCTAATGTTAGAGAAGGATGTCCGAAACTTCGATAGAAAGACCAAGTAGAGGAACATTTTTCACAGCTTGGCCAATAAAATTGGAGAATATTCGCACAAGATTGAAATCCATGGAATTCTAAAATATGCTCGGACTTTGACCTTAACAGGTTGTAACTATAGGCCATTTAAGTAAGTAAGAGTCAATCTTATGTAAAAACTTGTACAAAAAAAGAAGATTTAAATTGTTTAAGTTTTAAAATAATTGAAAAAAAAACTTCTTTATTGTTTATTAAATGCATTAAACATTTAAAAAAAAATCTTATAAAAATATTTTTCTAAAAATTACAACAAAGCAAAAAAAGCAAGGAAAAACAAAGTTATTGTCACATGATTTTGGATCTAAAAATAAAAATTGTTTATATTAATTATAAGCTGCTAAGCTTTCAACATATGAAATAGCTCAGTGGAAGAGTCTCTGCCTAGCAGTCGGAGGGTCTGGGTTCGAGCCCCCATGGGGTAGAAAAAAAAATTTGTATTTCGTTTCAAAATATATTGTTTTAAATACAACAACAAAAAAGTTTTTGTTGTTGTTTTCCAATTGCTTACCCAAGTCTTTACTTTTCTGCAATTGGTAATTACTTGCCTCCAATGACATCTCCATGTTAATGTAATGACTTAAACAGTGAATGAGTAAGTAGTTCGTGTTCAATAGTTTAGACGTTTAACTCATTACTTGGTAATGAAAAGTTTTGCTGGGTTTGGCTTATATGGGAGGTGTCACGGTTTCTGGTCATACCACCAGAAACCTCCGTCGACTCTTTGCTTTGCTGAAAAATTATAGTCTGATTAAATGCACAGTTTACGATTTAATTCATTTTGAGTAGTTTTCAGTGGAGCCACCTGAAGTTGTTCATACCAACTATGAAACCTTCGTCTACTAATGCATAACAACTTTGCTTATGATTATAACATGATCAAATGCACAGTTTACGATTTAATTCACTTTGAGTAATTTTCTGTGGCGCCACCTATCGGACTTTGCTCATTCCAATTCAAAATTCAATTATAGCTTGATTAAATGTAGAGCTTACGATTAAATTGACTTAGTAAATTTCAGTGGCGCCACCTGTCAAAATTTCTTAATACCAACTAAGAAAATCGTCGGCTCATGTGCAACAACTTTGCTAAAGATTGTAGCATGATTAAATGTACAGCTTACGATGAAATTAACTTTGAGTAAGTTTCAGTAGCGCCACCTGTCGGAAATTATTCATACAAACTAAAAAGCCTTTGCCGGCTCATGCGCTACAACTTTGCTAAAGATTATAGCATGATCAAATGTACAGTTTACGATTTAATTAATTTTTAGAAATTTTCATTGGCGCCATCTGTCGAAAATTAGTCTTATCAACTTAAAAACCTTCGCCGGCTTATCCGCAAACATTCATTTGTTTAAAAGGTATAACATTACTAATTTTTCCCTTCTTATCCCCTAATTTCAAAAAGTTCCATATGCATATTTGGTACTTCTTTGGTACCAATTGAATTCGGTACATTTTATAAAAACGTAGTTTACATAATGTTCCTAGTCATATTACTTTTTGAGATGTTAAAATATCATTTCCATTTTTACCCATTTCGCCCCAAAATAAAAAAGTACTAAATACGTGTTTAATGTTTCTTTTACATCTACTGATTGCAGTACAAAGTTTCTTTCTATATTCTTTAGTTTAAAATATAAGAGTGGGTTAAAAAGGTACAAAAAAAACTATTTTCACCCTTTTTTACCCCCTATCGGACATAGTTTCAAAAAAAGTACCAAACACCTATCCGCTTATTTTCATAGCTGTTTAAAACATAATTCAAATTTTGTTTCTACGCCTTTTACTTTAGGAGACATATCGTTTTCGATTGTTTCCCCTTTTTACCCTCTTAGAGGCAAAAGGTCCAAAAGTCCTTTCTTCTTCGACCTATACATCAAAAAAATACCCACTGTCCAAATTTTATCAAAATCGTTAGAGCCGTTTTCGTGATAGCCATTCTATAAATATATATGTCATAGTTTCTAATATAATAGCTTTTAATTGGCCTTTGATATATTTGTTTTTGGTTTCCGGGAGTGTTTTTTTTATACCCTTCACCAATAGGTGAAAGGGTATTATAGGTTTGTGATTCCGTTTGTAATTTTTTTATTAGTGATCGTAGACCCCATAAAAATTATACCGATCGACTCAGAATCGGGAGGAGAATCGATTAAGCGATGTCCGTTTCATCAGATCAGATGTCCGTTTCATCAGATCAGATTTTAAGAAATTCTCCCGCAATGAGCGCTATTAAATTTCATTAAAATCGGTTTAGAAACACCGAAAATATCGAAAAAATACCAAAAATTAGACGAAAATTTTAAAATTTTTGATTGAAACACACTTTTAAATAACAAGAGAAAAAAGATACTCCTGGTGTACATATGATAATATATTATATATCAGATTGTAGGAAATGGGTCCCCTAAGTACTCTGTAAAATGTTATCAAAATCGGTCCATAAACCACTGAGATATTGCCAAAATACAAAATTTGATGTATTGCAAATTGCCCAAAGTACGCATTAGGGAATATTTGTTGAAAAAATGAAATGCAGAAATAGGAAAAAGCATCCTCCTTTAGCACGGACATACATAAATTTTATATCAGATTTTAGGAAATTCTCCCGCCAAGCACGTTTTAAAATTGTATCAAAAGCGGTCCATAAACAACTGAGATATCGCCAAAACACTACTTGTGATGTTCAGCAAATTCCTCAAAGTACGTGTCTAAGAAATTTTGTTGACATTTTGTAAGTATTGTTTCAGCGATATCTCAGGTGTTTATGGACTGATTGTGATGAAATTTGACAGCGTTCTTTGTGGGAGGATTTCCTAAAATCTGATGTATAAACTCTACAAATCAGATTATGAATACCATTCAAATTGTACCGATCGACTCAGAATCGGCAGGAGAATCGATTTCGCGACGTCCGTCCGTCTGTCTGTTTGTCTGTCTGTCTGTCCGTCCGTCTGTTTGTCTGTCCGTCCGTCTACCTGTCTGTCCTTTTTTCTGTTGTAGTCAAGTTTTTGGAGCTCCTGTTTTGTCGATATCTCAGATGTTTATTTTGATGAAATTTAATAGCGTACTTCGCAGGGGATTTCCTAAACTCTGATGCTTTCGGTAATTTGTGGTAGATATAATTTAGTGTTTAAGCGATATTTCAGGTGTTTTGATCGACAATGATGAAATTTAGGGTGAGACGATATCCTAAAATTTTGTGTAAAATGCATATGTTTATACCTTCCAGGAGGTCCACTAATCTGATTTTAGGAGACAGACACACTGCATTTATCTTAATTTTGTGTCTGACTTTTGAACATTATGATAACATTTGAGAATGTATTATATATCAAATTATAGGTAATCTTCCTAGGAAGTACAAAAATGCGAGTGAGTACATGTATCTCATATATCAACGAAAATTTAAATTTAATTGCAATTGGGAGAAATCCGTTCACGTTTGACAATTGATCCCGTATAACTTCGCCTGAAGCAATCTCTTAGTAGCTAATATATTACAAATTATAATAGATAAGATGATGACATTTAGTATAAAGACATTGTACAATATCGTAATTCAGGGCGATAGCGCCTAAAATAAACTTTCTAGAGGGACACGTTTGACAAAAGTATTTCTGATCTCTTGAAAAGTTCGGTATTGAGAATGGTCGAGATCTGTTCACATTTCGTGAAATCTCCCATATAGCCCCGACCGGGAATCATTTTAATGCTGATAAATTAAATCACATTATAATTGCACAAAGAACTAGAGCATAACTTTCCACACATCCATCGGGCAGACCGAAAGAACAATACATTATTATTGATGAAGTATTCATCTTAATTCCATTTAAAAGCTATATATTTCACGTATGTATCTAAAACTAAGAGTTTATACCCTATAATTCTAAGGCTTGTTTACATTGACAATCATTGTTAAAGCTTTGACCTAAATCAGTCCGTTAACTTCCAAGTTTTACATAACTAATCAAGATCTTTCACTAGTTGGATAACGCACAGTGCACACAGTGCACAACCCTCACTGGGCACTGTGTTTTTGGGTTGCGTGCCAGAATACTTAATCTTCATCAAATCGATGTGCTTTTGCAAATCTAAGGGCATCTACATTTTGAAGCATCTTTTATTAAGTGTTCGTAAAATAGACACATATATCGAAGCTACTGGCTGGCTTAAATAAGCATTCTCTATCTGCCCAACCTAACCTTTGGGTCCATAACTATTCTAGATGATGACGCCACCGAAAAGCTTTTCGTTTTCCGACATAGCTAAATATTGCTAGGAATTACATTTAGTATGAACAAAAGAAAATTAATATACATATCAAGCATTTGTGTGGGGCTCAACTAAGTCAGTAATCAGAAACTATATAATTATCAATATATTCTTACGATTTTGTACTTTACTTTTGGAACACCTTTGGTAAAGGGTATCCAAGATTCGGCAAAGCCGAATATACCACTCTTACTGGTTTATATGAAAGCTATAGTCAAATATGGACCGATTCCTATATAATTTGACATTCTGAACAATAGTTGCATAAAACTTCTATATTCTAAATTTAGTCGTCATAACTATTACAATTGTATTCAATTTATCAGCATTCGTGTGTTTCCCGGGGCGGGGTTATATGGGAGCTCTAACTAAATGTGAACCGATTTCGCCCATTTTCAGAACACAACTTTTTTATATATCAAAAATACCTTTGTAAAATTTTGTCTCTCTAGCTTTTGTTGTTAAGGAGATGTCGCGCTTTTATCTGACGGACAGACGGACATTAATCTCCTTTTCTTTTTGTGTTTTTGTGTTTCTGTAAGTTTTTTTTATGGGACCTATGGTCAAATGGTGACCGATTGTCACACTGGCTGGCATTTACATAAGACTTCCTTGTGCTAAATTTACTGGCCAAAGCTATTACAGTTTATCATTTATTGACATTTGAGTGAATTTCAGGTGGAATTTAGGCTGTTTCCGTAAGTTTTTTGTATGGGAGCTATGGTTAAATATGAACAGATTTCGATGAAATTTTATATGCTGCCTAGTGCTTATGTAAAACTTATAAATACAAAATTTTGTCAACATAGCTATTACAATTTGTCATTTATTTGCAAATAATCGATTATGGTAAAATGTTAACCGATTTTGTCCAGTTTCAATGCCAATTTTCTTATAGATGAAGAATGTTTTTACTAAGTTTCAGTGAGCTAGCTCCTTTCGTTTAGGCGTTATCGTGATTTCAATAGATAGACGGACATCGCTCAATCGTCTTAGAATTTCATTAGGATTGAGAATATATATCGTTTTTGATTTTTCAGCCAATATTAAGAAAATTACAAACGGAATGACATTCTTTTTGATGGTGGGTATAAAAAGTACCGAATATATTATCTTTTATTGTCATTGTTGATCTCAACGTAATATTTTTTTTAGTTTTTACTTCTTTGTTTTTGGAGAAATGTAATTTTTTATCGATTTTTACTTTTAGGAATCACTTAAATGCGACCTATTACGATTGTTATTCAGATCTTAAAATAAATATGTGAAGTTGGGGTCGAACAAATACATTTAAATCCATTCGTTAAAAAAAACGTAAATACTTTCCTCAAAGTTTTCATTCAAAATTTTGGATTTACTTTCAGCCCTTTGTTTTGCCCTATAGTTGCATGTGCTAAGGAGGCAATCGTCTCGCAAATCCTTTTTGGTGACAAACAGTCTAAATATATATTAAATTCTGTATTTAACCCTAAAACCCTAACCCTACTATTTAAAAAACTGACAGCAGTTTTCAACGTACCAAAACTGGTTCTTAGCTGACTAAGCACTTTATAATATCTAAACTTTCAAAACTAAACTGATATTTATTCGGATACTAATTGTTGTGTAAATTTTAAGATGTTCTTTTCCAGAAATCTAAGCCAAATTTATATCCAAATATAACAATTAAGTATTTATCCTACATTTTCATTCAATTATTTAGTTGTAAATGGGATATAAACTAATTTAATAAAAAAGTAAAAGACAAAAGTTTAAATTAAATTTATTTTTTGTTAAAATCCTTAACACGCAAAGCTCATAAAGCCAAGAGTACAATTTATATCCTTTCTGCAAAATTCTGATAGAGGAAAACTTACGCATTTCCAAACAGCAACAGTGTTATAAAATGCCATGTCCTTTTTTCATATGTATATGTAAATATCTATATATTTACATATATATGTTTATAGATGTGTGTGCATGAGTGTTTTTAGCCGAGTCCTAGCAATTTACTTGTTATAAACCGTAAATTGACTTTAACATTTACAAAAAGAGTTGTACCATTAGCCAATGTAGACTTATGCATATTCCTAAAGAGCCTTCCATGCATTCAAATGTGAGTGCATCACCATCATCACCACCACCACCACCACCATCATCGTCATCAGCAGCACTAGCAGCAGCAAGAGAAACAACATCAAAGTGAGTCACTCAGTGTAAACTTTGCCCATTGAACCAAAAGTTTATTTGTAGCTGAAGTTTTTTATATGTGATGATTTCTCATAAAAAACATTTGAAATGGAAATTCCTCAAAGTGGAATTGTGTCATATGAAATAAGTTTTTGTTTAAGTTGAGGGAAAAATTAAAAAGTAAATAAAATTTAAAATTAAATAAAATTTTAAATATTAACTTTTACGACATACATTAAAAACAATAATTTCCTATAAAAATAAAAAATTTTTGAAAAATTTCCTATTAAAAGAAATTTTTGAAAAATTTTCTATAAAAATAAGAAATTTTCGAAAAATTTGCTACAAAAATAAGAAATGTTTAAAAAATTTGCTATAAAAAAAGAAATCTTTGAAAATTTGCTATAAAAACAAGAAATTTTTGAAAACTTTCCTATTAAAATAAGAAATTTTTGAAAAATTTGCTATAAAAATAAGAAATTTTTGAAAAATTTCCTATAAAAATAAGAAATTTTTGAAAAATTTCCTATAAAAATAAGAAATTTTTGAAATTATCCTATAAAAATAAGAAATTTTTAAAAAATTTCCTATAAAAATATGATTTTTTTTTAAAAATTCCTATAAGAATAAGAAGTTTTTGAAAAATTTCTTATAAAAATATTTCTTCAAAAATTTCCTATACAAATAAGAAATTGTTGAAAAATTTCCTATAAAAATAAGAAATTTTTAAAAAACTTCCTATAAAAAAAGAAATTTTTGAAAAATTTTCTTTCAAAATAAGAAATTTTTGAAAAATTTCCTATAAAAACAAGGAATATTTGAAAAATTCTCTATAAGAATAAGAAATTTTTGAAAAAATTTCTATAAAAATAAGAAATTTTTGAAAAATTTCCTATAAAAATAAGGGACAATTTTCTACAAAAATTAAAAATTTTTGAAAAATTTCCAATAAATAAAGGAATTTTTTGAAAAATAATATTTTTATAGAAAATTTCTAAAAGTTTCTTATTTTTATAGGAAATTTTTCAAAAATTTCTTACTTTTATATTAAATTTTTCAAAAATTTCTAATTTTTATAGGAAATTTTCCAAAATTTCTTATTTTAATACGAAATTGTTAAAAAAATTTTAATTTTTACAGGAAATTTTTTAAGAATTTCATATTTTTAAAGGAAATTTTTCAAAAATTTCTTATTTTTATAGGAAATTTTTCAAAACTTTTTTAATTTGATAGGAAATTTTTCAAAAATTTCTTATATTTATAGGAAATTTTTCAAGCATTTCTAATTTTTATAGGAAATTTTTCAAAAATTTCTTTTTTTTATAAGAAATTTTTTAAAAATTTCTTGTTTTGATAGAAAATTTTTCAAAAATTTTTTATTTTTATAGGAAATTTTTCAGAAATTTTTAATTTTTATAGGAAATGTTTCAAAAATTTTTTATTTTTATAGGAAATTTTTCAAAAATTTCTTATTTTTATAGGAAATTGTTAAAATTTTTTTTATTTTTATGAGAAATTTTTAAAAAATTTTATTTTTATGAGAAATTTTTCAAAAATTTCTTAGTTTTATAGGAAATTTTTCAAATTTTTTTTATTTTTATAGGAAATATTTCAGAAATTTTTAAAATATTTTTTATTGTTATAAAAAATTTTTCAAAAATTTTCTTACTTTTACAGGAAACTTTTTTATTTTTTTAGGAAATTTTTCAAAAATTTCTTTTTTTATAGGAAATTTTTCAAAAATTTCTTATATTTATAGAAATTTTTTAAAAATTTCTTATTTTTATAGGAAATTTTTCAAAAAAAATTCTTATTATTATAGGAAGTTTTTTAAAAATGTCTTATTTTTATAGGAAATTTTTTATTTTTATAGGAAATTTTTCAAAAATTTCCTATAAAATTTTTCAAAAATTTTTTATTTTTATAGGAAATTTTTCAAACATTTCTTATTTTAATAGAAAATTTTTTAAAAATTTCTTATGTTTAGAGGAAATTTTTCAAAAATTTCTTATTTTTATGGGAAATTTTTCAAAAATTTCCTATTTTTATAGGAAATTTTTCAAAAGATTCTTATTTTTATATGTAAATTTTCAAACATTTCTTATTTTTACATGAAATTTTTGAAATTTTCTTTTTTTCATAGGAAATTTTTCAAAAATGTCTTATTTTTATAGGAAATTTTTCAAAAATTTCTTATTTTTATACCAAATTTTCCAAAAATTTATCATATTCATAAGAAATTTCTTATTTTTAAAAATTTCCCAAAAATTTGTTATTTTTATAGGATTTTTTTTTTTAAATTTCTTATTTTTATAGGAAATTTTTTAAAAATTTCTTATTTTTATAGGAAAATTTTCAAAACTTGCTTATTTTTATAGGAAATTTTTTACAAGTTTTTTATTTTTATAGGCAAATTTTTAAAATTTTTTTATTTTTATAGAAAATTTTTCAAAATTTTTTTATTTTTATAGGAAATTTTTAAAAAATTTCTTTTTTTATAGGAAATTTTTCAAGTTTCTTATTTTTATAGGAAATTTTTCAAAAATTTTTTATTTTTATAGGAAATTTTCCAAAAATTTCTTATTTTTATAGGAAATTTTTCAAAAATTTCTTATTTTTATAGATAATTTTTCAATAATTTCTTATTTTTATAAGAAATTTTTCAATAATTTATTTTTATAAGAAATTTTTCAAAAATTTCTTCTTTTTATAAGAATTTTTCAAAAATTTCTTATTTTTATAGGAAATTTTTTAAAAATTTCTTATTTTTATAGGAAATTTTTTAAAAATTTCTTATTTTTATAGGAAATTTTTCAAAATTTTCTTATTTTTATAGGATTTTTTTCAAAAATTCCTTTCTTTTTATAGGAAATTTTTCAAAAATGTATTTTTTTATTGGAAATTTTTCAAAGATTTCTTATTTTTATGGGACATTTTTCAAAAAACTTTTATTTTTATAGAAAATTTTCCAAAAATTTCTTATTTTTATAGAAAATTTTTCAAAAATTTCTTATTTTTATAGAAAATTTTTTAAAAATTTCTTATTTTAATAGAAAATTTTTAAAAAATTTCTTATTTTTATTGAAAATTTTTAAAAAAATTCATACTTTTATAGAAAATTTTTCAAAAATTTCTTTTTTAATAAAAACTTTTTAAAAATTTCTTATTTTTATGGGAAATTATTCAAAAATTTCTTTTAACGTCAGAAATTTGCTGCACGTGCAGCATAAAATTTGAATAAATCTTATCGTATTTTTACAATTAAAAGTAAATTTTCTTGTTTCTATTTCTTTGTGAAAAACCATAACAAAACATTTAGCTTTAAATTTATTGAACAAAATACTAATTTATGTTGTAATTTTAAATAACTTATGTAACTTTATATTATCATAAATTAAAAATATTTTCTATTCATTTAATGAATATAAACTATTTCTTACAATTTTGCATTGGGCATATGAAATCTATTAAAAATTAGTAATAAAAATATAATTTTGTCAATAGGTAATAAAGAATATCCCCCACTAATGAAGTCAAAATTGGACGATAACAATGGCAAAACAATTTGATTGTTATAAAAATGTCCAAGATTGATTGAGTCGATGGACTTCGACCACTCAGACCCCTTCGGTATTGTTTGATATAAGTTTTTCTGTTGAATGGACACAATTTTATACTCGTATGTTTTATTTTTATAATTGTTAGACATTTCAATTTTATTTAAATTTTAATTACAATTTGAAGTGTATGGAGTATAGGGTGAACATTGGGTAGCTTTAACATTTTTTACCTTTTTCCATAAGTTTTTGTTGTAAATTCTTTACGACAACTCAAAAGCTGCAGAGAAAGAGGATGACAAATACTAAAGAAACCCCAGATTTTATTTCTTGTTTTGATTTTGAAAAAAAAAATCAGATACAAACTACTTTCATTGTTGTCTTGGCCACTTGTTATTATTTTTTTCTTCTTATTTATTCATGAGTATCTTTTTCCTCTTCAGGTCTCCTCAATTTTATTTATTGATCAACAAAAAAGAAATTAAGAAAAAAAAATCTATAATAAATGAAAAAAAAATGTTAAATATAAATTTCATAATCGAAAAAGTGTTACATAAGATTTTCACTTTTTATATCGTTTTTTTTTACATTTTTTCTATCTTCCCAGCTGAGACGTATGTGTGTCGTTATGGCATATATATTTAAGGAGGGGTGAGAAGATATCTGGAATTTAGTAAAATAATCTTCTTGGAGATTAGTTGAAGAGATAGAGATATTTATGCATTTAGATGACAAACAGATAGATTTAGTTTTTTTTATGCAAATTTATATTCGAATACGTTTTTTGCATTTTATGTAAATTCGAAATTGCCATAATAAATAAAAATTTGTAAAATAATTTGCATAAAATTTATTTATGTTTCAGTTGTGTTTTTTTTTTAGAGGAGTATGAAATATTTTTTTTTCAGATAATTTGCATATAATTTATTAAACTAATTTTTAAATCAATATATTTATTTTCTATTGTTTTTATTTGATTATATAAGTTTTTTTTTGATAAATTCTAAAAAAAAATATTTTTAGGTTAGAGGAATAAATTTGATATAACTATTGAATCTAAATACATTAGAGACATTCGCTTTGGTAACTTTAGTCTTTAAGTAAAACTTAACTTATATATAAACAAGTAAGAAAGCGCTATAGTCGGTCAAGCCCGACCATACGATACTCTTCACCTCTAAGGTCAAAGGTGTTATTTTTCCTGTATAAAGACAAATATTTGCTAAATTTTGCCATCATACAAACACGTTTTCAAAACTTATATATTTAACCTGTTTCCGTCATTTGGACTTACATGAGAGCTAGGGTCAAATGTGGACCGATTATCTCGAAATTTGATTACAGTTATTACAAAAATTATGTATGCAAAAAATATGCTCAAAATTTTCATTATCTCTAGATTTACGAGCGTTTTAATGATTTTTTGTCTCATTTAGTGCGTTTTTAAAGAAAAGTTTGTATGGGAGCTATGGTCAAATGTGGACCGATTTCAACGAAATTTGGAACAGTTTTAATTTACGTAAGCAGTATTTATTTTAAATTTCACGAAAAAATATTGATATGTGTGGCCAATATATCAATTCAGGGAAGTGGGACCTATGGGAGGTACCAGAAATAATAGACCGATTTTGACCAATTTCAAAAGCCATGGTCCCATTATCAAACAAATGATCTGTGCCAAATTTCATCAAATTATCTTTAGATTTGCGAGCTGTAGTTTGATTACAAGGTTTACATGGGGGTCCAGCCAGCCAGACGGACGGACGAACGGACATCGCTAAATCGACTCAGAAAATGATTCTAAGCCTATTGATATACTAAAAGGTGGGACTAAGACAAATATTTCTATGCGTTACATACATCAGCACAAACTTATAATACCCTTTCCACCTATGGTGGTGAAGGGTATAACAAGTAAGTAAGTGCTATAGTCGGTTAAACCCGACCATACGATACCCATAAAGACAAGTATTTGTTAAATTTTGCCATTATACAAATATTTTTTAAAAACTTATATAAGCTGTTTCCGTCATTTAGACTTATATGAGAGCTAGGGTCAAATGTGGACCGATTATCTCGAAATTAGCAAATAATGTCTGTCTGTCTGTCTGTCTGTCTGTCTGTCTGTCTGTCTGTCTGTCTGTCTGTCTGTCTGTCTGTCCGTCTGTCAGTCCGTCTGTCAGTCCGTCTGTCTGTCTGTCTGTCTGTCTGTCTGTCTGTCTGTCTGTCTGTCTGTCTGTCTGTCTGTCTGTCTGTCTGTCTGTCTGTCTGTCTGTCTGTCTGTCTGTCTGTCTGTCTGTCTGTCTGTCCGTCTGTCTGTCTGTCTGTCTGTCTGTCTGTCCGTCTGTCCGTCTGTCTGTCTGTCTGTCTGTCTGTCTGTCTGTCTGTCTGTCTGTCTGTCTGTCTGTCTGTCTGTCTGTCTGTCTGTCTGTCTGTCTGTCTGTATGTCTGTCTGTCCGTCTGTCTGTCTGTTGAAATCACGAAAACGCCTAAACGAAAGGACCTAGATCTCTGAAACTTAGTAAAAATATTCTTCGTCTCTGAGAAATTGGGCAAAATCGGTCCACATTTCACCATAGCTCCCGTATAACCTCGTCTAGGCTAATCGCTTATTTTTTAATAAATGACAAATTATAGCAGCTATGATGATAAAATTTGGTATATAGAAGTTTTACATTAGCCCTAGGCAGCGTGTAAAATTTCATCAAAATCGGTTCACATTTAGCCATAGCTCCCATACAAAAAACTTACTAAAAAACAGCCTAAATTTCACCTAAAATACACTTAAAGGTCAATAAATCTAAAAGTAACAAATATAACCACTGAATTTGGCTCAAGAAAGTCTTATGTCAATGCCAGCCAGTGTGCAAAATTTTGTAGCAATCGGTCACCATTTGACCTAGCTCCCATATAAAAAACTTACGAAAACACAACAATTCAAAAAGAAAAGGGGACTTATGTCCGTCTGTCCGTCAGATAAAATCGTGATAGCACCTTAACTACAAACGCTAGTAAGACTAAATTAAACAAGAGGAAGTCTTATGTCAATGCCAGCCAGTGTGCAAAATTTTGTCACAATCGGTCACCATTTGACCATAGCTCCGATATAAAAAACTTATGGAAACACAAAAATATATAAAGAAAAGGTTGTTTATGTCCGTCTGTGCGTCAGATAAAAGCGCCTTAACGAAAAGGGCTAGAGGAACAAAATTTTACAAAAGTATTTTGGATATCTTGAAAAAGATGTGTGTTGAAAATGGACAAAATCTGTTCAAAGTTAGTTAGAGCTCCCATATAACCCCGCCCCGGGAAACACATTAATGCTGATAAATTGAATACAATTGTAATAGCTATGACGATTAAATTTAAAATAGGGAAGTTTTATGCAATTGTTGATCAGTTTATCAAATTTTATAGGACTCAGTGCTTATTTGACTTTAGCCTTCATATAAAAAACACTCACGGAAACCAAAAATTTTAGCAAAGGCCAGTTAAAAGCTATTAAATTAGAAACTATGATAGCTATGGCCACTAAATTTTGCAAGAAAAAGCTCCATATGTATACCAGCCAGTGTGTAATTTTTTAATTTTGTTACAATCGGTCAACATTTTGCTATAATTCTTATATATGTTACATCCCCTTTTTAAATCTACAATCAAAAAGATTTGGAGGTACATTCATTTTATTAAGATTGCACCTATGAAATTAGATAGGCATCAATCAATGTTCAGCCCAGACTTTATATATGATGAAAGCATTAGGAACTCTTAACGAAATATATGGACTTGCCGTATTACTATTAACGTGTTTAGCCTAACTACATATTAACGAAAAGTCTTTAACAACTTATTAATGTAAAACTATACCCGGTTATGAGACCGAATTTTGAGCAAAGTAAATATTGGGGAAACCACTAAAATATTTTTAAATGTTGAACTATAAAGCTACGGCAACCGAATTTAGTCCAAATTTTTTACCAACAATACCAATTAACTTAGCGATTTTTTCAGTTTTGGTCCAGATTTTGACTTAGCTGCACCCTGTTTCTGAATTTAATACAACTTGATGGTGGGTATATAAGATTCGGCACAGCCGAATATATCACTCTTACTTGTAGCAATTAGTACCTGGGTGACCGAGCCTTGCTCGGTGCTTTATGATAATCATTGCGAGGCAAATTTAAAAGTTTTCATATATTTTACTATTTTACTAAGTACTAACTAACTAAAATAAATTTAGAGGAAAGACATTACACAAATATCCAATTAATTTTGAATCATTTTACTATTTTTTTTTCCAATTAACACATGATGAAATGCATAGTTTACAGTTCAATTCATTTTGAATAATTTTGCGCAAGAACTTTGCTAAATATCCTAGAACCCTTCGCCGGCTCATTCGTAACAACTTTTCTAAAGATCATAGTATGATCAAATGCACAGCTTACGATTTAATTAACATTGAGTGATTTTCAGTGGCGCCACCTATCGGAAATTGGTCATACCAAAAAAAAACCTTTGTCGGCTCATGCGCTCATAGCATAATACAATGCACAGTTTACGATTTCATTTATTTTGAGTAATTTGCAGTAGCGCCATCTGTTGGAAATTAGTCATACTAACTTAAAAACCTTCATGGGCTCATGCGCAACTACTTCGCTAAAGAGCATAACATGACCAAATACATAGTTTACTATTCTATAAAGGCCATTCAAACATTCATTTCTTTAAAAGATATAACATTATTAACCCCTAACTTCAAACAAGTTCGACATGCATATTTGGTACTTGGTACCAACTGAAATCGGAACATTTTATAAAAATGCAGTTAACATATTGTTTTTATTCATATTACTTCATGAGGTGTAAAGTTAAAGTTATTTAACCCTTTATTACCCATTTTGGCCACCGAAATCAAAAAAGTACCAAATACATATTTAATAATATTTTTATATCCATTGATTGCAGTACAAATTACTTTCTATGTTCATTGCTTAAAAAGATAAGAGTGGGTTAAGAAAGGTACCAAAAACTATTTTCACCCTTTTTTGCCCGCTATTTGACATAGTTTCAAAAAAGTCCCAAACACCTGTCCTCTTATTTTAATAGCTGTTCAAAACGTAATTTAAATATGCCTATTACTTTAGGAGATAAACCGTTTTCGATTTTTTCTCCTTTTTACCTTCTTAAAGGCAGAATTTCCAAAAGCCCCTTTTTACTTGACAAAAAAAAGGTACCCACCGACCAAATTTCGTCAAAATCGTTCAAAATTTCCATTATCTTTAGATCTACGAGCGTTTTAGTGATTTTTGTCTTATTAACTCCGTTTTGACAGAAGTGTTTGTATGGGAGCTATGGTGAAATGTGGACCGATTTCAACGAAATTTGGTACAGTAATTTCGGTTTACATTTTAAATCTCATGAAAAAAAACTGATATTTGTGGCCAAAATATCAATTCCGGGCAGTGGGACTTATGGGAGGTACCATAAATTATGGACCGATTTTAACAAATTTCAATAGCCATGGTCCCACTATCAAACAAATTATCTGTGCCAAATTTCATCAAATTATCTTTAGAATTGCGACCTGTACTTTGATTACAGGGTTTACGTGGGGGTCCAGTCTACCAACCAGACGGACGAACGGACGGACGGACGGACGGACATCGCTAAATCGACTCAGAAAATGATTCTAAGCCTATTGGTATGCAAAAAGGTGGGTATAACATAAAACTTATAATACCCTTTCCATCTATGGTGGTGAAGGGTATACAAATAATTTCCCAACATTCTCCGAATTTTTATTTTATCTGGTACATTTCAGCTCACTGTCATACTTAGATAGAACTACAATTTTATATTGTTCAGCGCCAATCATAACCTATTGTTCAGCGCCAATCATAACCCATTTCCCCTAGTCCTAAGCATGATTTCTCTAGTTAATAACATCAAGTTATTTTTCCTAATCTTTCTCTTGTCTTTTAAAACCACCTTCTACTTCAAGCTTCCAATCTTAAATACACTTACTTAAAGGCCTATTTTTAGAACCTGTTAAGGTCAAAGGCCGAGCACCGACTGAGCTACCGACTCTCATGTATATGTCGGTGTATCTAAATCCATTTTGGAACTTCTTGACCAAGTGCAGAAGAGGGCGAATATACAGACAGAATATACGGCGACAGAAGGGTATCCGAATTTTCTCCGTAGTGTGCTATTGGTTCTACTTGCAAATCGACCACAAAAAGATGAGCTCTAACAAAAAGACTTGTATTGCATAAGAATGTAAGAGTTTTGCGAAATAGTTTCCTGATTTCTTGAAATCAATATCGAAATATTGCGCCGGTGCTTCAGTGAGTCATTAGAGAGAGCATCATTGCAATAAAGAAATCCACAGGTAAGAGGCCAAAGCGGAGTAATGGCGATAATACCAAAGTAGCTGGCGCAAATATTATATATCATTACTTGACGTGTTAATAACGATATTACCATTTTCATTTCTAGACGAACCTATGTCAGCACATGAGTTATTTAAATCACTAAACAAACTTTGCACTTTTGCCCTACTGAAAATATCAACTTTAATACCCCTATTTTTTTCACATATAGAGTAAAGTTCCCTTTTACTACACTAAAGCCATCAAAAGCATTTCCTTCATCTATTGTTTAGTTAAATTGTTGTCAGCTGCATCATGATGTTGATGTTGATGACAATATTTTGTTTTGTTGAATTTTATGGCCAAAAGTTTTGATTTGATTTAAAAGTTTTTCTTTTTTTAAATTGTTTATGATACTACTTTTAACCTTTAATTGTTAGCAATAAAAAAGTAAAGTGAATCCAAACAATTTAAATATAGCATCTCAGAGGCAAGAGTATTAAGTTGAAATCATTTTACTGAAAAAAATTTACTATAAATATTTCCTTTAAAAATTAGTAATATTTGAAAAATTTTCTTTAAAAAAAAAATTAATTTTTTAAAAATTTCCTATAAAAAAAATAAATTTTTTTTCTATAAAATTAAGCCATTTTTGAAAAATCCCCTATCAAAATAGGAAATTTTTGAAAAATCTCCTATAAAAATAGGAAATTTTTGAAAAATCTCCTATAAAAATAGGAACTTTTGAAAAATTTCCTATAAATTAGGAAATTTTTAAAACAAGTCCTATAAAAATAGGAAATTTGTGAAAAATTTCCTTTAAAAATAGGAAATTTTTGAAAAATTTCCTTTAGAAATAGAAAATTTTTGGAAAATTTCCTTTAAAAATAGGAAATTTTTGAAAATTTTCCTATAAAACTAGGAAATTTTTGAAAAATTTCCTATAAAACTAGGAAATTTTCGAAAAATTTCCTATAAAACTAGGAAATTTTTGAAAATTTTCCTATAAAACTAGGAAAATTTTGAAAAATTTCCTATAAAACTAGGAAATTTTTCAAAAATTTCCTATTTTTATAGCAAATTTTTCAAAAATTTCCTATTACTATAGGAAACTTTTCAAAAATTTCTAGTTTTATAGGAAATTTTTCAAAAATTTCTTAGTTTTATAGGAAATTTTTCGAAAATTTCCTAGTTTTATAGGAAATTTTTCGAAAATTTCCTAGTTTTATAGGAAATATTTCAAAAATTTCCTAGTTTTATAGGAAATTTTTCAAAAATTTCCTAGTTTTATAGGAAATTTTTCAAAAATTTCCTGGTTTTATAAGAAAATTTTCAAAAATTTTCTAGTTTTATAGGAAAATTTTCAAAAATTTCCTATTTTTAAAGGAAATTTTCCAAAAATTTTCTATTTCTAAAGGAAATTTTTCAAAAATTTCCTATTTTTAAAGGAAATTTTCCACAAATTTCCTATTTTTATAGGACTTGTTTTAAAAATTTCCTAATTTATAGGAAATTTTTCAAAAGTTCCTATTTTTATAGGAAATTTTTCAAAGGTTTCCTATTTTTATAGTAAATTTTTCAAAAGATGCCTATTTTTATAGGAAATTTTTAAAAATTTCTTTTTTTTATAGGAGATTTTTCTAAAATTTCCTATTTTTATAGCAAATTTTTCAAAAATTTACTATTTTTTTAGGAAATTTTTTATTTTATAGGAAATTTTTCCAAAATTTCTTATTTTTAGAGGAAATTTCTCAAAAATTTTATATATTTATAAGAAATTTTTAAAAATTTCTTATTTTTATAAGAAAATTTTCAAAGATTTCTTACTTTTGTAGAAAATTTTCAAAAAATTCTTTTTTTTTATAGGAGATTTTTAAAAAATTTCTTATATAAATAGGAAACTTTTCAAAAATTTATTATTTTTATAGGAAATTTTTCAAAAATGTCTTATTTCTATTGGAAATTTTTCAAAAATTTCTTATTTTTATAGGCGGTTTTTAAAAAATTCATTATTTTAATTGGAAATTTTTCAAAACTTCACTATTTTTAAAGGAAATTTTTCAAAAATTTCCTTTTTTTATAAGAAAATGTTTACTAAATTTACCATTTTTAAAGGAAATCTTTCAAAAAATTTCATATTTTATAGAAAATTTTATAAAAATTTCATATTTTGATAGAAAATTTTTCAAAAATTTAATATTTTTCTAGGAAACTTTTCAACAGTTTAATATTTAAAAAAAAATACTATTTATTTTTGTAGGAAAATTTTAAAATTTACTATTTTTAGGATATAGGATAATAGGATATTTTTCAAAATTTGTTTTATTTTTATAGAAAAATTTTTAAAAAATTTTAAAAAATTTACTTTTTTTGTATGATATTTTTTTTTAAATTTACTATTTTGGTAAGAAATTTTCCAAAATATTACTACTTCTATGTATATGAAAATTTTAAAAAATTTACTTTTGTATATGAAATTTTTTAAAAACTTACTTTTGTTATTAAAAATTTTTCATAAATTTACAATTTGTATGTAAAAAATTTAATATATTGATTGGAAATTTTTCAAAAATTTCCTTTTTTTTTATCGATTTTTTTTAAATTTACTATATTTATAAAAAAATTTTTAAAAAATTGCTATTGTTATAGGAAATTTTTCAAAAATTTACAATTTTTATGAAAAATTTTTCAAAAATTTACTAGTTTTATAAGAACATTTCTAAAAATCTCCTATTTTTATAGGAATTTTTTAACAAATGACTCATTTTTATATGATTTTTTGCAAAAATTTTCTGTTTGTATAGGAAATATCACAAGGAATTACTGAGATGTAGCATAATGTTGTATTCCTTTACTGAGAGGATCTTGGCTTCCTCATAAATTTTTTTTGGGGAAATAACCGAAAATTATCTCAAAACTATATCTGAAGTAGATCGATCTCCATCACATTTATTCGATATTTTATAAATTTCTATTTTTTTTTTATTTTTCCCAAAAAATAAAATCTTTTGATATGTAAATAACTCTGAAACCGTTGGTTTCACAAAAACACTTTTAACAGCTGGACATAAAGGTAATAGTTCTTAGTATATGTATGTATTTTCAAAAAGAATGAATTAATCGTTTTCATGATATCCTGAACTAATTAGGACAACCTCTTTAAAAATCAAAAATGTTTGAAAATAAATTAAAAATCTATTTTTTAATTTTAAATTTCTGATTTTTTTGGGCTTAGTGTACCATAATACAATATATAGAAACCGGTTTTACTTAAGACATTGTTATTTTTGGTGTTGAGTAGTGTAATTGCTACAAAGTTGTACCTAACAAATCAATTGAATATTAAGCAAAATTTTAAGATTAAAGACGCAGTTTAGGAATTTATAAACAAAATTAATTAAAAGTTTTCTAACATATCTAATAATATTTTATAATGAGTTTAATGTGCAACATAGACAATGCCTGTTTTTCTGACTCTGATGACCTATGCTCATTTTTCAATATGTCTTGTCATAAATAACTTCAAATCACGATTGAAGTGAATACTTAAATACTATACAAATCTTCTCACTTTACTGGCTTTCTCCAATAGTTTAAAAATACAAAAAAACAACTACGAAACCAATTGTATTTAACAAATAATAATAATAATACAAAAACAAGTAAGAAAGCGCTATAGTCGGTCAAGCCCGACCATACGATACCCTTCACCACTAAGGTCAAAGGTGTTATTTTTCATGTATAAAGACAAATATTTGCTAAATGTTGCCATCATACAAACATTTTCTCAAAACTTATACATTTAACCTGTTTCCTTCATTTGGACTTATATGAGAGCTAGGGTCAAATGTGGACCGAAATTTGGCAAATTGATTACAGTTGTTACAAAAATTATGTATGCAAAAAATAGACTCAAAATTTTCAATATCTTTAGATTTACGAGCGTTTTAGTGATTTTTATACCCTTCACCACCATAGGTGGAAAGGGTATTATAAGTTTGTGCTGATGTTTGTAACGCATAGAAATATTTGTCTTAGACCCACCTTTTAGTATACCAATAGGCTTAGAATCACTTTCTGAGTCGATTTAGCGATGTCCGTCCGTCCGTCTGGCTGGCTGGCTGGACGGCTGGCTGGACCCCCATGTAAACCTTGTAATCAAACTACAAGTCGCACTTCTAAAGATAATGTGATGAAATTTGGCACAGATAATTCTTTTGATAATGGGACCATGGCTATTGAAATTGGTCAAAATCGGTCTATTATTTATGGTACCTCCCATAGGTCCCACTTCCCGGAATTGCTATATTGGCCACAAATATCAATATTTTTTCATGAAATTTAAATCATATACTGCCTATGTAAACTTAAATCACTGTACCAAATTTCGTTGAAATCGGTTTACATTTGACTATAGCTCCCTTACAAACTCTTCTTCAAAAACGCATTTAATGAGACAAAAAATCACTAAAACGCTCGTAAATCTAAAGATAATGAAAATTTTGAGTTTATTTTTTGCATACATAATTTTTGTAACAACTGTAATCAACTTGCCAAATTTCGAGATAATCGGTCCACATTTGACCCTAGCTCTCATATAAGTCCAAATAACGGAAACAGGTTGAATATATACGTTTTGAGAAAATGTTTGTATGATGGCAAAATTTAGCAAATATTTGTCTTTATACAGGAAAAATAACACCTTTGACCTTAGTGGTGAAGGGTATCGTATGGTCGGCTTGACCGACTATAGCGCTTTCTTACTTGTTTTGTCTCATTTAGTGCATTTTTAAAGAAGATTTTGTATGGGAGCTATGGTCAAATGTGGACCGATTTCAACGAAATTTGGTACAGTGATTTTAGTTTACATAAGCAGTATTTGTATTAAATTTCATGAAAAAATATTGATATTTGTGGCCAATATGTCAATTCCGGGAAGTGGGACCTATGGGAGGTACCATAAATAATGGACCGATTTTGACCAATTTCAATAGCCATGGTCCCATTATCAAAAAAATGATCTGTACAAAATGTCATCAAATTATCTTTAGAATTGCGACCTGTAGTTTGATTAAAAGATTTACATGGGGGTCCAGCCAGCCAGACGGACAGACATCGCTAAATCGACTCAGAAAGTGATTCTAAGTCTATTGGTATACTAAAAGGTGGGTCTAAGATAAATATTTCTATGCGTTACATACATCAGCACAAACTTATAATACCCCTTCCACCTATAGTGGTGAAGGGTATAACAACAAGCAAATAAACTAAAAATCAATCAATGAGGAAAAAATCAAATATCTTAACGAACACTTCTTCAATGGAGTAATCATGTGTAAATTTCTTTGGACCATAACTAAAATGACCAAATCTTAAAAAAATAGGTATTGAATGAATAGATAACACGTCTGCCTGGAACACCTTAAGCTCAATTGTTTGCTATTGATGTTTTCTTTCTTTTTTTTTCACAAAATGAAATTGAAAGTGGTTATTTTCTTAAGTAATTTACTTTTTTTGTTTGCTTCTATTTATTGTCTAAGATTATGACTTTGATGTTTTTGGGAGTTTTTTTTTTTCAAATATTTCTGGTCACCATACGATCATTTGGCCTTTAGGTTTTTAGAAGTGGATTTTTTCTTGATTTTAGCGGTCCATGACATAAACTTTACACCAGCTGCATATAAATTAGTATTAGGTAATCTTTGTTTTTACTTTGATTTATTTTTTCTTATGGGAAAACACTTTACAAATGGCTTTGGGTTATGAGGAATTGTTGTTAAACAAATTATTTTACGACTTCCTTAATTTAAGCGTAAATATTTAAATCGTAAATACATATTTTGAACTTATAACTAAAATGAAAGAGATATTACTTTGATTTATTTAATGTTAATGTTGTTTAAAAAACAAACAAGAAATCCTATATTTAGAGGAAAATTTGCTAAAATTTCTTAATTGTATAGGAAAATTTGAAAACATTTCCTAACTTTTACAAAAACAAAATTATAAATTTTGCAAAAAAAATTTGCAACTTTCCTATTTTTATGAAAAAATTTTCAAAATCTTCCTTTTTTATAGGAAATTTTTCAAGAATTTCTTAATTTTACAGGAAATTTTAGAAAAATTTTCATAAAAAAATAGGAAATTTTCGTAAATTTTTGAAAAATTTCCTGTAAAAATAGGAAATTTTTGAAAAATTTCCTATAAAAATTTCATATTTTTACAAGAAAATTTTCAAAAATTTCATACCAAAATAGATACATTTTTGAAAAATTTCCTATAAAAAAAAAGGAAATTTTTGAAAAATTTCCTATAAAAACAAGTAAAAGCCCGACTATATAATACAATTCACAACTAAGGTCAAATATGGACCAACAGTTAAATAAGTTTTCCTTAAGTCTTAGAGACATACATACATACATAAACTATGTGCTATTTTTTTCAAAATTTCGAGATTTATATCATTTCCAGCTAAGGGCCTGATATGGGAGCTAGGGTCAACTGTGAACCGATTGTTACCAAATTTTGATTATTGGTTTATATTTACAAAATATTTATCTGTGCAAATTTTAAGTAATCAACTGCATTTATCTTAAGAGTTATTAACTTTTTGTACTTTTATGTGTATATAAACGTCTTTGGAGAATGTTTCTTGTATGGGAGGTATGGTCAAATATGAGCCGATTTCCACAAAATTAGGAACACTGATTGAAGTTATGATAATCAATATTTGTGCAAAATATTTTTAAAATACAACAACATTTGTGGCTGTAAAGAACCAAAAACTCTATTCCGGGAAGGCATCCCTATGGGAGGTACCCGAAATAGTAATCCGATTTCGCCCAAAAGAGAACGTCTTTGGACCAAATATGAACCTGTGCCAAATTCCATCAAATTATCTTTAAAGGTACGTTCTGTAGAGTGATAACAAGCTTACATGGATAACCGGCCAGCCAACCAGCCGGACGGACATCGTTAAAACAACTCAGGGAGTGATTCTAAGTCGATTGATATACTAAAAGGTAGGTCTCAGACCAATATTTCTATGCGTTACAAACATCAGCACAAATCCAATATACCCTTTCCACCTATGGTGGTGAAGGTTATAAAAAGGAAATTTGTGAAAAAATTCCAATAAAAAAGGAAATTTTTGAAAACTTTCCTATAAAAATAGAAAATTATTGAAAAATTTCTTTTAAAAATAGGAAATTTTTGAAAAATTTCCTTTAAAAATAGGAAATTTTTGAAAAATTTCCTTTAAAAATAGGAAATTTTTGAAAAATTTCCTTTAAAAATAGGAAATTTTTGAAAAATTTTCTTTAAAAATAGGAAATTTTTGAAAAATTTTCTTTAAAAATAGGAAATTTTTGAAAAATTTCCTTTAAAAATAGGAAATTTTTGAAAAATTTCCTATAAAAATAGGAAATTTTTGAAAAATTTCCTATAAAAATAGAAAATTTTTGAAAAATTTCCTATAAAAATAGGAAATTTTTCAAAAATTTCCTATAAAAATAGGAAATTTTTAAAAAATTTCCCACAAAAACAAGAAATTTGTAAAAAATTTCCTATAAATATATAAATAAAAAAGGAAATTTTTGAAAAATTTCCTATAAAAATAGGAACTTTTTGAAAAATTTCCTATAAACATAGGAAAATTTTGAAAAATTTGCTAATAAAAAATAGGAAATTTTTGAAAAATTTGCTATAAAAATAGGAAATTTTTGAAAAATTTGCTATAAAAATAGGAAATTTTTGAAGAATTTGCTATAAAAATAGGAAATTTTTATAGAATTTGCTATAAAAATAGGAAATTTTTGAAAAATTTGCTATAAAAATAGGAAATTTTTGAAAAATTTGCTATAAAAATAGGAAATTTTTGAAAAATTTGCTATAAAAATAGGAAATTTTTGAAAAATTTGCTATAAAAATAGGAAATTTTTGAAAAATTTCCTATAAAAATAGGAAATTTTTGAAAAATTTCCTATAAAAATAAGAAATTTTTGAAAAATTTCCTATAAAAATAGGAAATTTTTGAAAAATTTCCTATAAAAATAGGAAATTTTTGAAAAATTTCCTATAAAAATAGGAAATTTTTGAAAAATTTCCTATAAAAATAGGAAATTTTTGAAAAATTTCCTATAAAAATAGGAAATTTTTGAAAAATTTCCTATAAAAATAGGAAATTTTTGAAAAATTTCCTATAAAAATAGGAAATTTTTGAAAAATTTCCTATAAAAATAGGAAATTTTTGAAAAATTTCCTATAAAAATAGGAAATTTTTGAAAAATTTCCTATAAAAATAGGAAATTTTTGAAAAATTTCCTATAAAAATAGGAAATTTTTGAAAAATTTCCTATAAAAATAGGAAATTTTTGAAAAATTTCCTATAAAAATAGGAAATTTTTGAAAAATTTCCTATAAAAATAGGAAATTTTTGAAAAATTTCCTATAAAAATAGGAAATTTTTGAAAAATTTCCTATAAAAATAGGAAATTTTTGAAAAATTTCCTATAAAAATAGGAAATTTTTGAAAAATTTCCTATAAAAATAGGAAATTTTTGAAAAATTTCCTATAAAAATAGGAAATTTTTGAAAAATTTCCTATAAAAATAGGAAATTTTTGAAAAATTTCCTATAAAAATAGGAAATTTTTGAAAAATTTCCTATAAAAATAGTAAATTTCCTATAAAAATAGTAAATTTTCTTATAAAAATAGTAAATTTTTGAAAAATTTCCTATAAAAATAGTAAATTTTTAAAAAATTTCCAAAAAATATTAAATTTTTGATAAATTTCCTATAAAAATAGTAAATTTTTGCAAAATTTCCTATAAAAATAGAAAAATATTGAAAAATTTCCTAAAAAATTAAAATACTTTTTATTTCGTGAGCCAAAAGTTGTTTTATTCTTTACTTGCAGCGAATTGAGGTACTTAAGTGTATCATAAGTTAATCTAAAGACTAACTTATGATACTTTTATAAGAGGTTTTAAAAAGGGTATGTGATGAATTTCATGAATCATCTCATGCACCTCTCGGCATAAATCAATTGATATTGATGTTTCTAAATGACTAACTGGACAATAGGACCATATTTTATGACCACATACTTAAAACGAGCAGACGTCTTTAGTCAATAAAAGAAACAGACAAATCGTGATTTTCATCACACAAAAAGGCATGATCTCCAAATGCCAGTAATTGAAATCAAAATCTTACAAAACTATGGAAATTGCGAAAATTGTATATAATTTTATTACTAAACCAAAACACCAACTACTTGTAATTACGACTATTTTATTATCATTTTAATGGCACGATTTGGAGTAAATACTCGTAAGTATCAAATAGATTTCTATGATTTTATTGCGTTATTATTGTTATAGAAAATTAACATTTAATTTCATTTTATTTGTTTATTATTTATTCGGAAAAGATAGAAAAAAAAAGTTAGCAAATATTTCAAGTGCTCATTTTGTTAATGGAATTGAACGCAATCCATGATTATAGCGATTATTTATGTGAATATTGTATTTCAATTTTAATTTGAATTTCTATTAAATAATAATGTGGGAATTAATGATGAAAGTATTTATTTTTATGTTTTTATAATGTAATCGTTTAAAATTTATTTTTTTTTTTACCAAAAGTCAATTAAAGATTATTTAATGTTTAATTGTTTAATAGGCTTTTATTTATGTATTAAATTTTATGAAAATTTAAATTGGTATAGAAGGGGGAGATATTATTAAATATTTATGGAAATAACATGGAAGAATTTCCTATAAAAATTAAAAACTTTTGAAAAATTTCCTATAAAAATAGGAAATTTTTGAAAAATTTCCTATAAAAATAGGAAATTTTTGAAAAATTTCCTATAAAAATAGGAAATTTTTGAAAAATTTCCTATAAAAATAGGAAATTTTTGAAAAATTTCCTATAAAAATAGGAAATTTTTGAAAAATTTCCTATAAAAATAGGAAAGTTTTGAAAAATTTCCTATAAAAATAGGAAAGTTTTGAAAAATTTCCTATAAAAATAGGAAATTTTTGAAAAATTTCCTATAAAAATAGGAAATTTTTGAAAAATTTCCTATAAAAATAGGAAATTTTTGAAAAATTTCCTATAAAAATAGGAAATTTTTGAAAAATTTCCTATAAAAATAGGAAATTTTTGAAAAATTTCCTATAAAAATAGGAAATTTTTGAAAAATTTCCTATAAAAATAGGAAATTTTTGAAAAATTTCCTATAAAAATAGGAAATTTTTGAAAAATTTCCTATAAAAATAGGAAATTTTTGAAAAATTTCCTATAAAAATAGGAAATTTTTGAAAAATTTCCTATAAAAATAGGAAATTTTTGAAAAATTTCCTATAAAAATAGGAAATTTTTGAAAAATTTCCTATAAAAATAGGAAATTTTTGAAAAATTTCCTATAAAAATAGGAAATTTTTGAAAAATTTCCTATAAAAATAGGAAATTTTTGAAAAATTTCCTATAAAAATAGGAAATTTTTGAAAAATTTCCTATAAAAATAGGAAATTTTTGAAAAATTTCCTATAAAAATAGGAAATTTTTGAAAAATTTCCTATAAAAATAGGAAATTTTTGAAAAATTTCCTATAAAAATAGGAAATTTTTGAAAAATTTCCTATAAAAATAGGAAATTTTTGAAAAATTTCCTATAAAAATAGGAAATTTTTGAAAAATTTCCTATAAAAATAGGAAATTTTTGAAAAATTTCCTATAAAAATAGGAAATTTTTGAAAAATTTCCTATAAAAATAGGAAATTTTTGAAAAATTTCCTATAAAAATAGGAAATTTTTGAAAAATTTCCTATAAAAATAGGAAATTTTTGAAAAATTTCCTATAAAAATAGGAAATTTTTGAAAAATTTCCTATAAAAATAGGAAATTTTTGAAAAATTTCCTATAAAAATAGGAAATTTTTGAAAAATTTCCTATAAAAATAGGAAATTTTTGAAAAATTTCCTATAAAAATAGGAAATTTTTGAAAAATTTTCTATAAAAATAGGAAATTTTTGAAAAATTTCCTATAAAAATAGGAAATTTATGAAAAATTTCCTATAAAAATAGGAAATTTTTGAAAAATTTCCTATAAAAATAGGAAATTTTTGAAAAATTTCCTATAAAAATAGGAAATTTTTGAAAAATTTCCTATAAAAATAGGAAATTTTTGAAAAATTTCCTATAGAAATAGGAAATTTTTGAAAAATTTCCTATAAAAATAGGAAATTTTTCAAAAATTTCCTATAAAAATAGGAAATTTTTGAAAAATTTCCTATAAAAATAGGAAATTTTTGAAAAATTTCCTATAAAAATAGGAAATTTTTGAAAAATTTCCTATAAAAATAGGAAATTTTTGAAAAATTTCCTATAAAAATAGGAAATTTTTGAAAAATTTCCTATAAAAATAGGAAATTTTTGAAAAATTTCCTATAAAAATAGGAAATTTTTGAAAAATTTCCTATAAAAATAGGAAATTTTTGAAAAATTTCCTATAAAAATAGGAAATTTTTGAAAAATTTCCTATAAAAATAGGAAATTTTTGAAAAATTTCCTATAAAAATAGGAAATTTTTGAAAAATTTCCTATAAAAATAGGAAATTTTTGAAAAATTTCCTATAAAAATAGGAAATTTCCTATAAAAATAGGAAATTTTTGAAAAATTTCCTATAAAAATAGGAAATTTTTGAAAAATTTCCTATAAAAATAGGAAATTTTTGAAAAATTTCCTATAAAAATAGGAAATTTTTGAAAAATTTCCTATAAAAATAGGAAATTTTTGAAAAATTTCCTATAAAAATAGGAAATTTTTGAAAAATTTCCTATAAAAATAGGAAATTTTTGAAAAATTTCCTATAAAAATAGGAAATTTTTGAAAAATTTCCTATAAAAATAGGAAATTTTTGAAAAATTTCCTATAAAAATAGGAAATTTTTGAAAAATTTCCTATAAAAATAGGAAATTTTTGAAAAATTTTTGAAAAATTTCCTATAAAAATAGGAAATTTTCCAAGTATGTAAAGTTTTTCTAAAAATTTTCTCATAAATATCTACTTCCTGGCCAAAACCCGGTAGTAATCGTTTACTTCATTTAATGGCTAAATCATTTGAAAATATACTAAGTAAAATATAATGATGGTGAGAAAACCTTAGAAGCCCACATCTATTGTAAAAACCTTATACAATTTAATTTAAAAAATGTTTAAGCTTGAAAAATTTCGAAAAATGAAAGAAAAACAAATTTAATGACAACTATTTAACACTTGACAAGTGTAACAAATACATACATTAGCATAACATCATTTTTAATGTTTAGTTAAGAGATGGATAGAAATTTTAACAATAGAAATAGAAGTAAACAAAAAATAATATGTATTTACCTTAACAACGTGTAGTAAATTGAATGATTAAATGAATGTAATAATGAAGACACAAGTACTGTAGTCAGTCAAGCCCGACTATTTAATAGGGCAGGTGAGAGCCCCTTTTTTTGTATAGAAGGTATGGTCACATATGGGCAGATTCCAGTAATTTTTTACACATATTTCAGATACAGATCCAATAATTTTTTACACATATTTCATATACTATTTATATACCACATTATCTGCACATTTTTTTTAAATCTTTTTTGATGGTTTTACAAATTAAGTCGTTAAGTTATATTTAAATAAATTTAAATTTTTTGAAATCTAAAAAATAGGTATATCGCATTACCCGCACTTCCTCTATATAAATATATAAACTCAATGTTGCCAAAATGTCAAACATTTTTCGGTCTAAACGAGTTTTGGAAACAAGACCTACAGAAACAAGACCTTCAGAAATCTTATATACCCACCATTAAGTTGTCTTAAACTTAGAAACATATCTCATTTATCTACCAGGGTGCAGCTAATTCAAAATGTATACCAACGTGGACCAGATTTGTTCCAGATTTGGACCAGATTTGTTCCACTTAAGCATTTGAGGTCAATCGGATGGGGGAAAGCGTGCCCATGACCCGCCTAAAATTGCAAAATACCTGATTTTTTACTTTAATCGTAAATAACTTAATTAGTACTTTAAAATAAAAAAAAAATCAAAAATAAGAAATGATTTACAATTCTATGTCTTGTAGGTACTAAATAGCTGAGTTTCATCATAATATTATCAAATTTACTTATGTTTTTTCTTCTAGAAAATGTCTTCCTTTGGAATTATTTTATTCTAAAGTATTAATTAAGTTATTTACAATCAAAGTATAAAATCATTTATTTTGCACTTTTGGGAGGGCCATAGGTATGCTTTCCTCTCATTCGAGGGGATTATTTTTTTAGCATTTCAAGTATTATTTTTTAGCATTTTTAACAAATCTGGGGGTTGGCCGCATACAAATTTCAACTTTAAAAAATAACTGGCAATCTAGTGTTATATATATTAAATATTTATAATGGATCCCATGATCAAACCTCTTTTTACCCTTAGATCCCTTTCTCTATGTTCTGTCACATACAAGAACTTTAGCCAAATATTAACCGATTGTCACAAAATAAACACTGGCTGGTATTTATATAAAGCTTTTTTATGCAAAATAAAGTGGCCATAGCTGTCACTGTTTATAATTTAAAACTTTTAACTGGCGTTTGTGGCATTTTAGTGGTTTCCGGGAGTGGTTTTTATATGGAAGCTGTAGTAAAATATGAACCAATTCCTAAATTTGATATTCTGACCAATAGTTGCATAAAACTTCTCTGTTCTAAATTAAGTTGTCATATCTATTTTAATTGGATTTAATTTATCATTAATGTAATTCCCTGGGCGGGGTTATATGGGAGCCCTAACTTAATGTGAACCGATTTCACCGATTTGCGGTACACATCATTCTCAATATATCGCAAATAGTTTTCCAAAATTGTCTCTATAGCTCCTTTAGTTGAGGCGCTGTCGCACTTTCATTTGACGAACAGACGGACAGAAACCCCATTTCTTTTTGGTATTTTTGATGAATGATGACCGATTGTGGCAAAATTTTGCACACTGACTGGCAATGACACATTTATATGCTGTTTAGTGCTTATGTAGAACTTCTATATACCAAATTTATCATGATAGTTGTTATAAATAATATGTCACTTATTAGCAAATAAGCGATTAGCCTAGGAGAGTTTATATGGGAGCTATGGTAAAATGCTCAATTTCGATACCAAAATTTTCGCAGAAATGAAGAATATCTTTGCCAAGTTTCAGTGGAATAGCTAATTTCGTTTAGGCGTTATCGTGCTTTCGACAGACAGACAGATGAACATTGCTTAGTAGTGTTAGAATTTTATAAGGATTCAGAATATATGTAAAGGGTTATCCATTTCGTGGTTTCGAAACAATAGGACTTTTTCTTTTCAGTTGAAAGTCTGACATTGACGAAAAAGCCACTAAAAACACTAAAAAATCCTTAAATTGAGATGGAAAACAATCAACATCTGCAACATATAAAAAACATGACGAAATGACACAAAACAATGTCTAAGTTTGAAATAGAAAATTATACAAAATATTTGAGTAATTTTCCAGTATAAAGTATAAATATTAGCACTACAAAGAAAAAATGCCTTATTACCCAAGTGACCACAAATCAGAATTTTGATATCGTCATTCAGTGGCCTCCAGGCATGAAATTTTACCGATTTTACGCTCTAAATTGAAAAAATAACAAACACGTATTTGATGCTTCTTCAATGTCAATCAACCTCTCTATAAATTGTAAAGGGTTATCCATTTCGTGGTTTCAAAAGCATAGGACTGGAATTCGACATCTGTCAAATATTGTAAGCCCTTTGCACTATCGTTTCGATCGTTCCTCTGAAAATATCGCTGCTGTAAGTGAAAGTGTTGCCGACGACCCGAATGTATCGATTCCTCTCGTTCTCAGGAATTAGGATTGTCTTACGGCACATTATGGCATATTTTGCACTTAGATCTACACCTACAATTATATAAAGTTTGGGGTTCTAAAAATTCTCAAATAATTGAAGAGAGTCCACTATATCCGGAAAGACTCACTGATTGGTGAGCTTTTTGGTCGGAAGGTGTGATTCTACCTTACTTCTTCTAAAACTACGATGGAACGACTGTCACCGTGAATTGGAAGCGTTATGGTCATACGATAATCGACTATCAAGAAGTGTGGGGGGTATATTGAGATTGTCATTTCGTTTGTAGTCCTTAATATTGGCTCAAAAAAGAAAAGCGATATATCGGGTGGTTAAATTTCAAGGGCCGATGTTGATTTTGAATAAAACACAAACTATTTAGGAAATTATTGTAATTTTATTTTATTATGATATATTGGTATTACTCAATTATGTATGGAATAAAATATCGGCCAAAGGGGCGACTCGACCACGGCGGCACACCTCCATCCGATGGTCCAAATTTTCAATGAAACTGAGGCATAATGGAGCTTCTATGCCGTTAATGTGCCGAATTATCTCATCCTTTAGCTCTTGAATTGTTGCTGGCTTATCGACGTACAAATTTTCTTTTAAATAACCCCAAAGAAAAAAGTCCAACGGTGTCAAATCACACTATCTTGGCGGCAATTTGACATCGCCATTACGTGAGATAACACGGCCATTGAATTTGTTGCGCAAAAGAGCCATTGTTTCGTTAGCTGTGTGGCCAGTGGCACCGTCCTGTTGAAACCACATATCATTCACATCCATATCTTCCAATTCGGGCCATAAAAAGTTCGTTATCATCTCACGATAGCGAACACCATTCACAGTAACTGCCTGACCGGCCTTGTTTTGGAAAAAATACGGCCCGATGATGCCGTCAGCCCATAAACCGCACTAAACAGTCACTCTTTGTGGGTGCATTGGCTTTTCGACAATCACTCTTGGATTCCCATTCGCCCAAATGCAGCAATTCTGTTTATTGACGAATCTACTGAGGTGAAAATGTGCCTCATCACTGAAGATGATTTTCTTCGAAAATTGATCATCCACTGTTGTCATTTCTTGCTACCATTCTGCCCATTCACGACGTTTGGAATGGTCAAGAGGCTTTTGTTCTTGAGCCAATTGCGTGGAGGTGCAATTTTTGGGCACGACGACGAGTTGAGGTAGACTGGTCTTCAGCCACACTATCGCGAACAGCAGCAATATTTTCTGCAATACGAGCTATACGAGCATGCACTGGTGTTCTCACATCTTCTAAAGACCCGGTTTGCTCGAATTTTTCCACGATTTTTGCGATTAAAAGCACATCTGGACGATCAAATTGACCAAAAAAATCACGAAGTGCACGATATGCATTTTGATTTGAACGCCCATTTTCATAATAAGTCTGGATAACTTTAACACGTTTCTGGATTGTGTATCTCTCCATGCTTCAAATTGAGTAAGTCTGAAATAGAGAAATGTCAAATAAAATTCGGAAAAAAACTTGACGTTTAGGTGTGGTTCACATTCAACATCGGCCCTTACAATTTAACCACCCTTTATAAATACCAGCCAGTGTGTGAAATTTTGTTAAAATCGGTCAACATTTGGCTATAATTCTAATATATATATTACACGCCCTTTTTTATATATACAATCAAAAAGATTCGGAGGTACAAGCAGCATATTAAGATTATGTATATGGTAGATGCATTAGGAACTCCTAGAAAAATATATGGACAAGTCGTATTACTATCAACTTTTTTATCCTAGCTAAATATTAAGCTAAACGAAAAGTATTTAAAAACTTATTAATGTAAAACCATACCCGGTTACGATAACGATTTTTTTCAAAGTAAATGAATACTAAGGAAACCACTTACATACTTTTGAATGTTGAACTATAAAGCTACTGCAACCGAAGTTATTCCATATAACGGGTGTTTTTTTTAGAGGTATAGAACTTCGAATTGAAATAAAACACAAGAAAATCGTTTTAATGTCCATCAATTTGGCTTTATTGGATGGATAATTTTATGCCATTAATGTTTAAATATGATTTCGGGCATGTGGCCGCCGCGGCTGGCTCGAATAAAGCCAATTCTACAGGTCCAATTTTCAACTACTTTTTCGAGAATAGGGGGCCTTATGTTGGCTTCCAAGTCCCCTAACGTTTCTGGTTTGTTGGCGTAGACGAGCGACTTCACATATCCCCAAAGAAAATAATCCAGTGGTGTCAAATCGCACGATCTTGGTGGCCAATTGACAGGTCCATTCCGCGAAATTATGCGTTAATCGAATGTTTCCTTCAATAAATCAATTGTGACGTGCGCTGTGTGGCATGTAGCGCCGTCTTGTTTTAACCACAACTCATCCACATTCATGCCATCCAATTGGGGAACAAAATAGTCGGTTATCATGGCTCTATACCGGTCTCCATTTATGGTAACTGACTCTCCAGCATTATTTCGGAAGAAGTATGGCCCAATGACTCCACCAGCCCATAGAGCACACCAAACAGTCAGTTTTTGTGGGTGTAATGGCGTCTCAAGGGTGTCATGTGGATTCTCTTCACTCCAAATGCGGCAATTTTGCTTGTTGACGTAGCCATTCAACCAAAAATGAGCCTCATCACTCAACAAAATTTTGCGATGAAAATCAGCATCGAGATCAATCTCATTTTCGGCCCATACACCAAAATCACGACGCATTGCATGGTCTCGCGGCTTTAATTCTAGCACAAGCTGGATCTTCTAAGATCGCAGGCCAAGATCTTTGCGCAAAATCTTCCATAAAGTTGATGGACAAAGCTCCAATTGCTGTGCACGGTGGCGAATCGATTCATTCGGGTCCTCTTCAACACTTTGCTCTACAGCGGCAATTGTTTCTTCGGTGCGCACTGTTCGACGTCGCTGCTGATGCGTATTATCACATAGAGTAAACGTAGTGCGAAAACGATCCATGGTTAACCGAATTAATTGCTCTGATGGACGATTATGTCGACCATAAAATGGACGGAGCTTGCGGTAAACTTCGCGAACTGAACTATTATTTTCGAAATAAATTTGCACGATTTGCAAGCGTTGTTCTTTTGTCAACCTGTTCATGATGAAATGGCAAACCAAACTAAATATTAATCACTTGACAGCTGACAAAATGGCCGCCAGTTAAAAAAGTGATGCCAACTTAAAGTTCTATACCTCAATAAAAAACACCCGATACTTGTTCCATATACTTGTTTTGCCTACTATTGAAAATTACGACTTGGAGAATACGTGGTTCCAATAAGACGGTGTCACATGCCACACAACTCGAGCCAATATGGCTTTTTTGCAAGAGACATTTCCTGGCCGCATAATTTCTCGCGTATCAACTGGCCACTAAGATCATGCGATTTGATACCCTTAGACTTTTTTGTGGGGCTACGCGAAAGATCGTATTTATGCCGATAAACATTTAACTATTGAGCACTTAAAAACCAACATTAATCAAGTTCGGGGTGAAATACCGCCCAATATGTGTAAAAAAGTTTTCAAAAATTACCTCAAAAGAATCAACGCTGGCAACATTTCGCGTGGTGGTCATTTAAATGATGTAGTGTTTCACACATAATGTCAACGTTCAAACTTAAATAAAAAAGAAATATCATAAAAAAAATATTTTATATGTGTTTTATTTGCGTTCACTTTTGAAACCGCAAAATGGATAACCCAATTGACCAAAAATGGTCCATTATTTTTGGTACCTCCCATAGGGTTGTCTTTTTGAATAGTTGTAGGAAATTTAGAATATAAACCAAAAATTATCGAATTTCTTTGGGCATTTGTGCATATCTGACCATAGTTCCCAGACATAAATAAAATTGTTAAGTTTTGGAAAAATTGGTTAGCATTTGACCCTAGGTCCTATATAAGATAAATAATAAATCTAAGTCTTAAGAGAATTGTATAATGACTAAATTCTGCACATGTGTATTTACTGATTATTGGAACACATTTGACATGAGTAGTGTAGGGTATCACATATTCGGTCTTGATCGTATATAACACTTTCTTATTAGTTTTTCTCTAAATTCATGTTATTCAATTTCTAATTGTTTTGAGGCAGTTTTATTATCTATTATATAATTAAAGCCTAAGCGATTAAACGTTAACCATTATCAAAATTTTTTCTACTACTTAAAATCTGTTGAATTTTAATTTCCCATTGATATAATTTTATAGCTTGAAGGCAGTTCATTTAAAATTAATTCAAAATCTGTTACCATAGCTTTACATAATTACCGAGACAAGACTTTAGGGCAGAAATATTTTAAAACACAAAAAAACAACACAAACAAGAGTTTGTGTTTACAAATTTGTAGTGGGATAAGTATCCCAGAAAAAAAAAAACCTATTGAACAGATCTCTTTGGTCACAGAAACAAAACAAACAAACTAAAAGCCATAACAATAAAAAAAACAGGTAAAAAGAAATTTGTTAACGAAAGCAAAAGACACAAGTTGACAAAAATTTCGAATAAGAAATGAAATGCACTTCCACTTGGTTACAATTGGGTCTTTCTCGAAAGACGAGTGTTTTTGGATTGTCTGTCCGAAATATTTGACTATCTCTTTGTTTTGTTATAAAATAAAAGCAGTTAAGATCTATTTAAAAATTAATAGAGTTTTAGTTGTGTAATAGCCAGATAACAAGATACACAGGCCAAAAAGAAACACGTACTACACAAACCACAAGATGTTTAGCAACGTGACAATATCGAAGAAGCTCCCAAGTAGAAGCTCTTTTAGGAACATGATAATGATGACAACATCATTATCATCAATAGCAAAAATGTTACTTATATTCATGACAATACAATTGATGTTGAATAGCCCAATTAATGCTGCAACTACCTTGGCGGAAATTGAACTCAACGATTTGAATACTATAGGTAAAAATTTATTTCAATACTTATATTAAATATTGAATCGATATTAAAAAGCTTTCTTAACTTTATTTAGAGACTACTATGAAGCCTCTGAGTAACAACACCGCCACCTTTGCCAAGCAACAGCAGCAAAAACAACAACCGGAAACCCGTCAATATCCCTACCCTGGCTTTATGATGCCTGGAGCTCGACCTGTACCTCCCTCAATACCCGGCTGTCCTTTGTGCGATGCTTCTGTGTACAGTTATTGTTCTCACAAATTAATACATGATTCTTGTTGCTGTGATTTTGCAGGTAAATCTTTTGTTTTATATCTTTTTTATTAGGGATATTCACGATTGCAGTTTCGCAAACTTTTGAAATATGAAAATGTAAACCTGTTTTAAATAAAGGGAAGGGTGTATTTTTATACCCACCATCAAAAACAAGGGGGGTGTGTATTGAGATTGTCATTCCGTTTTCATTTCCTTAATATTGGCTCAAAAACCAAAAGCGATATATATTCTGAATCCTTATGTCTATCTGTTGTCGGCACAATAAAACCTAAACGAAAGGATATAGGTCACTGAAATTTGGCATAAATATTTTTCATTTCTTAGAAAAATTGAAATCGGGCAAAATCGGTTCACATTTGATCATAGCTCCCATACAACCTCGTCTAGGCTATTTGTTTATTTGCTAATAAATGGCAAATATGATGATAGAATTTGGTATATATAAATTCTACCTAAGTACTGGCAGCATATAAAATTTTATCCAAATCGGTTCACATTTAACCACAGCTACCATACAAAAAACTTGCAAAAACAGCCTAAATTTCATCTAAAATACCAATAAATGATAAACTGTAATAGCTTTGGCCACTAAATTTAGCACAAGGAAGTTCATATCAATGCTAGCCAGTGTGCAAAATTCTGTAACAATCGGTCACTATTCGACCATAGCTCCCATATGAAAAACTTACGGAAACACAAAAATACAAAAAGAAAAGGGGATTTATGTCCATCTATCCGTTAAATAAAAGCACGATATCGTCTTGACGAAAAGAGCTAAAGACGCAAAATTTTACAAAAGTATTTTAAATATCTTGAAAAAGTTGTGTATTAAAAATTGACAAAAATCGGTTCACATATAGCCCCGCCCCGGGAAACACATTAATGCTGATAAATTGAATACAATTGTAATACCTATGACGACTTAATTTAGAATAGGGAAGTTTTATGCAGCTATAGGTCACTATATCAAATTTTATAGGAATCGGTCCATATTTGAATATAGCTCTTATATAAAAAACACTCCCGGAAACCAACAAAAAAATGTAGCAAATGCCATTTAAAAGCTATTAAATAGGAAACTATTACAGCTATGGCCATTGCAAGAATAAGCTCTATATAAATACTAACCAGTGGGTTTGTTACAATCGGTCAACATTTGTCTATAATTCTCATATATATATATATATATATATATATATATATATATATATATATATATATATATATATATATATATATATATATATATATTACATCCCCTTTTTATACCCACCATCAAAAAGAATGGGGGGTATATTGAGATTGTCATTCCGTTTGTAATTTCTTTAATATTGGCTCAAAAATCAAAAACGATATATATTCTGAATCCTTATGAAATTCTAAGACGACTGAGCGATGTCCGTCTGTTTGTCCGTCTGTCTGTCCGTCTGCCTGTCCGTCTGCCTGTCTGTTGAAATCATGATAACGCCTAAACGAAAGGAGCTAGTTCACTGAAACTTAGTACAAATATTCTTCATCTCTGAGAAAATGTTGGTATTGAAATTGGGCAAAATCGGTTCACATTTGACCATAGATCCCGTACAACCTCGCCTACGCTAATCGCTTATTTGCTAATAAATAATAAACGATAATAGCTATGATGATGAAATTTGGTATATAAAAGTTTTACAGCCCTAGGCAGCGTATAAAATTTCATCAAAATCGGTTCACATTTAGCTATAGCTCCCATACAAAAAACTTACGGAAACAGCCAAAATTTCACCTAAAATACACTTAAATGCCAATAATAATCACTAAATTTAGCACGAGGGGGTCTTATGTCAATGCCAGCCAGTGTGCAAAATTTTGTAGCAATCGGTCACCATTTGACCTAGCTCCCATATAAAAAACTTACGAAAACACAAAAATTCAAAAAGAAAAGGGGATTTATGTCCGTCTGTCTGTCGGATAAAATCGTAATGGCTCCTTAACTACAAGAGCTAGTAAGACTAAATTAAGCACAAGGAAGTCTTATGTCAATGCCAGCCAGTGTGCAAAATTTTGTCACAATCGGTCACCATTTCATCATAGCTCCCATATAAAAAACTTATGGAAACACAAAAATACATAAAGAAAAGGTTGTTTATGCCCGCCTGTCCGTCAAATAAAAGCACGATAGCGCCTTAACGAAAAGAGCTAGAGAGACAAAATTTTACAAAAGTATTTTGGATATCTTGAAAAAGATGTGTGTTGAAAATGGACAAAATCTGTTCAAGTTTAGTTAGAGCTCCCATATAACCCCGCCCCGGGAAACACATTAATGCTGATAAATTGAATACAATTGTAATAGCTATGACGATTAAATTTAAAATAGGGAAGTTTTATGCAACTTTTGATCAGTTTATCAAATTTTATAGGAATCAGTTCTTATTTGACTTAAGCCTTCATATAAAAAACACTCACGGAAACCAAAAATTTTTGCAAAGGCCAGTTAAAAGCTATTAAATTAGAAACTATGATAGCTATGGCCACTAAATTTTGCAAGAAAAAGCTCTATATATATACCAGCCAGTGTGTAATTTTTTAATTTTGTTACAATCGGTCAACATTTTGCTATAATTATTATATATATGTGGGTGTGAGTTCCAAAACTCGCTCGTTCCAGAATTTAAAAAAAATGAGATAACAATAGATTCTGATAGTTCTTTTGGTTCTTTATAAGGATACATATACAGACTGCATCAAGTCATATCCTTTTCTATGTTTTTGTATGTCCTAAAATTGCAGTTCGTAGCAAAACTCGTTCGTTCCATTTATTATTTATTTCCAAAACTGTCTCGTTCCATATTCTGTAGCAAAACTCGTTCGTTACTTGGTTGAAGTGAGACAAACCACCACAATGAGTTTTGACTTTCTCATTTTTATACCATAGGTTGAGAGGGTATTATAAGTTTGTGCTGATGTATGTAACGCACCGAAATATTTGTCTATAGTATACCGATCGACTTAGAATCACTTTCTGAGTCGATTTAACGACGTCCGTCCGTCCTGCTGGCTGTCCATGAAAAGCTTGTAATTAAAGTACAGGTCGCAATTTTGAAGATAAATTGATGAAATTTGGCACAGAGATATCTTTTTGTACTGGAACCATGCCTATTGAAATTGGTTGAAATCGATCCATTACTTCAGGTACATACGGCAGTACTCCCGGAATTGAAGTAACAAGAAATTTTTTTCAGATCAGTTCACATTCCACTTTAGTGGTGTAGGGTATCATATAGTCGGGCTTGACCAACTATAATTTTCTTACTTGTTTTTTTATTATTTTTTAATTTTACTTTTTATTACTTATTACTGCAATAATTAAGATCATTATTGTCATTTATCAGAAATGCAACAACTGCTAGAATTGTACAGTCGAGTACGGTTACAACGAACTCCGCTAGACCGACCACTATTGTCAATATCATTATAAATGTCTTTAGTTCATTATAAATGTATGAATTTATATGAATATTTCTTAAGGGGACTTTTGATATTAACTATAAGCGTGGCCACCAAATTGTCGGAACCGGAGAAGTAATTCGTAATGAGCGATAATTCGTTATAAACGGTCAGAACTCAATAATTTTCATTTTCACTTTTAACAAGTTTCCTTAATTTTAATAAATTAATTTACCTTTAAAAATATAGTGAAGTTAAATGATTTGTTTTACTGATGGGTTACTGCGAGTTGCAAAACTCGTTCGTTCCAATATGAAATGTAGCAAAACTGTTTCCTTTCGAAAATTGGTAGCAAAACTTGTTCGTTCCAAACTTCAAAACTTTATTTTTCCTTACTTAAGGAGTTTTGATTTTGTAAACTATATGCCTTTATAAAGAAATATCATAATGTTTTAGAATTAGTAGCTTTCAACTCATTTGGATCATTTATTAAGCTGTAGGAAGTTTTTTGCATTTTACCAAAATTTTGCAAACATGGAACGAGCGAGTTTTGCTTCTCACCCCTTCATATCTACAATCCCCTTTTTAAATCTACAATCAAAAAGATTTGGAGGTACATTCATTATATTAAGATTGCACCTATGAAATTAGATAGGCATCAATCAATGTTCAGCCCAGACTTTATATATGATGAATGCATTAGGAACTCCTAACGAAATATATGGACCTGCCGTATTACTATTAACGTGTTTAGCCTAACTACATTTTAACGAAAAGTATTTAACAACTTATTAATGTATAACTATACCCGGTTATGAGACCGAATTTTGATCAAAGTAAATACTGGGGAAACCACTAAAATATTTTTAAATGTTGAACTATAGAGCTACGGCAACCGAATTTAGTCCAAAGGTTTTAGCAACAATACCAATTAGCTTATCGATTTTTTCAGTTTTGGTCCAGATTTTGAATTAGCTGCACCCTGTTTCTGAATTTAACACAACTTGATGGTGGGTATATAAGATTCGGCACAGCCGAATATAACACTCTTACTTGTTTATATTTACAATCCAAAAATTCGGAGGTTATTAATGCTAAACTAAACCCGGTTACGAGATTAAATTTTGTGCAAAGTAGATACTAGGGAAACCACTTAGATACTTTTAAATGCTGAACTATAAAGCTATTGCAACCGAATTTAGTCTTGGTGTATATCCGAGTTATATTATAGTTATATAGGTGAAGGGTAATAATACCCTTTAAAGGGTATTATTCATAATAATACCCTAATTATAATAATACCCTAATTATATAATTATACTAATAATACCCTTTAAAGGGTATTATTAGTTTATGCTGATATATGTAACGCATAGACATATTTGTCTTAGACCTTTTGGTACACCAGTAGACTTAGAATCACTTTCCGAGTCGATTTGCGATGTCAGTCCGTCCGTCCGTCTTGCTGGCTGGCTGGACCCCCATATAAACCATGTAATCAAAGTACAAGTCGCAATTCTAAAAAAATAATTTATTGAAATTTGGCACATATCATTTCTTTGATAGTGGGATCATGGCTACTGAAATTCGTCAAAATCGGTCCATTATTTATGGTACCTCTCATAGGTCCCATTTCCCGGAATTGATATTTTGGCCACAAATATCAATATTTTTTGATGAAATTTAAAACAAATACTGCCTATGTTAATCAAAATCACTGTACCAAATTTCGTTGAAATCAGTCCACATTTGGCAAACAAACTCTTCTGTTAAAACGCACTAAATGAGACAAAAATCACTAAAACGCTCGAAGATAATGGGAATTTTTAGTTTTTTTTTTTGCAAAGATAATTTTTGTAGCTACTGTAATCAATTTCTAAAATTTCAAGATAATCGGTCCACATTTGATACTGGCTCTCATATAAGTTCAAATGACGGAAATTGCTTAAATATATAAGTTTTTAGAAAATGGTTATATGATGGCAAAATTTAGCAAATATTTGAATTTATAATTGATTTGAAGAAAAAATTTACCCTAATGTGTATTTGTATCTGTATCTATATGGATACATATATTTGAATATAAAACTCTAGCGTTACTGACTGATTCAGCATCACCCAGCAAAAACTTCAAAAGCTAGAGAGTTGAGTTTGTACAACGGATACCTTTATAGGTGTATATATCCACAAAAAAAGGATTAAAAAGGGTTAACAATTAAAAATCAGTATTACTGTATATTTGAAACTAATAGAAACAGAATTAAATTAGAATTAATTAGACTTACATCAGCTACGAAAATAAGGGGACACTTGATAAGTACTTTTTTCGATAATGAGACATAAAAGGGATAAAAAACGGGTAAAAACATGAGTTCAGTATTTTTTTTTTGTTAAATAGGGTAAATAAGGGTAGGATATAAGTCCTAAATCATTGCATATCTTTTGACCAGTTTGGCTAGAAATACAATTTATGGAAAATCCGATTGACATAGAACAAACAAGAATTAACAAGTAAGAGTGTTATATTCGGCTGTGCCGAATCTTAAATACCCACCATCAAGTTTGTGTTAAATTTAGAAACATATCTCATATACCTACGAGAGTGCAGCAAATTCAAAACGTGGAGCAAATTGGGAAAAAAGTTGTCGCAATATATTGTTGGTAAAATATTTGGAATAACTTCGATTGCAATAGATTTATAGTTCAACATTTAAAAGTATGTAAGTGGCTTCCCTAGTACTCGTATTTACTTTGAAGAAAATTCGTCATCATAACCGGGTATGGTTTTACATTAATAAGTGTTAAATACTTTTCGTTGAGCTTAATACTTAATATGGATAAACATTAGAGGGTCTCGACTTACATGGGGAAAAAATAAAGTTCGCCGTACACCATCGAATATAAAGCATTGCTATGAGACAGTTTCGAAAAAATTTTTTTAATTTTTTTCGTTGCACATTGGGGTCGCCAAAATACATTTTTCGTTATATCTTCGGCATTTACAGTCGGATCTCTAAGTGTGATATATCGATGTTTTTGTCTCGAGGAGGCCAACATTTTTCTTTAATTATTCTTGGGTATCCGGTTCTAGTATTTATCTATCAGACCCCTGTTCCTACCACCCTAATGTACCACCCTAATATCAGAAAATTAAAGCTCTTAAAAAAACGTTAAACTTTTACTAAGAAAGTTTCTCGATTTTTCAAACCGATCTATTACAAACAAGGAATTTCTTATTTTGCCGCACATAGGGATCGCCAAAATACATTTTTCGTTATATCTTTGCCATTTACTGTCGGATCTTAAAGTGTAATATATCGATGTTTTTGTCTAACGAATGTTTTGCGATATTAATCATTGACCTTAAATACATTCTTCTACATACAAGAATTATAAAAATTTCAAATCTTATAATCAATTATGTTTTGAAAAGATCCAAGTTTGCTGTATTTTTGACGGTTCTCAAGTTCTGAAAAAATGTGGCCCATAGGTTGCTCACCAGTGACAGCCAAGGCAGATTAATGTACTACATGCACAAAACGTTCAGTGCCTGTTTAAAGGCATAGATAAGCTGTAAAAATAATTAAGTTTAGTTTTATAATCATTGACCTCAAGTACATTCTTCTAGTACTTTTTTTTTGATAATAATCATTGATCTCAGATATCCGTTCTAGTATTTATTTAAAATTGTGAAAAAATATCATGTAAAAATTCACAGTGTAAATACCCAAACAGTCTCTTAGTTTGTCTTGCTATTCGTTTTATCCACGAAATAATTGTTTGAATTTCGTCTGTGTCTGTATAGCATTTAATCGTGTTGTGTCTATTTTAATTATAAACTATTAAAAATTAATTTAAATAAACAACAGCCTCCCGAACTCGCTTTTATTTTATCCGCCATTCTGGTTCTTGTGAAATCCAACCTCAAGCAATTCCAATGGATGACATATCTTGGGTTCATCAATTGCCGGACGACGTTCAACAAATGCTTCGTCTGCCCATAGAAAATAACGTTTACTTTTTCCACCCGGTCCACAATTTCAGAATTTTTTTGACTGAGCCGCCATGCTTGCAATTCTTAATGCAAGAACTGCTGGAAGCATTACAGTTTTCCAAAGATGTAATCGAAATACCAGCTAACATAAGGAAAATACTTTCTGTTGATAGTTTTATTTACTATTTAAACTTAACCCCTTGACGTATCAATTAGCGTAACGAAGTTCGCTTCCAACTCTTCGCATACAACTTGCACTAAACAAACCAATTTTGATGTTTAAGAACAGTCGCAAAACGAGTCAGACTCGTAATAATCATGTTAGGCACAGAAATTGTACCACGAGTCAGACTCGTGAAAATACGTCAAGGGGTTAATTATTTTCACAGCTTATCTATGCCTTTGTATGTGTTAAGATATATTGGGTAGGTACTATGTAGAAGAATGTATTTAAGGTCAATGATTAATATCGCAAAACATTGGCCTTCGTTAGACAAAACCATCGATATATTACACTTTAAGATCCGACAGTAAATGGCGAAGATATAACGAAAAATGTATTTTGGCGATCCCTATGTGCGGCAAAATAAGAAATTCCTTGTTTGTAATAGATCGGTTTGAAAAATCGAAAAACTTCCTTAGTAAAAATTTAACGATGTTTTAAGAGCTTTAATTTTCTGATATTAGGGTGGTACATTAGGGTGGTAGGAACAGGGGTCTGATAGATAAATACTAGAACCGGATACCCAAGAATAATGACTATTAAAGAAAAATGCTGGCCTCCTCGAGACAAAAACATCGATATATCACACTTCGAGATCCGACTTTAAATGCCAAAGATATAACGAAAAATGTATTTTGGCGACCCTAATGTGCTACGAAAAAAATTAAAAAAATTTTTTCGAAACTGCCTCATAGCAATGCTTTATATTCGATGGTGTACGGCGAACTTTATTTTTTCGATACGCCCTAATAAACATGTTGGTAGTAATATGAGAGGTCATTACTTTTTGTTAGGATTTCCTAATGCATCTACCGTATATAAATTCTGGACATTGTTGCAATCCTAATATGCTACTTTATATAAAGCTTATTATATTTAATAGCTTTTAACTGGCCTTTGCTACATTTTTTTTTTTGGTTTCTGGGAGTGTTTTTTATATGAAAGCTATAGTGAAATATGGACCGCTTCCTATAAAATTGTATATACTGACCTATACTTGCATAAAACTTTCCTATTCTAAATTTAGTCGTCAAAGGTATTACAATTGTATTCAATTTATCAGCATTGATGTGTTTCCCGGGGCGGGTTTATATGGAGCTCTAACTAAATATTAACCGATTTCGTCCATTTTCAGTACACAACTTCTGTAACATATACTTTTTTAAAATTATGTCCCTCTAACTCTTGTAGTTAAGGAGCTATCGCGCTTTTATCTGACGGACAGGCGGACATAAACCCCCTTTTTCTTCGTGTATTTTTGTGTTTCCGTAAGTTTTTTATATGGGAGCTATGGTCAAATGGTGACCGATTGTAACAATATTTTGCACACAGGCTGTTATTGATATAAGACTTCCTTGTACTAAATTTAGTGGCCAAAGATATTAGAGTTTATCATTTATTGCCATTAAGTAGAACTTAGGCTGTTTCCATAAGTTTTTTGTATGGGAGCTATGGTTAAATGTGAACCGATTTAGATGAAATTTAATATGCTACCAAATTTTGTCATCATATTATAATTTGTCATTTATTTGCAAATAAGCTATTAGCCAAAACCAGGTTATACGGGAGCTATGGTCAAATGTAAACCGATTTTGCCCGATTTCAATACCAAAATGCCTATATCCTTTCGTTAAGGTTTTATCGTGCCGACAACAGACAGACAGACATACGGACAGACAGACGAACATGGCTCATCTAGGAATTTCATGAGGATTCAGGGAATTACAAACGGAATTACAATCTCAATATTCTTTTTGAAGGTGGGTATAAAAATACAGTTAATAGAGAAATCGATTGATAGAACAAACAAAAATTGAAAAGAAGGAACATAGGCGTTCATTTTTTCAAAGGGTTAGACTTAGTTACATTATATCTCTGAAACTGAAATGGACATAATCTTAATTTAACTGTGGTCAGCTTGAAAAAAAGACTAAAGATTAGGGGCCATAAAAGGGTTAAACAATTGTCTTTAAATTTACCCTCGTTTTGATATATGAATCAATACTGATTTACAAATTAAGTCACAACATTTTGTACCTTGATTTTAAAATTTTGGTGATGTCTCGAGTGATTTTGAATATATTGGCAATATGTGCTCCTACATCTTAGAATTGTACTAAGTTCAATTTTGGAGCTTGTAAATTGTCAGATGCATCCAAAGCGTGTATCCATATGGATACACTATATTAAATGGGTTATTTAATTAAATGTTTTTATAATAATTGTAATGATTTCGTTAATGAGTAATTTTTCGATAAATACTTCCGCAGGAGTTGTGTTGAAATATTCCAAATCTATTATTTTATTTTTATTCCAAAATAATTAAATTTAATCTGATTTGTTTATTTTCGCATTTAAATTACATATAATGAAGCTATTTAATTTACGCAGTGTTAATGTAAATAGTTGCACTTAGCAAAACATTAGGGTGGTATCTGAAAAATCGCAAAGTCAATAATGATTTTAAAGCCTAAATAGTAGACATATGTACATTACAATATATTACCCAAGGCAAAATTAAGGCAAAATCAAAGTTCCGAATTCATAAAAACTGAAACATGTTGTCGTTCTAACAATTGAAATTTAATTTTAAAACAAAGATTATTCAGGGACTGGAAATATTTTGTATAGAATTAAGAGGAAAATAATCAGTATACATACATATGGATACTGATGACGAATTGGGTTAAAAATATGTATTAAGTGAAACTGAATCGCAATTATTAAGCGTCAAACCCTTAAGTTGAAGTGTTTAACCAACTTGACTCATGTTGGTATAATCAAATTTATAGAGCTACCTGCAGGACCTGAAACATGGAAAGCTTCAACTAAAATATCCTTAATATAGCTTTTGGTGTGTGTGTTTTAAGTTACTTTTTTCAATAATTCGATACATAATTTGATGTTGGCCCCCCTATTGCTCTATATAATTAACAATGTAAAATTTTGTGGCAAATATGTTTTATTATTTTAAAATCCCTTAACCAATCCCCATTAATCTTCACCTTAATAAAATTTTAATTACTAATTATTATTTGTTGTTGTTTTTGTTTTTCTTTTGTACTTTCAGGTGTTCAGGTTTTTCAAAAGCCACCGCAATGTGTCTACTTCGATTGTTCATTGTTGTATGCAAAATCTTGTTATGAACATTCATTAATTAAAAACTGTTGTTGTAATAATCCTTATTAAAGTTGGCAAAAAGCAACAACAATTACAATATTTTTCTTACTATTATTTATTTAACACATACTTCTACAGTTAAACGTCGATTACACTGCTCTGCAGCCAAATCCTCCTTTTAATAAAACTATGTGGACTACATGGATTTTGATGCGCTAAACTCAGATCCGTTGTCGGTTTTTTTCCATCAGATCTGGATTTTTTTTACGGGCGTGGCAAAATTTTCCCCTTAAATTAGTCAGGTACGGAGATCTATTTCGTCCTAACTCGAGAACGACTCACCCAATTTTCAAAATTAAAACACTTGAAGATGCAAGATGTTATAAAATTCACATTTTTAAACCAAAGTTTATGGTTTATAGCTTATTTTATTCTTAAGATATGTAGCTCTTAGAAAAATGTTAAAATTTTACTTTATCTTTTTTTTAATAACATTTTTAACCTGAAAAAAAAATACGAATTTCGCACGAAAAAAAATATTTTCTCTATTAATTTCTAAATAACTCCAAAACGATAAAAGATACAGAGAAATTATAGTAGACTAAAATAAATGCAATTTTGTTATGCAGCTTCAAGTGTTTTAATTTTGAAAATCGGATGAGTCGTTCTCGAGTTAGGACGAAATAGGTCTCCGTACCTGACTAATTTAAGGGGAAAATTTTGCCACGCCCATAAAAAAAAATCCAGATCTGATGGAAAAAAACCGAAAACGGATTTGAGTTTAGCGCATCAAGATCCATATAGTCCGCATAGTTTTATTAAAAGGAAAGACAAAAAATGAATTTTTGCAGAGCAGTGTTATCAGGGATAATGGAAAAACACTGTTATTACTCTCTAATAACAGTGTTTTTCCATTATTATTATTACTAACTATAAATATAATAATTTATTTTATGTGAATCATAAAATTTATTTGAATACATTGTCATATTTACTTTATATTTTTATAAAATACATTCAAATATTCATTTACTAAATATCTGAAATATACCTTTAATATCTGTTTTTAATTGTACTCAATTTTTTGAATATGAATTATCTGAATTTAAAATGATTCTGATAGAGCTACAAAATTTGCTAAGAATTTCAACAGAATATTAAAAGACAGTATTGTTTGTGGCAATGTTGGAGTTTCAACATTCAACCTAGGACTTGAGCTATGATTACTTTTGTAAGCTTGATTTAATAATAACAACAGCAATAAACTACTTCATACACTCTTATATGATGTCAGCGGAACAACCAGGTTATATTTCTATATCCGATTGCATATGAACACGGTTCGTCTAAACACTATAATAAACCAGTAAGGGTGTTATATTCGGCTGTGCCGAATCTTGTATACCCACCATCAAGTTGTGCTAAATTTATAAATATATCTCATATATCCACGAGGGTACAGCTAATTCAAAATGTTGACCAAAGTTGAAAAAATTTGTTACGCCAGTTGGTGTTATTGGTAAAATATTTGCTTTATAGTTCAAGATTTAAAAGTATCTAAGTGGTTTCCCGAGTATTTACCTTGCACAAAATTTAGTTTCATAACCGGATATAGTTGAACATTAATAAGCTGTTAAATAATTTTCGTTGCGCTTAATATTTAATTAGGATATACATATTGAAACTAATACGGCAGGTCCATATATTTTGTTAGGAGTTCCTAATACATTTACCGTATATAAAGTCTGAACATCGATTGATACTTATCTAATTTCGTTGGTACAATCTTAATACACTGAATGTACCTCCAATTCTTTTTGATCGTAGATATACCAAGTAAGAGTGTTATATTCGGCTGTGCCGAATCTTATATACCCACCATCAAGTTGTGTTGAATTTAAAAACATATCTCATATATCAAAGAGGGTGCAGCAAATTCAAAACGTGGACTTGGAAAATAGTTGTTACGCTAGTTGGTATTATTGGTAAAATATTTGGAATAACTTCAGTTGCAGTAGCTTTATAGTTCAACATTCAAAAGTATGTAAGTGGTTTCCCTAGTATTTATTTATTTTGAACAAAATCCGTTATCGTAACCGGGTATGGTTTTACATTAACCCTTATGTGTATACCAAGGTACCCCGGTACCTTTAGCACTTTCATCTTAACTTTTTTAATGGAAACAGATGGTTCACAAACCTCAAACTTCTTGAGAACTCCTAACTATTGAAATAGTTTAAATTATTATTACTTTTAAGCTAAAAAATTATATTGTATAGGCGCTGTGGTCCAATTTATATCTTATATACGTAACCGTACGGCAAGGTACCCGGGTACCTTCATACATTATATATGAAAAAACTGTAATAAAAAGTAAAATTTTATTGAAAGATAACTAAAGCAAAATTAAACAGATTAGTTATAAATATTTTATATATGAATATTTATGTAGAAACAAGATTTACACGATTTTCTTTGTTTTATACATAGTTTCGAATTTTTTTCAAATTTTATTCTTGACCCTGGTTATAAAAGGGCTAGTGACATCCAATTTCATCCAATATTCTAAAATATATTTTTTTATCCGTTGTAACAATCATAATTTCAGTTCTGCTTATAAAAACTGCTAATATATAACAATTTACGTGCTTTTTTATAACTTTGGTGAAAAATTATGTTTTTGTAGAAATCCTTTGATTTTAAGTCGCAGGTACGACTAAGCCGTTAAAGATATTGCTCTAGTTCTTTCTTTGTGGTAATCTGTAGGGGGTTCTTACTATAACGGGAACTTTTTTTTACTTTTTTCGATTTCGTTTAACAATCTATTTTAAAAAACCAAAAAAGGAGTTTTTAAAACGGTATGAACAAAGTACTTTTTTCGTCCTGTGCAAAAGTGACATATCGTTAGCCCATTACATCAAAAATGGGTATTTAAATATCCCAAAGCCTTAAAAAAGTAAAACTACCCAGCAAAACTTTGGGAATGGCAAGTACTCTGATAACTGGTTACCTTGTAACGACTACAACATACCATCCGAATAAATAATAAGTTATTACAGAAGTACTTATTTGTAATTAAGATGGTAATTTAAACTGAATGGCCCCGGTTCAAATCCCACCAAGGGCAACAATTTTTTTTAGTTTTTTTTTTTATTAAAAGAGTCTTTTTAAATGATTTTTGAATTTTAAGAACTTAAATATTATCCTCTGTAAAAAAAATTTGTAAAACTAATTCACGTTAATGAAAAAGTACTATCATGAGTCAATTTTGATTATTTATGTAGGGGATGTTGAATACCAAACACGATTCTAATTGGTCTTAACTTGGTAAGCCCAACTTATCTGGGTCATCCTTCATCTCAACTGTGGACACACATCTCCTCATGGTATCACCCGGGGAGCTAGTTTAATACCCATTAATATTGTGAGTTAACATGTTCCGAGAGTTGTCCCATAAGATCGATAAAAATGGGTTAGGATTACGGGCTAGTAACCCTCTCTTGAAAAAAAAATACAATGAAGAGGATAAAATTAGAATTGAAATGTCCCACTTCCTAATATTAGAGGAGGATGTCCGAAACTTCGATAGAAAGACCAAGTAGAGGAACATTTTTCAAAGCTTGGCCTATAAAATTGGAGAATATTCGCACAAGATCGAAATCCATGGAATTCTAAAATATGCTCGGACTTTGACCTTAACAGGTTGTAACATTTTAGTAAGTAAGAGTCAATCTTATGTAAAAACTTATACAAAAAAGAAGATTTAAATTGTTTAAGTTTTAAAATAATTTTAAAAAAGTTTTAAAATAATTACAAAAAATCGTATAAAAATATTTTTCCAAAAATTACAACAAAGCAAAAAAAGCAGGGAAAAACAAAGTTATCTTCACATGATTTTGGATCTAAAAATAAAAATTGTTTATATTAATTATGAGCTGCTAAGTTTTCAACATATGAAGTAGCTCAGTGGAAGAGTCTCTGCCTAGCAGTCGGAGGGTCTGGGTTCGAGCCCCCATGGGATCATAAAAAAAATTTTGTATTTCGTTTAAAAATATATGTTTTTAATAAAACAACAACAAAAAAGTTGTTGCTGTTGTTGTTGTTGTTGCTTTCAAATTGCTTACCCAAGTCATTACTTTTCTGCAATTGATAAGTACTTGCCTCCAATGACATCCCCATATTAATGTAATGACTTAAACAGCGAATGAGTAAGTAGTTCGCGTTCAATAGTTTAACTGTTTAACACATTATTTGGTAATGAAAAGTTTTACTGGGTAGTCAAACATTTTAAAGTTTTTTAAAAATAATAATTTTTTTATAGCATATGCTCAGGATAATTAGAAAAGTCTTCAACCGATTTTAAGGTTATATATCATGTATTTGGATTATTGGAGTCAAATGTAGAAAAATTGGAGGCTACATCTTCCTGTAGTACGAAACTTAATTTGCTTAATACAAATTTATGGTATACATATATATTCGCCATGACTTGTATCCTTACAACCGCCACGTTGAATTCACCTTGAGATTTACTATTTACTATAAATGAACGTGCATTGTAACTCTCAGAGTTATTTTCCGAGATTACTCATTTATTTTCTCCAAAAATATTTGTTTACAATAATTTTTCCATATACATAGGTACCCGGGTACCTTGCCATTCTCTTAAAGGTGTTTTTTTTTTGCCATACACATAAGGGTTAATAAGTTGTTAAATACTTTTCGTTTAGCTTAATATTAAGTTAGGATAAATAAGTTGATAGTAATATGACAGGTCCATATATTTTGCTAGGAGTTCCTAATGCATCTACCTTATACATAATCTTAATATGCTGCTTGTACCTGCGAATATTTTTGATGTAGATATAAAAAAGGGAATGTAATATATATATATATATATATATATATATATATATATATATATATATATATATATATATATATATATATATATAATTTTTTATATATATAATATTTCTTTTCTTTTCCGGGAGTGTTTTTTTATGAAAGCTATAGTCCAATACGGACCGATTCCTATAAAATTTGATATACTGACCAATAATTGCATAAAACTTCTCTATTCTAAATTTATTCGTCACAGCTATTACAATTGTATTCAACTTATCAGCATTCATGTGTTTTCCGGGGCGGGGTTATATGGGAGCTCTAACTAAATGTGAACCGATTTCGCCCATTTTCAGTACACAACTTTTGTTACATATCAAAAATACTTTTGTAAAATTTTGTCTCTATTTTTTTTAGTTAAGGACGTTTTTTAGTTAAAGACGTATATAAACCGTCATTTCTTTTTGTATTTTTGTGTTTCCGTAAGTTTTTTATATGGAAGCTATGGTGACCGATTGCAACATAATTTTGCACACTGGCTGGCATTTACATAAGACTTCCATTTATATAATTTTGTTGCTGTAGCCCTTTTCGTTAAGGCGCTATCGGGCTTTTATCTAACCCCCTTTTCTTTTCGTATTTTTGTGTTTCCGTATGTTTTTTATATGGGAGCTTTGGTCAAATGGTGGCCGATTATGACAAAATTTTGCACACTGGCTGGTATTTACAAAAGACTTCCTTGTGCTAAATTTAGTGGCCAAAGCCACTAAATTTAAGTGTATTTCAGGTGGAATTTTGGCTGTTTCAGTAAGTTTTTTGTATGGGAGCTATGGTTAAATGTGAATCGATTTCGATGAAATGTAAACTTCTTGATACAAAATTGTGTCATCATAGCTGTTATAATTTGTCATTTATTAGCAAATAAGCCATTAGCCTAGACGAGGTTATACGGGACTTATGGTCAAATTTAAACCGATTTTGCCCGATTTCAATGCCCAAATTTTCCAAGAAATGAAGAATATTTATGCCAAATTTCAGTGACCTATGTCGTGCCGACAACAGACAGACAGACGGACGAACAGACAGACGAACATCGTTTAATCGTCTTAGTATTTCATAAGGATTCAGAATATACTTCAATTTTAGTTTTTGAGCTAATATTACAAACGGAATGACAATCTCAATATACCCGTCACTCTTTTTGATGGTGGGTATAAAAATTTGCGTGCCATTTAATAGATTTTACCGGTTAACAGAAGTTCAGATAATCGAGGTTTTACAGCACTTGCATTCATATAATGTAAAACATTATGTAATTTAATATAAAGATTTTAAACGAAAATTCTTAAACACTTAACATATGTTAAGGTATTTTTACCTGATCTTGCTACAGAACGATATGGATTCATAAATTTCCAAATAACGAAACATATTTGTAAGTTCGTAAATAGATCAACTCAAAAATATTTAAATTTTCCGTTAACAGACTTTAAATTTATTTAATTATTTTTGGTATTTAAAGGAATTTGAGTCTCTGTGTATATTTGCAAGTTAATGTTAAAATATTTAATAGGATAAGATTAAATAAATATTTTTAAACAAAAATTTAAAGTGAAATTCAATTAAATAATAGCAAGCAAATAATTTCTCTAGTATATAAATCATTTACTTACTTTAAAAATGTTATATATTAAAAAATTATCTACTCTTATAGAGGGTATACACATTGAAACCTACTATATAGCACATTACTAACACATGGTATACCACATTACCTGCACATTTTTCTTAAACGCTTTTTCTTAAATATCTCTGAAATTATAGGCTTAATATTTTTCTAAAATTAATTCTTGGAAGCACAACACTTGTATCATGTAAAGGGTTAAATGATATTTTTAATCATTCCCCGCACTTCCTCTAGATAAACTTTATGTTGCCATAATATCAGAAGTTTTTCTGCTTAAACGAGTTTCGGAAATAAGACCTACAGAAAATAAGTAAGAGTATTATATTCGGCTGTGGCGAATCTTATATAGCCACTATCAAATTGTGTTAAATTTAGAAACCTATCTGATATATCTGCGAGAGTGCAGCTAATTCAAAATGTGGACTAAATTTGAAAAAAGTTTTTACGCTAGATGGAATTGTTGGTAAAATATTTGGACTTAGTTCGGTTGCAGTAGCTTTATAGTTCAACATTTAAAAGTATCCAAGGGGTTTCCTTAGTATTTGCTTTGCACAAAATTTAATCTCATAACCGGGTATAGTTAAGGATTCACAACCAAAATTGAAGTATATTGTGAATCCTTATGAAATTCTAAGACAATTGAGCGATGTCCGTCTGTTTGTCTGTCTGTTGCAATCACGATAACGCATAAAGGAAAAGAGCTAGCTCACTGAAACTTACTAAAAATATTCTTCATCTCTTAGAAAATTTTGGTATTGAAATTGGGCAAAATCGGTTAACATTTGACCATAGATCCCGTACAACCTCGCCTGCGTTAATCGCTTATTTGCTAATAAATGACAAACTATAATAGCTATGATGATTAAATTTGGTATATGGAAGTTTTGCATAAGACCTAGACAGCATATAAAATTTCATAAAAATCGGTTCACATTTAGTCATAGCTCCCATACAAAAAACTTTCGGAAACTGCCAAAATTTCACCTAAAATACACTTAAATGCCAATAAATCTAAAACTATAATAGATATAACCACTAAATTTAGCACGAGGAGGTCTTATGTCAATGTCAACCAGTGCGCAAAATTTTGTCACAATCGGTCACCATTTGACTATAGGTCCCATATAAAAAACTTACGGAAACGCAAAAATACAAAAATAAAAGGGGATTTATGTCCGTCTGTCCGTCAGATAAAAGCGCGATAGCGCCTTAACGAAAAAGGCTTTAGCAACAAAATTTTACAAAAGGAAGTCTTATATGAATGCCAGCCAATGTGCAACATTTTGTTACAATCGGTTACTATTTGACCATAGCTCTCACATAAAAAACTTACGGAAATACAAAACTACAAGAAGAAAATACGGTTTCCATCAGAGAAAAGCGCGATAGTTCCTTAACTACAAGAGCTAGAGATATAAAATTTGGCAAAAGTATTTTCGATATGTTATAGAAATTGTGTGCTGAAAATAGGTAAAATCGGTTCACATTTAGTTAGATCTCCCATATAACCCTGCCACGGGAATCACATTTATGCTGATAAATTCAATAAAATTGTAAAATCTAAATTCAGAACAGAGAAGTTTTATGCAACTTTCAGTCAGTATGTCAAATTTTATTGGAATCGGTCCATTTTTGACTATAGCTTTCATATAAAAAACCCTCCCGGTAACCACTCAAATGCCACAAACGCCAGTTAAAAGCTTTAAATTATAAACTATGTCAGCTATGGCCACTAAATTTTGCACAAATAAACCTTATACTAATACCAGCCAGTATATCAAATTTTGTAATAAGCGGTCAACATTTGGCTATATATAAAGGGTGGTTGAATTGTAAGGGCCGATGTTGCATGTGAAACACACCTAAACGCCAAGTTTTTTTCCGAATTTTTTTTGACATTTCTCTATTTCAGACTTACTCAATTTGAACGATGGAGAGATACACAATCCAACAACGTGTTAAAGTTATCCAGACTTATTACGAAAATGGGCGTTCAAATCAAAATGCATATCGTGCACTTCGTGGTTTTTTTGGTCAATTTGATTGTCCATATATGCGTACAATCGCAAAAATCGTGGAAAATTTCGAGCAAACCGGGTCTGTAGAAGATGTGAGAACACCAGTGCATGCTCGTACAGCTCGCACTGCAGAAAATATTGCTGCTGTTCGCGATAGTGTGGCTGAAGAGCCATCCACCTCAACTCGTCGTCGTGCCCAACACATCCGTCGTTGATGAACATTATGCATAAGGACTTGCATTTACACGCTTACAAGGTGCGATTGGCTCGAGAACTAAAGCCTCTTGACCATTCCAAACGTCGTGAATGGGCATAATGGTGGCAAGAAATGGCAACATTGGATGATCAATTTTCGAAGAAAATCATCTTCAGTGATGAAGCACATTTTCACCTCAGTGGATTCGTCAATAAACAGAATTGACGCATTTGGGCGAATGAGAATCCAAGAGTGATTGTCGAAAAACCAATGCACCCACAAACTTTATGGGCTAGCGGCATCATCGGGCCATATTTTTTCCAAAATGAGGCCGGTCAGGCAGTTACTGTGAATGGTGTTCGCTATCGTGAGATGATAACGAACTTTTTATGGCCCGAATTGGAAGATATGGATGTGGACGATATGTGGTTTCAGCAGGACGGTGCCACTTGCCACACAGCTAACGAAACAATGGCTCTTTTGCACAGCAAATTCAATGGCCGTGTTATCTCACGTAATGGCGATGTCAATTGGCCGCCAAGATCATGTGATTTGACACCGTTGGACTTTTTTCTTTGGGGTTATTTGAAGGAAAAGGTGTACGTCGATAAGCGAGCAACATTTCAAGAGCTAAATGATGAGATAATTTGGCACATTAACGGCATAGAACCTCCATTATGCCTCAGGGTCATCGAAAATTTGGACCATCGAATGGAGGTGTACCGCCTTGGTCGCGGCACCCATTTGGCCCATATTTTGTTCCATACTTAATTGAGTAATACCAATATATCATAATAAAATAAAATTACAATAATTTCCTAAACAGTTTGTGTTTTATTCAAAATCAACATCGGCCCTTGAAATTTAACCACCCGATAGTTCAACATTTAAAAATATTTTAGTGGTTTCCCCAGTATTTACTTTGATCAAAATTCTGTCTCATAACCGGGTATAGTTTTACATTAATAAGTTGTTAAATACTTTTCGTTGTGCTTAATATGTAATTAGGCTAAACACGTTAATAGTAATACTGCAGGTCCATATATTTCGTTAGAAGTTCCTAATGCATTTATCATATAAAGTCTGGGCTGAACATTGATTGATGGGTATCTAATTTCATAGGTGCAATCTTAATATAATGAATGTACCTCCAAATCTTTTTGATTGTAGATATAAAAAGGGGATGTTATATATAAAAGAATTATAGCCAAATGTTGACCGATTGTAACACAATTTTACACACTGGCTTGTATATATATAGAGCTTATTCTTGCAAAAATTGGCTATCATAGTTTCTAATTTTATAGCTTTTAACTGGCCTTTGCTAAAATTGTTGGTTTCCGTGAGTGTTTTTTATATGAAAGCTAAAGTCAAATATGGACTGATTCCTATAAAATTTGATAAACTGATCAAAAATTGCATAAAACTTCCCTTTTTTAAATATATTTAATCGTCATAGCTATTACAATTGTATTCAATTTATCAGCATTAATGTGTTTTGCGGCGCGTGGTTATAGGGGAGCTCTAACTAAACTTGAACCGATTTTGTCCATTTTCAACACACATCTTATCCAAGATATCTAAAATACTTTTGTTCCTCTAGCTCTTTTCGTTAAGGCGCTATCGTGCTTTTATCTGACGGACAGACGGACATAAATCCCCTTTTCTTTTTTAATTTTTGTGTTTTCGTAAGTTTTTTATATGGGAGCTAGGTCAAATGGTGACCGATTGCGACAAAATTTTGCACACTGGCTGGCATTGACAAAGACTTTCTTGTGCCAAATTTAGTGGTTATATTTGTTATACTTTTAGATTTATTGCCATTTAAGTGTATTTTAGGTGAAATTTAGGCTGTTTTCGTAAGTTTTTTGTATGGGAGCTATGGCTAAATGTGAACCGATTTTGATGAATGACAGGCAGACGGACATCGCTCAATCGTCTAAGAATTTCATGAGGATTCAGAATATAAATCGTTTTTGATTTTTGAGAAAATTTAAGGAAATTACAAACTTAATGACAATCTCAATATACCCCCCATTCATTTTGATGCTGGGTATAAAAAATGAAAGAATCAAAGCCAGAGCAGCCAAAACAGCGGCACAAGATATGACAACGTGAAGAAATCTCTGCAAGAAAATCTATACAACAATGTAAAGGAGGTCCGGAATATGTGTATTAGACTGTATAACTCCAGTATGGGTAGTCATTTTTTTTCTCGATTTTGATATGTTTTTGATAATATTTAACATTATCAAAGTTTTGCTGGGTTTAAAATAAATTTAAATTTTAATAACTAAAAACTATTTGCTAAATATTTTGGAATTTCTAGTACACAAATATTTTACATTATTTAACCATTAAATATTTTGTAATTTAAATACTTCAGCTTAAATTTCAATTAAATTAGCAAAAAAAATTAATACTTTCAAATTTACCAAATTTATAAAAAAAAATTGACATAATTTTTTTTGTTTACTTTTAATGAAATCTTTTACTTTTCATAAAATGTGTGAAATATTTGTAATGAATTTTCATTAATAAATAAATATTAAATTTAAAGATAAATATTATCTGTCTAAATAAATAAATTTTAAATCGATGCGGAAGTTATTATTAAAAATATACACAACAAAAACTTTAAGTTTGTTTGTTTAAATAAAGTTAAATAAATTTATCAAAAAAAAAAAAAAATGCTGGAAGATGGCTAATAACTATTGACCAATGCGGGCAAATAAACAGTCTCAGACTCACTTGTATTTTGTTTGCAACTTTCACTTCTAAAGATGAGTTAATAATAATAAAAATTAAGCAAAAAATAAAAATGTTGTATAAAATAAAATCATAAAAATAACTAAAATCACATAATTTTACAAAAAGATACAAAAAACATCATATAATACAAAAAAAGGTTAAGGTGCTACTTTAGTAACAAATAAAAATGTAATTAAATTCATGAAAACCACTTGCAACATGTTTTGTACTCGTTATGTACAACATGTTTGATCGCAGCACAAGTTTTAAGGTATAAAACACGATGGCTTAATAACTGTTAAATTGTTATTTTTTTACAAAAAAAAAAGTAATCGTTGTAAAAAGATGTCGAATTTAACTTAGTCAAAACAGAAAAAAAAACAGTTAAGCATATGTGACAGTGCATAGAGAAAGGGACCTAAGGATAAAAATTAAGTGTAAAAAATAAGGGTACAAAATAATAAACCGTTTTTACTCTCAGGTCCCTTTCTCTATGCGCGCAAAATACCTTTAGGTCCCTATAGTCAACTAAGCCCGATTTTTTGACAAACATTAACCAGTTCTTCACAAGTTTACTTCTTAATACTAACCCAGCAAAACTTTGGTAATGGCAAGTACTCTGATAACTGGTTACCTTGTAACGACTACAACATACCATCCGAATAAATAATAAGTTATTACAGAAGTACTTATTTATAATTAAGATGGTAATTTAAACTGAATGGCCCCGGTTCAAATCCCACCAAGGGCAACAATTTTTTTTAGTTTTTTTTTTTTTTTTGTTAAAAGAGTCTTTTTAAATGATTTTTGAATTTTAAGAACTTTAATATTATCTTCTGTAAAAAAAATTTGTAAAACTAACTCACGTTAATAAAAAAATACCATCATGAGTCAATTTTGATTATGTAGGGGATGTTGAATACCAAACACGATTCTAATTGGTCTTAACTTGGTAAGCCCAACTTATCTGGGTCATCCTTCATCTCAACTATGGACACACACCTCCTCATAGTATCACCCGCGGAGCTAGTTTAACACCCATTAATATTGTGAGTTAACATGTTCCGAGAGTTGTCCCATAAGATCGATAAAAATGGGTTAGGATTAGGTTAGGATTCTCTTGAAAAAAAAAAAATACAATGAAGAGGATAAAATTAGAATTGAAATGTCCCACTACCTAATGTTAGAGGAGGATGTCCGAAACTTCGATAGAAAGACCAAGTAGAGGAACATTTTTCAAAGCTTGGCCTATAAAATTGGAGAATATTCGCACAAGATCGAAATCCATGGAATTCTAAAATATGCTCAGACTTTGACCTTAACAGGTTGTAACATTTAAGTAAGTAAGAATCAATCTTATGTAAAAACTTATACAAAAAAGAAGATTTAAATTGTTTAAGTTTTAAAATAATTTTAAAAAAGTTTTAAAATAATTACAAAAAATCGTATAAAAATATTTTTCCAAAAATTACAACAAAGCAAAAAAAGCAGAGAAAAACAAAGTTATTTTCACATGCTTTTGGATCTAAAAATAAAAATTGTTTATATTAATTATGAGCTGATTAGTTTTCAACATATGAAGTAGCTCAGTGGAAGAGTCTCTGCCTAGCAGTCGGAGGGTCTGGGTTCGAGCCCCCATGGGATCATAAAAAAAATTTTGTATTTCGTTTAATAATATATGTTTTTAATAAAACAACAACAAAAAAGTTGTTGCTGTTGTTGTTGTTGCTTTCAAATTGCTTACCCAAGTCATTACTTTTCTGCAATTGGTAAGTACTTGCCTCCAATGACATTCCCATGTTAATGTAATGACTTAAACAGCGAATGAGTAAGTAGTTCGTGTTCAATAGTTTAACTGTTTAACTCATTATTTGGTAATGAAAAGTTTTACTGGGAAGAGACGTATCTTTACTTAATTCTCGTATCACACTAAAAATTTTTCGAAATATCTATATGAATTTTGAAAGTCTGCCAAAACGGGCAAGATTAAAGTTGGGTGTAGAGATAATAATTCATCAACAGAAACTCTTTATACTATCTCCGCCTACGGAAAGAATGTATAGTATAGGAATATTAGCCAAGTTCCCAGCTGATATCTCAAAAACAATTGAACCGGATTTTTGTGCTTAATATGTAGTTAGGCTAAACACGTTGATAGTAATACGGCTGGTCCATATATTTTGGTAGGATTCACCGTATATGAAGTCTTGGCTAAACATTGATTGAATTATATATAAACGCAGGTCCATACATTTTATTAGAAGTTCCTGATGCATCTATCGTATATAAAATCTAGACTTAAAACTGATTGATATCTATCTAATTTCGTATGTCCAATCTTAATATACTGAATGTACCTCCGAATCTTTTTGATTGGAGATATAACAAGTAAGAGTGTAATATTCGGCTGTGCCGAATCTTATATACCCACCATCAAGTTGTGTTAAATTCAGAAACAGGGTGCAGCTAATTCAAAATCTGGACCAAAACTGAAAAAATCGCTAAGCTAATTGGTATTGTTGGTAAAACCTTTGGACTAAAATCGGTTGCTGTAGCTTTATAGTTCAACACTTAAAAATATTTTAGTGGTTTCCACAGTATTTACTTTGATCAAAATTTGGTCTCATAACCGGGTATAGTTTTACATTATTAAGTTGTTAAATACTTCTCGTTGTGCTTAATATGTAGTTATTCTAAACACGTTAATAGTAATACGGCAGGTCCATATATTTCGTTAGGAGTTCCGAATGCATTCATCATATATAAAGTCTGGGCTGAACACTGATTGATTCCTATCTAATTTCATAGGTGCAATCTGAATATAATGAATGTACCTCCAAATCTTTTTGATTGTAGATATAAAAAGGGGATGTTATATATAAAAGAATTATAGCCAAATGTTGACCGATTGTAACAAAATTTTACACACTGGCTGGTATATATATAGAGCTTATTCTTACATTTAGTGGCCATAGATATCATAGTTAGTTAATAGCTTTTAACTGGCCTTTGCTGAAATTTTTGGTTTCCGTGAGTGTTTTTTATATGAAAGCTAAAGTCAAATATGGACTGATTCCTATAAAATTTGATAAACTGATCAAAAATTGCATAAAACTTCCCTATTTTAAATTTAATCGTCATAGCTATTACAATTGTATTAAATTTATCAGCATTAATGTGTTTCCCGGGGCGGGGTTATATGGGAGCTCTAACTAAATTAGAACCGATTTTGTCCATTTTCTACTCACATCTTTTTCAAGATATCCAAAATACCTTTGTAAAATTTTGTCCCTCTAGCTCTTTTTGTTAAGGCGCTATCGTGCTTTTATCTGACGGACATAAACAACTTTTTTTTATGTATTTTTGTGTTTTCATAAGTTTTTCATATGGGAGCTATGGTGAAATGGTGACCGATAGTGACAAAACTTTGCACACTGGCTGACATTGACGTAAGACTTCTTTGTGCTTAATTTAGTCTTACTAGCGTTTGTAGTTAAGGAGCTATAATTATTTTATCTGACGGGCATAAATCCCCTTTTCTTTTTGAATTTTTGTGTTTTCGTAAGTTTTTTATATGGAAGCTATGGTCAAATGGTGACCGATTGTGATAAAATTTTGCACACTGGCTCGTATTTACATAAGACTTCCTTGTGCTAAATTTAGTGGAAAAAGCTATTACAGTTTATCATTTATTGGCATTTAAGTGTATTTTAGATGGAATTTAGGCTGTTTTTGCTGTCATTGCCAAGTTTCAGTGACCTATCTCCATTCGTTTAGGCGCTATCGTGCTTTCAACAGGCATACGGACAGACAGCCGGGCAGACAGACAAACAGACAGCCAAATAGACAGACAAACAGGCAGACAGACAGACAAACAGACAGACAAACAGAGAGATAAACTGACAGACATCGCTTAGTTTGAGATAATTGCATAAATTCAAGGAGTTTTTTGATAAAACTAGCAGCCATTAAATTTCATTTATCTACAATAAAACAAGTAAGAAAATGCTATAGTCGGTCATGTCCGACCATACTATAACATTCACCACTTAGGTCAGAGGTGTTCTTTTTCCTGTATAAAGACAAATATTTTCTAAATGTTCCCATCATACAAACATTTTCTCAAAACTTATATATTTAAGCTGTTTCCGTCATTTGGACTTATATGAGAGCTAGGGTCAAATGTGCACCAATTATCTCGACATTTGGCAAATTGATTATAGTTGTTACAAAAATTATGTCTGCAAAAAATATACTTAAAATTTTCATTATCTTTAGATTTAAGAGCGTTTTAGTGATTTTTGTCCCATTTAGAGCGTTTTAACAGATAAGTTTGTATGGGAGCTATGGTCAAATGTGGACCGATTTCAACGAAATTTGGAACAGTGATTTAAGCTGAGATAAGCAGTTTTAAATCTTATGAAAGAATATTGATATTTGTGCCCAATATATCTATTCCGGGAAGTGGGACCTATAGGAGGTACCATAAATAAAGGACAGATTTTAACGAATTTCAATAGTCATGATTCCACTACCAAAAAAAATATGATCTGTGCCAAATTTCAATAAATTATCTTTAGAATTGTGACCTGTACTTTGATTACATTGTTAACATGAGGGTCCAGCCAGACGGACGGACGGACTGACATCGCTAAGTCGACTTGGAAAGTGATTCTAAAGCTATTGGTATACTAAAAGTTATATTTACATACATCAGCACAAACTTATAGCCTTTCCACCTATTTTGGTGAAGGGTATAAAAAGTGAAATATTGTACAAACGACTAGAAGTTAGTTAAATAAAAAATTGTTTTGTTCGTATTTTACCCAGAAAACATGTAGTTTTCTTTAACCTCTTCCTTTTTTATGCATATGCTAATTAACTCATTTCTTTGAATAAAGACTATTTAATTTATTAAGCATTCGCTATTCATTTTTCTTTACTTTAAGAGTTGGAGAACTTATTTAAAATTCATATCATCTTTAACTTTTAATCATTCCCCAAAATAACTATTCAAAGAAATCTTAAAAAGCATAACTTAATCCCTGGAGCTTTTATTGTATTACTCTAACCTCATGTTAAATTGTATTTATTTCCTTTCATTAAGAAGATAAAATTCCCATGTATGTACGAACAAATTGTACCCCTTTCATTGTGATAAAGAAGACATTATTTTATTTAGAAAATTTTTATTGTATAATTAAATTAATAAAAAAAAGAAGAATCCAAACTACATACAACTAAAATAACAAAATAAAATGTCACTCAAAGTTTTGCATAAAATTAAGCAATTCCTCAAGAGAATTCCTAAGACAACAATGAAGACCAAAAGCTAAGAGGGGGAGTATGTGCTTTTTGGTAAATACGTATGTCAGACTAATAGGATGTGTAGAAACCCAATAAACAAAACATTCCGACTTTTCATGTGCTTTTCATACCCTAACACCATCAGTGTTAATATCGCTTTATATAGATATCAGTAAAAATATTAATATAAGACTTATAAAAATACAAATAAAAATTTTCCTAATGTGACCACGCAAGAGCAAATATTTTATTAAATTTTGATCAAATAATTATTTAATCTTACAAAATTTTTGTAACATCAAACAGGGGCAAATAACAGCTGAGCATTTGTATTGTTTACTATTCAAACAGAAACAACAACATCAAATTTGAGAAACAACAACATCAATTTTGAGAAACAACAACATCAAATTTGAGAAACAACAACTCAAATATGAGAGTTGTTTTGAAAAAATTTGATCAAATATTTTTTGGGAAAATATTTAATCTTCAGTGTGACCATAAATAAAACCTGTTTTCTGTTTATACCATAGATTATAAATAGAAAGGAAAGAATCAGCTGTTTCATATGATAACTCACACGTATAGGTTGTGTGTAACTACCGCCATATTGAAGAATGAAAAAAAACAAATAATTTTTTTTCAATTTTTAACGTTTTTTTATTAAGAAATGAAAATAACCTGAGTTGCTTTTTTTAGTTTCAAAAATATACTACTTTTTTTTAGATCGTACAACTAAACGTACCTCGCAGCTTGGAAATTTGCATAGTGAAGTTTCTAGCATGATACTATTAATTTTAGGAATTACAAATAATAATTTTCCTACTAATTTTTAGTACATTTTGAAAAATTATGCTAAAAAAATAAAAAAACTTTTAAAAATTATCCTAAAAAATAGTAAAATTTTTGAAAAATTTCCTATAAAAGTACTCATTCTATAAATATACTAAATTCTTGAAAATTTTTCTATAAAAATACAAAATTTTCCTATAAATATAGTAAATTTTTGAAAAATTTCCTATAAAAATAGCAATTTGTTTTAAAAATTTCCAATATAAAAAGTAAATTTTTGAAAATTTTCCTTTAAAAATAGTATTGTTTTTTAATTTCCTATAAAAGTAGTAATTTAAAATTTAGAAACATATCTCATATATATAAGAGGGTGCAGCAAATTCAAAACGTGGACCAAATTGGAAAAAAGTTGTTACGCTAGTTGTCATTGTTGGTAAAATATTTGGAATAACTTCGGTTGCAGTAGCTTTATAGTTCAACATTCAAAAGTATGTAAGTGGTTTTCCTAGTATTTATTTACTTTGAACAAAATTCGTTATCACAACCGGGTATGGTTTTACATTAATAAGTTGTTAAATACTTTTCCTTTAGCTTAACATTTAGTTAGGATAAAGAAGTTGATAGTAATACGACTGGTCCATATATTTTGTAAGGAGGTCCTAATGCATCTACCATATACAAATCTTAATATGCTGCTTGTACCTCCGAATCTTTTTAATTGTAGATATAAAAAGGGGATGTAATATATATATATAAGAATTATAGCCAAATGTTGACCGATTGTAACAAAATTTTACACACTGGATGGTATATATGTAAAGCTTATTTTTGCAAAATTTAGTGGCAATAGCTATCACAGTTTCTAATTTAATAGCTTTTAACTGGTCCTTGCTAAATATTTTTTGGTTTCCGGGAGTGTATTTTATATGAGAGTTATAGTCAAATATGGACCGATTCCTATAAAATTTTATATACTGACCAATAGTTGTATAAAACTTCTCTATACTAAATTTAGTCGTCATAGCTATTACAATTGTATTCAATTTATCAGCATTAATGTGTTTCCCGGGGCGGGTTTATATGGGAGCTCTAACTAAATGTGAACCGATTTTGCCCATTTTCAGTATACATATCAGAAATACTTTTGTAAAATTTTGTCTCTCTAGCTTTTATAGTTAAGGAGCTGTCGCGCTTTTATCTGACGGACAGACGGACATAAATCTCCTTTTCTTTTTGTATTTTTGTGTTTCTGTAAGTTTTTTATATGGGAGCTATGGTCAAATGGTGACCGATTGTAACAAAATTTTGCACACTGGCTGGCATTCACATAAGACTTGCTTTTGTAAAATTTTGTTGCTATAGCCCTTTCAGTTAAGGCGCTATCGCGCTTTTATCTAACGGACAGACGGACATAAACCCCCTTTTCTTTTTGTATTTTTGTGTTTCCGTAAGATTTTTATACGGGAGCTAGGTCAAATGTGACCGATTGTGACAAAATTTTGCACACTGGCTGGTATTCACATCAGACTTATTTGTGCTAAATTTGGTGGTCAAAGCTACTACAGTTTATCATTTATTGGCATTTAAGTGAATTTCAGGTGGAATTTAGGCTGTTTCCGTATGTTTTTTATATGGGAGCTATGGTTAAATGTGAACCGATTTCGATGATTTTACATGCTGCCTAGTGCTTATGGAAAACTTCTAGATACCAAATTTTGTCACCATAGCTATTATAATTTGTCAGTTATTAGCAAATAAGCGACTAGCCCAGACGAGGTTATACGGGAGCTATGGTCAAATGTTAACCGATTTTGCCCAATTTCAATACCAAAATTTTCTCATAAATGAGGAATGTTTTTGCTAAGTTTCAGTGAGCTAGCTCCTTTCGTTTAGGCGTTATCGTGATTTCAACAGACAGACGGACAGACAGACGGACATCGCTCAATCGTCTTAGAATTTTATAAGGATTCAGAATATATATCGTTTTTAATTTTTGAGCCAATATTAAGGAAATTACAAACGGAATGACAATCTCAATATACCCCCCATTCTTTTTGATGGTATGGTATAAAAATGGTACATTTTAGAAATCTTATCATAGTTAATTTTTTTTATAGGAAATTTTCAAAAACTTTGGTTTTTAAGCAAGATTTAAAACTATTGTTTAAAACTATTGAAATATTAATTATATCTTCAAAATAATATACAAATATTTCATTAAAAGTACATATTTTTTCAGAACTTTTAATACAACTGTGCTTAATACCAACTGTGTGGATTTCATTTTTCACTAACACTACTAAAAAAAATTTTTCAAACACAATGATAGATTTAGGTTTTTTTGACAGCTAATTCAGGTTTATTTGACAGGTTTTCCCTTCTATGATTTTCTATGGTTTATACTTTGAACATATTTTTTCAAAATCAAATAAATGTGCAAGTGTGACCACAAATTTTTTATTATATTGTTTTGACAATATTTTACTCAAAATATTTGATTTAAATGTTTAATGAGTCTGACCGTACCTTTAGTCTATGTTTTAGTCTATGTCTTAGACTATGTCTTGGTCTATATCTAAGTATGCGTGATAGTCTATGGGCAATACAATAAGACTTTAAGTCTTATTGTATTGCCCGTTTCTTGCAAATTTGTTTAATGGGTACATGTATGAGTTTTAATAAATTTTCGATGTTACCACAACTTATTGTTTTCCCACAATATTGTCTTAGATTTATCTTGATCATCTTTAGGAAAACACCATAAATTTCTGAACAATTTGCTTCACTTCTCCAGTCAAGTCTCTGTGATTTCCAAAGTTGCTTAATATTGGCACAAACTTTGTATGAAAATAATGCGAGCAAACTAAAGATGGTTAAATTATTGAGAAATATTTGAGTTTTAATAAGAAATAATAAGAGTGTTCAGAGAAGGAATTTGTTTAGATATTAGACGAAATTGGTATGTGTATATCATAATGGTTTGAATAAAAGTTCAGTCTGTATGTGACCATTTTTAGAGACCAAGACTTTAAAGCTTAGGTTGATACAATTTTAAAAAACTTCAGTCTAAGATGAAATAGACTGTTCTTAGGTGGGTGTGATCATATTATGTACACTACGGTGCACAGTGGTTCAGAATCGTTTTTTATTGGCCAAAACTCTGTAACTTTTTAACTATTAAAGATTTTTTAGTAGTTATTTTTTTAATCAATAGATAACATCTGTAGCTTCTTCGAGAGTAGGTTTTATTAAGATCGGTACAGTGGTTTTTAAGAAATTTAAGCTTGAAATTCAATTTTCGATGTTTTTCTTTTTTATTTTGTTTCAAATCTGCCAACTCATTTTTGACCTACTCCCTCTTAACCGATTTGGCTCAAATTTGGGCCACAAGTCGACCTTGGATAGCAATTTAATATTTTTTTATCCTTAGGGTGCCCCCTTTCTTGTTGAGGTAATTACAGTATTTTTTTCGGGTGGCCCAAATTTTAATTTATGCTTAATAATACTTACATATTACCTAGTTTTTTTTAAATAAAAGAGTGTAACTTAATTTTTCTTTAAATATATATTTATTTGTAGTCATAAATAGATTGTAGATAAATAAAAAATATTTAATATTGATATTTGTATACTTTATGCACTCAAATGTTAAATGCAAATTATAATTATTGTTTATTTGGCTGGAATATTTCTTGTAAATATTTTATATTCTGCTCTGTATTACTGCTGTCCTGTAGCAGTGCTTTAACTTCGGCACTTAGGTCCGAAGGATTTACTTTCAATTGACTTCGAATGCTAGAAATGAATGGATCTGAAGTTGCTAATAATATGTGAAATAAGTCTTCATTTGTAGAACTTCGTGACGTTTTTCTGGTATTATGTTCTCTGTAAAATCTGTAATCCTTATTTCTTTTTTCCTGGACTTCCTCTGATAAATCTCCAATTGTTAACAAATGGGGCTTAATGACATCTTCTCCATGATAAAGAACTTTGTGCACTGTTGCTGACATATTTCTATAATTGTATTTGGATGTATATATAGCAACAGTTTCCTTGGCATAATCACCAAATTTTTTAGCATTAAATTGTTCATTGCACGCAAGTACTTCAGTAATTGTTTTAAATCTTGAAATAAGATCTATATCAACACCTGTTATATCAGATGATTAAAAGATTTTAAATTTTTATAATTCTTGTTGTATGAGTTAAGATATCTTGGGTAGGTACTATGTAGAAGAATGTATTTAAGGTCAATGATTAATATCGCAAAACATTGAACTTCGTTTATTACATTTTAAGATCCGACAGTAAATGGCGAAGATATAACGAAAAATGTATTTTGGCGATCCCTATGTGCGACAAAATAAGAAATTCCTTGTTTGTAATAGATTGGTATGAAAAATCGAAAAACTTTCTGAGTAAAAGTTTAACGATTTTTTAAGAGCTTTAGTTTTCTGATATTAGGGTGGTATATTAGGGTGGTAGGAACAGGGGTCTGATAGATAAATACTAGAACCGGATACCTGAGAATAATGACTATTAAAGAAAAATGTTGGCCTCCTCGGGACAAAAACATCGATATATCACTCTTCGAGATTCGACTGTAAATTCCGGAGATATAACGGAATAATATGTATTTTGGCGACCCCAATGTGCAACGAAAAAAATTAAAAAAAATTTTTTCGAAACTACCTCATAGCAATGCTTTATATTCGATGGTGTACGACGAACTTTATTTTTTCCCCATATAAGTCGAGACGCTCTAATGTACATCATCGAATATAGTCCGGTAGTAGGCTAATTACAGGAAACATATAAATTAATTAATGTGACTTACATTAATTCAGAATATAAGTCACATTTTGTCTATATCTTTAAATATCTAACTGAATACCCTTCTTATCTGATATGAACATTTATAAATCTTCCTTAAAATGTTTTAATAACTATATGCAAAATTTAATTTAGATTAGAATTTTCTCAGCATTTTATATATTTTTCCCAAAGATTTTCTATTGAGTCTTTAAGATAGAAGAAGTTTTAGAGTATCTATGTATGTGTGTATCTTTGTTTTCATATAATATTTTCACACGCACTTGTTTAAAAACATATATATTTAGTTATAGTTTGTTGATGTTTTCTTAACAATTTGTTTATTTAGATTATGTGACAAACACACACCCACACAATTTATGTTTTTAGTTGCGATTTAAAAATGAATAGATTTCATAACCACAAAAGACACATTAGACCAAATACAAAGGCGGTAATGATGAAAATCTCTAAAGACTTTCTTTTATTTTAAAATAAGTACAATATTTTTATATTGTTATACTTATGGTTTATAAATGTAAATATATGTATAAGCACATATACAAATATATATAATCTAAAATACTGAAACTATTGTAGACTTAAAAGTCAACATAGGTGACCAAATTTCCATAAACTTTTTGCATCGAAGTAACTTTGTACATCCCTAAAGTATACTTCACAATATTTGCTTAAAAGTCTGAGTTTTCGATCGATATCGAATGCGGTAATTTGGCCCCAGGTCGCAATTCTAAAGATAATTTGATGAAATTTGGCTATTGAAATTCGTCAAAATCGGTAGGTTATTTATGGTACCTCCCATAGGTCCCACTTCCCGGAATTGATGATTGGCCACAAATATCAATATATTTTCATGAAATGATAACGCTCATATTAATTAAAATCACTGCACCAAATTTCGTTGAAATTGGTCCACATTTGACCATAGCTCCCATACAAACTCTTCTATCAAAACTAAATGAGACAAAAATCATTAAAACGCTCGTAAAACTGAAGATAATGAGAATTTTTAGTTTATGTTTTTAATGCATAGTTTTTGTAACAACTTTAATAAATTTGCCAAATTTCGAGATAATCGGTCTACATTTAGCTCTCATATACATAAGTCCAAATTACGGAAACAGCTTAAATATATAAGTTTTGAGAAAATGTTTGTATGACGGCAAAACTTATTTGTCTTTATACAGTTATCAGTACATATGTTCCCTTATACTTTCCGGCAATGATCGTCACATTTAGCTCATCAGCTGTGGTGGAACCTAGAATCACCGGAAGTGTTTGGCCAAAATTACCGGCTGGCAAAATGAGTGGTCTCCTGAATAATGGAGTTTTGATTCTGAAATCCAGAATGCGGTCAACGGCTTCTAAAGATTTTTTAAATATCGGGTGTTTTTTATTGAGATATAGAACTTTAAGTTGGCATCACTTTTTTAACTGGCGGCCATTTTGTCAGCTGTCAAGTGATTAATATTTAGTTTGATTTGCCATTTCATCATGAACAGGTTGACAAAAGAACAACGCTTGCAAATCGTGCAAATTTATTTCGAAAATAATGGTTCAGTTCGCGAAGTTTGGAGTGAAGAGAATCCACATGAGACCCTTGAGACGCCATTACATCCACAAAAACTGACTATTTGGTGTGCTCTATGGGCTGGTGGAGTCATTGGGCCATACTTCTTCCGAAATAATGCTGGAGAGTCAGTTACCATAAATGGAGACCGGTATAGAGCCATGATAACTGACTATTTTGTTCCCCAATTGGATGGCATGAATGTGGATGAGTTGTGATTCCAACAAGACGGCGCTACATGCCACACAGCGCACGTCACAATTGATTTATTGAAGGAAACATTCGATGAGCGCATAATTTCGCGGAATGGACCTGACAATTGGCCACCAAGATCGTGCGATTTGACACCACTGGATTATTTTCTTTGGGGATATGTGAAGTCGCTCGTCTACGCCAACAAACCAGAAACGTTAGGGGACTTGGAAGCCAACATTCGTGGCGTTATTGCCAACATACGGCCCCATATGCTCGAAAAAGTAGTTGAAAATTGGACCTGTAGAATTGGCTTTATTCGAGCCAGCCGCGGCGGCCACATGCCCGAAATCATATTTAAACATTAATGGCATAAAATTATCCTTCCAATAAAGCCAAATTGATGGACATTAAAACGATTTTCTTGTGTTTTATTTCAATTCGAAGTTCTATACCTCTAAAAAAAACACCCATTACAATAGTAAGTGCATTAATCCCATATTATGATCTTATATGATTGCAACACTTTACCCATAGAAGATTTTTTTCAAATATTGCATGTGAAATCATTCTGACTCATTGGCAATTTACCGAATTTTCCAGAAATTAGTTCTCATGGTTAAGGAGTCTATAAATATTATATATAGACATATATTCAATATCAGTCATCAAATTATCAACAAATAGTCATAAAACAATCGTTAATCAATTATAAAACAATCATCATTAAAAATTATTTAACCGCCGCCAATCAATCATCGTTAACAATCATTTGACAATCGGCAGTTAATCGTCATCAATTGTCCAACAATAATCAAACTGTCGTCAGCAATCAAAAAACTGAAAATAGTCAAACAATGATCATCTACCTGTCATCAAAAAGTCCTCAAAAGTCTTCACACAATCGTCAAGCAATCATCAAACAATTGCTTATCAATTGTCAAGCAATTATCGAAAAATCATTAAAAATCATCAACAATCGTCAGTCAAAAGTCAATCAATCATCAAAAAACTATAATGAAAAAATCGTCAAAAAATCATCAAACAGAAGCCAAACAGAAATCAAATAACCGTCAAACGATCTCCAGTCAATCGTAAAGCATTTATAAAACAATCATTAAAAATCACTGAAAAAAAATCATCAGAAAATTATTAAACAACCGTCAAACAATCATCAAATAATCTTAAAAAAATCAATAAACAACTGTCGAACAATCAGTCAGTTAATAGCAAAACAATTAACAAAAAATCTTTTAAAATCTTCAAACAATCATCAGTCAATCAATCATCAAATAACAATGAAACAATTGTCAAACAACCAACAAATAATCAAAAAAAAATCTTTAAACAATTTTCAAACAATCGCATGTCATTATCACTTAATAGTCATATATTACCAATATCCGTGCAGCCGTTTTCCGATTTATGATAAATCAAAAAAAGAGGGGGCAAAAGTGGGCAACTTCACTTTATGTAAAGTCCTAACGTGGACTAAGACAAACATTTAGAAAATGAAAACTGTCTTGATTGGTCCAGCCGTTCTTAAGTGATGCAATATTAAAGAAAATAGGAATTGCGTCCCAATTTTTCGATTCCCAGGTCCTCTTTGCTCCATTTTCAAAAAATTCAAAAAGTGCAAAAATATCCTATAGTAAGAAAATATCCATATTTATTACTTTAGTTAATTCGGTTTAGTCGATTTGATCTTATCATCAATATTTGTCATTTTTAATATTTGACTTATATGGGAGGGGTCACGCCTACTTGAGATTTAAAAAAACAAACTAAGCCTTTTTTACCCATCGGTCATCTATATTTGTCATTGTTAATGTTTGACTTATATGGAAATTTCAAAAAATCGGGATATAAGTCAAAATTTTAGGAAAATCGGTCCGCTAGTTTCGGCGCAAATTAATATGAAACAACATACGGACAAGCGTCTGTACCTTTTTTTGGATATATAGAAGATAGATAAAGTAAATAAAGTGAAAATAACCTATTTTTTATCTAAACCATTTCCGTCATTGGGTTTTATGCCATTATATTCAGATTTATGAGCGTTTTTGTGAATTTCGACATTTTCGCATTTAAGTGGTGTTTGCTAAAAGCTATTGTATGGGAGCTATGGTCAAATATGAAAGTCTTTACTATAGGAACGACAATTTCCTGATATCAACACTAGTATTACCCAATCTCTTAATTTTTTCAATTTATTGCATACTTTAAGGATCAATATCTCAAAGTTTAGGTTAAAAAAAATGTCACAAAATTAAACTTTAAATTTTTTTCTATCACTTCAGTTGCTGCTAGCAGCAGTTATTTTAATCCAAGAAACAAATATATTATTTATAAACAAATTATATGTAACTTATTATATTAAAAACTGTCTGTATCTATGACAACTTGTCACATCATTTCCGGATATTAAAACACAGATAATCTCAGCTAAAGTAACAATTTATGCAGCAATTTTTGCAAATTGTTGCAAAAAAAAAATAACGAATGAAGAAAAAATATGTAAATTAGACAAATAAATTCAAATTCCAAGAAACTGAGAAGATTTTTTTCTTAAATGTACTATTTTTATGTCATAAATATTTATATTTAAATAGAAACAAGTGCAAAGAATGATATGTAATATTTTTTCTAAGAAATTTTAAAACAAAATTTCATTTAAATAATTTTAAAATTCTTTTTAAATATTTTAAAATAACAGAAACACGAAATTTTTTCTATTTAGGAATCTGTTCCATAAATCTGCTTTTTTCTTATTTTTTCTTATTTGATTGAAATTAATAAGAGAAAAAAATCGAACGAAATACCTTCTAAAATACATATATAATAAAATGATTGGCATAAAATGATATAAATATCAATCAATTATGAATATATATGATTTTTTATCTCAACTTATAATTGAAAAACGCTAATGATTGTTTAAAAACGGCTTCTCATTTCTTTAGCACCTCAAGGCAATTCGTTTAACTTTCATCTTTTAAAAAATAATAAAAACTCGTAAAAATTTAATAAACACATAACATATCAATTCAACTTTTTAAATTTTTAATACAAATTTTTTTAACGAACATTTTTTTAACGAAAATTTTCCTATAGAAAAATTTTTTTAACGAAAATTTTTCTATAGAAAAATTTTTTTAACGAAAATTTTTCTATAGAAAAATTTTTTTAACGAAAATTTTTCTATAGAAAAATTTTTTTAACGAAAATTTTTCTATAGAAAAATTTTTTTAACGAAAATTTTTCTATAGAAAAATTTTTTTAACGAAAATTTTTCTATAGAAAAATTTTTTTAACGAAAATTTTTCTATAGAAAAATTTTTTTAACGAAAATTTTTCTATAGAAAAATTTTTTTAACGAAAATTTTTCTATAGAAAAATTTTTTTAACGAAAATTTTTCTATAGAAAAATTTTTTTAACGAAAATTTTTCTATAGAAAAATTTTTTTAACGAAAATTTTTCTATAGAAAAATTTTTTTAACGAAAATTTTTCTATAGAAAAATTTTTTTAACGAAAATTTTTCTATAGAAAAATTTTTTTAACGAAAATTTTTCTATAGAAAAATTTTTTTAACGAAAATTTTTCTATAGAAAAATTTTTTTAACGAAAATTTTTCTATAGAAAAATTTTTTTAACGAAAATTTTTCTATAGAAAAATTTTTTTAACGAAAATTTTTCTATAGAAAAATTTTTTTAACGAAAATTTTTCTATAGAAAAATTTTTTTAACGAAAATTTTTCTATAGAAAAATTTTTTTAACGAAAATTTTTCTATAGAAAAATTTTTTTAACGAAAATTTTTCTATAGAAAAATTTTTTTAACGAAAATTTTTCTATAGAAAAATTTTTTTAACGAAAATTTTTCTATAGAAAAATTTTTTTAACGAAAATTTTTCTATAGAAAAATTTTTTTAACGAAAATTTTTCTATAGAAAAATTTTTTTAACGAAAATTTTTCTATAGAAAAATTTTTTTAACGAAAATTTTTCTATAGAAAAATTTTTTTAACGAAAATTTTTCTATAGAAAAATTTTTTTAACGAAAATTTTTCTATAGAAAAATTTTTTTAACGAAAATTTTTCTATAGAAAAATTTTTTTAACGAAAATTTTTCTATAGAAAAATTTTTTTAACGAAAATTTTTCTATAGAAAAATTTTTTTAACGAAAATTTTTCTATAGAAAAATTTTTTTAACGAAAATTTTTCTATAGAAAAATTTTTTTAACGAAAATTTTTCTATAGAAAAATTTTTTTAACGAAAATTTTTCTATAGAAAAATTTTTTTAACGAAAATTTTTCTATAGAAAAATTTTTTTAACGAAAATTTTTCTATAGAAAAATTTTTTTAACGAAAATTTTTTTTAACGAAAATTTTTCTATAGAAAAATTTTTTAACGAAAATTTTTCTATAGAAAAATTTTTTTAACGAAAATTTTTCTATAGAAAATTTTTTTAACGAAAATTTTTCTATAGAAAAATTTTTTTAACGAAAATTTTTCTATAGAAAAATTTTTTTAACGAAAATTTTTCTATAGAAAAATTTTTTTAACGAAAATTTTTCTATAGAAAAATTTTTTTAACGAAAATTTTTCTATAGAAAAATTTTTTTAACGAAAATTTTTCTATAGAAAAATTTTTTTAACGAAAATTTTTCTATAGAAAAATTTTTTTAACGAAAATTTTTCTATAGAAAAATTTTTTTAACGAAAATTTTTCTATAGAAAAATTTTTTTAACGAAAATTTTTCTATAGAAAAATTTTTTTAACGAAAATTTTTCTATAGAAAAATTTTTTTAACGAAAATTTTTCTATAGAAAAATTTTTTTAACGGAAATTTTTCTATAGAAAATTTTTTTTAATGAAAATTTTTCTATTGAAAAATTTTTTTAACGAAAATTTTTCTATAGAAAAATTTTTTAACGAAAATTTTTCTATAGAAAAATTTTTTAACAAAAATTTTTCTATAGAAAAATTTTTTTAACGAAAATTTTTTTAATGAAAATTTTTCTATAGAAAAATTTTTTTAACGAAAATTTTTCTATAGAGAAATTTTTTTAACGAAAATTTTTCTATAGAGAAATTTTTTTAACGAAAATTTTTCTATAGAGAAATTTTTTTAACGAAAATTTTTCTATAGAAAAATTTTTTTAATGAAAATTTTTCTTTAAAAAAATTTTTTTAACGAAAATTTTTCTATAGAAAAATTTTTTTTGACGAAAATTTTTCTATAGAAAAATTTTTTTTGACGAAAATTTTTCTATAGAAAAATTTTTTTTGACGAAAATTTTTCTATAGAAAAATTTATTTTGACGAAAATTTTTCTATAGAAAAATTTTTTTTGACGAAAATTTTTCTATAGAAAAATTTTTTTTGACGAAAATTTTTCTATAGAAAAATTTTTTTTGACGAAAATTTTTCTATAGAAAAATTTTTTTTGACGAAAATTTTTCTATAGAAAAATTTTTTTTGACGAAAATTTTTCTATAGAAAAATTTTTTTTGACGAAAATTTTTCTATAGAAAAATTTTTTTTGACGAAAATTTTTCTATAGAAAAATTTTTTTGACGAAAATTTTTCTATAGAAAAATTTTTTTGACGAAAATTTTTCTATAGAAAAATTTTTTTTGACGAAAATTTTTCTATAGAAAAATTTTTTTTGACGAAAATTTTTCTATAGAAAAATTTTTTTTTGACGAAAATTTTTCTATAGAAAAATTTTTTTGACGAAAATTTTTCTATAGAAACATTTTTTTTGACGAAAATTTTTCTATAGAAAAATTTTTTTAACGAAAATTTTTCTATAGAAAAATTTTTTTAACGAAAATTTTTTAACGAAAATTTTTCTATAGAAAAATTTTTTTAACGAAAATTTTTCTATAGAAAAATTTTTTTAACGAAAATTTTTCTATAGAAAAATTTTTTTAACGAAAATTTTTCTATAGAAAAATTTTTTTAACGAAAATTTTTCTATAAAAAATTTTTTTAACAAAAATTTTTCTATAGAAAAATTTTTTTAACGAAAATTTTTCTATAGAAAAATTTTTTTAACGAAAATTTTTCTATAGAAAATTTTTTTTTAACGAAAATTTTTCTATAGAAAAATTTTTTTAACGAAAATTTTTCTATAGAAAAATTTTTTTAACGAAAATTTTTCTATAGAAAAATTTTTTTAACGAAAATTTTTCTATAGAAAAATTTTTTTAACGAAAATTTTTCTATAGAAAAATTTTTTTAACGAAAATTTTCTTAACGAAAATTTTTCTATAGAAAATTTTTTTAACGAAAATTTTTCTATAGAAAAATTTTTTTAACGAAAATTTTTCTATAGAAAAATTTTTTTAACGAAAATTTTTCTATAGAAAAATTTTTTTAACGAAAATTTTTCTATAGAAAAATTTTTTTAACGAAAATTTTTCTATAGAAACATTTTTTTAACGAAAGTTTTTCTATAGAAAAATTTTTTTAACGAAAATTTTTCTATAGAAACATTTTTTTAACGAAAGTTTTTCTATAGAAAAATTTTTTTAACGAAAATTTTTCTATAGAAAATTTTTTTTAACGAAAATTTTTCTATAGAAAATTTTTTTAACGAAAATTTTTCTATAGAAAAATTTTTTTAACGAAAATTTTTCTATAGAAAAATTTTTTTAACGAAAATTTTTCTATAGAAAAATTTTTTTAAACAAAAATTTTTCTATAGAGAAATTTTTTTAACGAAAATTTTTCTATAGAAAAATTTTTTTAACGAAAATTTTTCTATAGAGAAATTTTTTTAACGAAAATTTTTCTATAGAAATTTTTTTTTAACGAAAATTTTTCTATAGAAAAATTTTTTTAACGAAAATTTTTCTATAGAAAAATTTTTTTAACGAAAATTTTTCTATAGAAAAATTTTCGTTTTTTTAATTTTTTTAACGAAAATTTTTCTATAGAAAAATTTTTTTAACGAAAATTTTTCTATAGAAAAATTTTTTTAACGAAAATTTTTCTATAGAAAAATTTTTTTAACGAACATTTTTCTATAGAAAAATTTTTTTAACGAACATTTTTCTATAGAAAAATTTTTTTAACGAAAATTTTTCTATAGAAAAATTTTTTTAACGAAAAATTTTCTGGAGGAAAATATTTCTATAGATAGTTTTTCTATAGAAAATATTTCTATCAAAAATTTTTCCATAGAAAAATATTTCTACCGAAAGTTTTTTCTATAGAAAAATATTTCTATTGATAATTTTTCTATTTAAAATTTTTATCCATAAAAAGCTATCCATATAAAATTGTAATCAAATTTTTGCTATTGAAAAGTGTTGATAATTTTTCTGTAGGAAATTTTTTATACAAAAAATCTATCCATATAAAATTGTAATCAAAGTACAGGTCGTAATTTTTGAGTTAGTTTAGTGGGACCATTGCTACTGAAATTAGCCGATGTCGACCTATTACCTCAGATCTGAGTTCCAAGAATTAGGATTTTGTATTATTTAATTATGTAGGGTGTCATGTGGTTGTGCTCTACCTACAATAAAACCTTATTATTTTTTTCCATTTAACAAAATTTCTTTTGCAAATATTAGCAACAACCACCTGCTGCTCAAATGACAAATGTTTGGCTTAAATCACCTTTTAATGGATTTTTAACTTCAATTTTTATGAATTTTTGAAATTAAATCAAAACGAACTTATAATATCAAATATTATATTTATTACGAGCAATATAAATTTTTATTAGTTTTAAAATTTCTTTCGAACTGGCCAAAAACTTTCGCAGAAATTAATATCGCCTTCTCAAAAATAACTTCATTAAATATGCAAAAAACAAAAAACAATATTAATAGAATAATTATGTTAAGTTATTACAAAAATTATGTTGTTTCTTATTCATTAATCATAATAATAAGAAAATTTTCTTAATTAATTAATTAAATAACTAAATTTACTACATTTACGGTTTCAAAAGTACGTTCACTTTTGAATATTTTTAACGAAAAAACTCTTAAATAAAATATTATTTTAAAATATTTTTTTCCGTGATTCTTTTTTTATTATAAAGTTTGAGCGTTGACATTATGTGTGAAACACTACATCATTTAACCCTAACATTCCTGACACGGGTACCTGGGTACCCGAGCGAACTCTAAAGTCAAATATCTCTTTAACTGTAAAAGATACATAGTTGAGGTTTCGTAAGTTCCTAAAACTATTTATTTTCTAAAGATTTTTATCTCTTTAAGTTTCCAAACTTTTTTAGGTTAGCTGTGGATTCACTGAAAGTCTAATTTTCCTTACCCTCCTGATAAGGGTACGCGGGTACCAGTAAGCAAATTAAGGAATTATACATAGAAAAAGTAATGACAATGATTATATTTTTGTATTTTATTTTAAAATTTGTACATTTAGTTAATAATTTGTACACTTAACTTTGTACTGATCTGATAGAGAAACATCAGAAAATTAAAATTCTGCTTAGAATTAAGCAATAATTTGGATGTGTGTATTACATATTGGCCTTTGGCAACCATCATACACTTTACGAGTTTTGAGATTTGATTTCAGATCAGCAGCCATAAAAAGGTAACACTTTAAAAGCTGTTATATCTTCTTAATTCTTCCAGTTAAAATTTAATATTAATTCCATTTTCTGTAAAGAACTCTTCAAATTATCCTCCGCAGTTAGTCTAAATATATTTCGCGGAATATTTTAATAGTAGCGGAAAAATTAGTATTCACGGGTACCCGGGTACCCTTATCAGGAGTCTACGTATGAAAATGTTATCAGTACGGTTAGGGTTAAATGACCACCACGCGAAATGTTGCAAGCATTGATTCTTTTGAGGTAATTTTCGTCACATATTTGACGGTATTTCAGCCATAACTTGACGAATGTTTAAGTGCTCTAGAATTAGAGGTTTAGGTTTAACATTCACTTTTTGTGGATATAATGGCCTCTCTTTAATAACTTGAGGATTCCCAGAACCCCGAATATGACAATTTTGTTTATTAACATACCCACTGAGGGAGAAATGTGCTTCATTGCTGAAGAAAATTTTTGTTTGAAAAATCGGCGTCCACCTCCTTTTGCTCAAGCACCTATTCCACGTATCTACGACGTTGTGAATAGTCAGCCACCTTCAGTTGTTGTGTAAGCAAAATACTCCATAATGTGTCGTAAGACAGTCCTAATTCCTGAGAACGACGTTTCCTCGTCGCGCCTTCGGCAACACTTTCACTTACAGCAGCGATATTTTCAGCAAAACGAGCTTATTTTTGATAATTTTTATGCGCTGTGTGATACTTAAGCTATCCATTTTCGTCAATTACAGGCTTTCTACTGTCATCCTAAAACTGCCGAGTCATCCTTAATTTGCTGAGTCACGCAAAAACTGCGGAGTTAAAATAAAACTTTTGACTCATTCTAAAAGTTCTAAGTTATCCTAGAACTGCTGAGTCATAGTTTTTTTTTTATTTAGGACCAGCACACAGGGGATGACCCCTACCTTTGCTATGCATTGTGTTGGAACTAGGAAAATAAGTTGTGGGAAGGAGGAAAGACGGAGTAGTGTTTGTGGACATTAGATTTGAATTTTCCTATATTGCCAGGAAAAACTTCTGCGGGAAATGAGTTCCATATACGTACTGTACAGCTAAAGAACGAATTTTCTCTATAGTGTGTTGTTCGGTCCACTGGACAATCAACCACAAATGCATGTCATCTAGCGGATTGACGTGTGCTGCGTAAGAATCTTCGGGTTTCGGGAACGAGATCCCTGATATCGCTGGAACACATTCCAAAGTAGTACCGATAGAACAGTGTTATACAACCTACATTGCGGCAGTGCTCCAGTGAGTCAATAGAGTTAGATACCCTACTGTCACCGATGAGCACTTTCGCCCTCCCCTGTACGCGGTCGAGAAGCTCCAAAGTAGACTTCGAAGCACCGACCCATACATGAGAGTTGTATTCCATTTTTGGTCGGATATAGATGGTGTAAATTTTAAGGAGATCAGTTGGAGTGAAGTATCTCTTACACCGTTTTAGAAAACCTAGGCACTTGAATGCTTCTTTCGACACTTGAAAGATGTGCTTAGTCCAATGGACATCACATTGAATTCTCATGCCCAGAACATCAAGAGCATCTGATTCCTGAATATTTACACCATCCATGGATACAGGTGAAGTAACATGATCCGCCGTGCGTTTATGCGTAAGCATACAACACTGGGTCAAGCATGCATTAAAGTCGACTCTATTTACACGTCCCCATTTGAAAACGGTTTCGAGATCGCGATTTAATGATTCATTCATGTTTTGTCTCATAGCCACAATCTGCGGAAGATCCGGTCTATGATTAAATGAATACGAATGGCAAATATTACTATCATTTGAAAAAGAATAGAAAGGATTGGAAGTTTGACATAGAAGGTCGTTAATAAATACAAGAAATAGAGTAGGAGAAAGAACAGAGCCTTGCGGTACCCCTGAATTGATCTTGAACTCGTTTGATGAGACTTCATCTACAACAACTCTTATAGTGCGATCCCTGAGAAAGCTCGATATAAATCGAGAGAAGGTATTACCGACACCAAAAGCAACAAGTTTTGATAAAAGTGCACCATGCCAACCTCTATCGAACGCTTTGGAAATATCTAGAGCCACAACTTTACTTTCGCCAAAATGGTGAATGGAACGGCACCATTTTTCTGACAGGAATGCTAGTAAGTCCCCCGTAGAGCGCCAACATACCAACTGGCAAAACAATTTTTTCAAATTTGGTCCACATTTTGAATTAGCTGCACCCTAGTAGATACATATATGAGATATGTTTCTAAATTTAACACAAATTGATGTTGGGTATATAAGATTCGGCACAGCCGAGTATAAAACTCTTACTTGTTATACGTGTATCTACAATCAAAAATATTTGAAGGTACATTTAGTGTATGTGACAGCGCATATAGAAAGGGACTTTAAGGTATTTTGAGCACATAGAGAAAGGACCTAAGGGTAAAAAATAAGGTAAAAAAATAATATTTAAATCTTTAAAATATCTCTCCTGAACAAAACCGTCACATATTAAGATGGCATCTACGAAATTAGATAGCTATCAAACAAGTAAGCAAGTGCTATAGTCGGTCAAGCCCGACCATATGATACCCTCCACCACTAAAGTCAAAGCTGTTTTTAATTGTCTGTATAAAGACAAATAATTGCTAAATTTTGCCATCATACGAACATTTTCTCCGACTTGTATGAGAGCTAGGGTCAACTGTGGACCGATTATTTCGAAATTTAGAAAATTGATTACAGTTTTTACAAAAATTATGTGTGCAAGAAATAAACTCACAATTCTCATTATCTTCAGATTTACGAGCATTTTAGTGATTTTTGTCTCATTAACTGCATTTTGAAGAGTTTGTATAGGAGCTATGGTCAAATGCGGACCGATTTCAACGAATTTTGGTACAGTGATTTTGTTTCAAATTTCATGAAAAATATTGATATTTGTGGCCAAACTATCAATTTCGAGAGTTACCATAAAGGTACCATAAATAATTGACCGATCTTAACGAGTTTAAAAAGCCATGATTCCACTATAAAAAAAAATTATCTCTGCCAAATTTCATCAAATTATCTTTAGAATTGCGACCTGTACTTTGATTACATTGGGTCCAGCCAGACGGACGAACGGACTGACATCGCTAAATCGACTCAGAAAGTGATTGTAAACCTATTAGTATACTAAAAGGTGGATCTAAGACAAATATTTCTATGGGTTACATACATCAGCAAAAACTTATAACACCCTCTCCAAATATTTTACTAATAATAACAACTAGCGTAACATTTTTATACCCACCATCAAAAAGAATGGGGGGTATATTGAGATTGTCATTCCGTTTATAATTTCCTTACAATTGGCTCATAAACCTAAAGTGATATATATTCTGAATCCTTATGAAATTCTAAGACGATTGAGCGATGTCCGTCTGTTTGTCTGTCTGTTGAAATCACGATAACGCCTAAACGAATGGAGCTAGCTCTCCGAAACTTAGTAAAAATATTCTTCATCTCTGACAAAATTTTGGTATTGAAATTAGGCAAAATCGGTTCACATTTGACCATAGCTCCCGTATAACCTCGTCTAGACTAATCGCTTATTTGTTTATAAATGACAAATTATAGTAGCTATGCTAATAAAATTTGGTATATAGAAGTTTTACATTAGCCCCAGGCAGCGTATAAAATTTCATCAAAATCGGTTCACATTTAGCCATAGCTCCCATACACAAAACTTACGAAAAAAAATACGAAAAAAATACACTTAAATGTCAATAAATCTAAAAGTAACAAATATAACCACTCAATTTGGCTCAAGAAAGTCTTATGTCAATGCCAGCCAGTGTGCAAAATTTTGTCGCAATCGGTCACCATTTGACCTAGCTCCCATATAAAAAACTTAGGAAACACAAAAATTCAAAAAGAAAAGGGATTTATGTCCGTCTGTCCGTCAGATAAAATCGTGATAGCTCCTTAACTGCAAGAGCTAGTAAAACTAAATTAAGCATAAGGAAGTCTTATGTCAATCCCAGCCAATGTTCCACATTTTGTCACAATCGGTCACCATTTGATCATAGCTCCCATGTAAAAAACTTACGGAAACACAAAAATACATAAAGAAAAGGTTGTTTATGTTCGTCTGTCCGTCAGATAGAAGTACGATAGCGCCTTAACGAAAAGAGCTAGAGGGACAAAATTTTACAAAAGTATTTTGGATATCTTGAAAAAGATGTGTGTTGAAAATGGACAAAATCGGTTCAAATTTAGTTAGAGCTCCCCGGGAACACATTAATGCTGATAAATTGAATACAATTGTAATAGCTATGACGATTAAATTTAAAATAGGGAGGTTTTATGCAATTTTTGATCAGTTTATCAAATTTTATAGGAATCAGTCCATATTGGACTTTAGCTTTCATATAAAAAACACTCACAAAAAATTTTATCAAAGGCCAGTTAAAAGCTATTAAATTAGAAACTATGATAGATATGGCCACTAAATTTTGCAAGAATAAGCTCTATATACATGCCAGCCAGTGTCAACATTTGGCTATAATTTTTATATGTATAACATCCCCTTTTTATATCTACAATTAAAAAGATTTGGAGGTACATTCATTATATTAAGATTGCACCTATGAAATTAGATAGGCATCAATTAATGTTCAGCCCAAACTTTATATATGATGAATGCATTAGGAACTCCTAACGAAATATATGGACCTGCCGTATTACTATTAAAGTGTTTAGCCTAACTGCATATTAACGAAAAGTATTTAAGAACTTATTAATGTAAAACTATACCCGGTTATGAGACAGAATTTTGATCAAAGTAAATACTTGGGAAACCACTAAAATATTTTTAAATGCTGAACTGTAAAGCTACGGCAACCGAATTTAGTCCAAAAGTTTTACCAGCAATACCAATTAGCTTAGCGATTTTTTTCAGTTTTGGTCCAGATTTTGAATTAGCTGCTCCCGCGTAGATATATGAGATATGTTTCTAAAATTAACATAATTTGATGGTGGGTATATAAGATTCGCCACAGCCGAATATAACATTCTTATTTGTTTACATTTGACTTAAACTGGAACTCATATTTGTTCAGTATATTTTTATTTTCACTCACTGTTTTACCTAATTATGATTAAATATCTTTCATATAATGCCTTCAGCATTAAACTTAATGTTTTGCTTAATATATTCATTTAAATAAATCCATGTCAAATTATCATAATTTCAGTTCAAGTTACTTCAAAATTACTGAAAAAAAAATCATAATAAAACACTCACAGATCTAGGAGATACTGGTATATACTGACTTATAATTGCTCGCAATTTCATTCCTTCTACGGCTTTATCTCTTATTTTTTTATATTTTCATTTTTCACATGTTTTCTTAATTTTTCCAGCAGCCACTAAAGAAATCCTAAAGATAAAGAAAAACACTTTGAAAAAAAAAAAATACAAAATAATAAGTTAATTAAAATTAAATTCACTACAAAATAATTTTAATGACTCAATAATTGAGGTGAAGGTAGTAAGTTCGAGTGCCTGAAAGTATTTTAATTCAATTATAGTGAATTTATAGTGAATATTATAATTTACCAGTAAATGAAGAAGAAATTAAATGAAAAGAAACTGAAATCAATTAAAATTGAAAGAAATAAGAAATTTTTTTTAGATTGTTTTACTAATTAAAGACTTTGTTTTCATTCCAAAAGTATTAATTAACCACTAGGCTTTGGATAGTTGGGGTCTTATTAACGATTTAGTGTTAAATATGGTAATAAAAGGAATAATTTCATGGTTTGTAATTTTAGTTAATTGTATTTTAGATTTGATGTGTGTAATTATGTTATTAAATAGTTTTACACCTTTTCATACTATTTAGGTTACTATCAATAATTATAATATAATTTCAATGTAGAGGAAATAGGTGGGAGTCTTATATAACAACCTTTAATATCTATAAACATATCCCACATACTTACGAGGAAGCAGCTAATTTAAAATGTGTGATAGTTTGAACTATTGGTACATTTTTATACCCACCATCTGTCTATCTGTCTGTCTGTCTGTCTGTCTGTCTGTCTGTCTGTCTGTCTGTCTGTCTGTCTGTCTGTCTGTCTGTCTGTCTGTCTGTCTGCCTGTCTGTCTGTCTGTCTGTCTGTCTGTCTGTCTGTCTGTCTGTCTGTCTGTCTGTCTGTCTGTCTGTCTGTCTGTCTGTCTGTCTGTCTGTCTGTCTGTCTGTCTGTCTGTCTGTCTGTCTGTCCGTCAGTCTGTCTGTCTGTCTGTCTGTCTGTCTGTCTGTCTGTCTGTCTGTCTGTCTGTCTGTCTGTCCGTCAGTCAGTCAGTCTGTCTGTCTGTCTGTCTGTCTGTCTGTCTGTCTGTCTGTCTGTCTGTCCGTCAGTCTGTCTGTCTATCTGTTGAAATCACGATAACGCCTAAACGAAAGGAGTTAGCTCACTGAAACTTAGTATAAACATTCATCATCTATAAAAAAAATTTTGTATGGAAATCGGGCAAAATCGGTTAACATAGCTCCCGTATACCCTCGTCTAGCCATAACGCTTATTTGCTAATAAATGTCAAATTAAAACAGCTATAATTGGTATCTTGAAGTTTTACACAAGCATCACATAAGATTTCATCTAAATCGGTTCACATTTAACCATAGCTCCCATATAAAAAACTTACAGAAACAGCCTAAATTCCACCTGAAATTCACTTAAATGCCAATAAATGATAAACTGTAATAGCTTTGGCCACTAAATTTAGCACAAGGAAGTCCTACGTAAATGCCAGCCAGTGTGCAAAATTTTGTCACAATCGGTCGCCATTTGACTACAGCTCCCATATAAAAAATTTACGGAAACACAAAAATACAAAAAAGGGGGTTTATGTCCGTCTGTCAGTTAGATAAAAGCGCGATAGAGCCTTAACTAAAAGGGCAACAGCAAAAAAATTTTACAAAAGGAAGTTTTATATGAATGCCAGGTAGTGTGCAAAATTTTGTTAAAATCGGTTACTATTTCACCATAGCTCCCATGAAAAAACTTACGGAAACACTTAAATGCAAAAAGAAAAGGGGGTTTATATCCGTCTGTCCGTCAGATAAAAGCGCGACAGCTCCTTAACTACAAGAGCTAAAAAGACAAAATTTTACAAAAGTATTTTTGATATGTATGTTCTGAAAATGGGCGAAATCGGTTCACATTTAGTTAGAGCTCCCATATAACCCCGCCCCGGGAAACACATGAATGCTCATAAATTGAGTACAATTGTAATAGCTATGACGACTAAATTAAGAATAAAGAAGTTTTATTGGACAGTATATCAAATTTTATAGGAATCGGTCCATATTTGACTATAGCTTTCATATAAAAAACACTTCCGGAAACCAAAATATATTTAGCAAGGACCAGTTGAAAGCTATTAAATTACAAACTTTGTCAGGTATGGGCACTTAATTTTGCACAAATAAACTTTATATTAATACCAGCCAGTATATAAAATTCTGTAGATGCAATCGGTCAACATTTGGCTATAGTTCTTATATATATAACATCCTATTTTTATACCCACCATCAAAAGGAATGGGGGGTATATTGAGATTGTCATTCCGTTTGTAATTTCCTTAATAATGGCTCAAAAATCAAAAAACGATATATATTCTGAATCCTTATGAAATTCTAAGACGATTGAGCGATGTCCGTCTGTCTGTCCGTCCGTCCGCCTCTTTCTGTCTGTCTGTTGAAATCACGATAACGCCTAAACGAAAGGAGCTAGCTCAATGAAACTTAGTAAAATCATTCTTCATCGAAAGGAGCTAGCTCAATGAATCTTAGTAAAATCATTCTTCATCACTGAGAAAATTGTGGTATTGAAATTGGGCAAAATCGGTTAACATTTGACCATAGCTCCCGTATAACCTCGCCTACGCTAATCGCTTATTTGCTAATAAATGACAAACTATAATAGCTATGATAATAAAATTTGGTATATAGAAGTTCTGCATAAGCCCTAGGTAGCATGTACAATTTCATCAAAATCGGTTGACATTTAGTCATAGCTCCCATACAAAAAACTTACGGAAATAGCCAAAATTTCACCAAAAATACACTTAAATGCCAATAAGTCTAAAACTATAACAGATATAACCACTAAATTTAGTACGAGGAGGTCTTATGTCAATGCCAACCAGTGTGCAAAATTTTGTCACAATAGATCACCATTTGACCATAGCTCCCATATAAAAAACATACGGAAACACAAAAATACAAAAAGAAAAGGGGGTTTATGTTCGCCTGTCAGTAAGATTAAAGCGCGATAGTGCCTTAACTAAAAGGGCTACAGCAACAAAATTTAACAGAAAGAAGTCTTATGTGAATTCCAGCCAGTGTGCAAAATTGTGTTACAATCGGTCACCATTTGACCATAGCTCCCATATAAAAAACTTACAGAAACACAAAAATACAAAATGAAATGGAGATTTATGTCTGTCTGTCCGTCAGATAAAAGCGCGACAGCTCCTTAACTACAAGAGCTAGGGAGACAAGCTATTACAAAAGTATTTTTAACATTTAGTTGTAGTTCCCATATAACGCCGCCAAGGGAAACACATGAATGATGATAAATTGAATACAATTGTAATAGCTATGACGACTAAATTTAAAATAGAAAAGTTTTATGCAACTATTGGTCAGTATATCAAATTTTATAGGAATCGGTTCATATTTGACTATAGCTTTCATATAAAAAAGGCTCCCGGAAACCAAAAAAATGTAGCAAAGACCAGTTAACGGGGCAATGTTAGGCAAGAGTTTCGCACAAAAAAACAAACAAAATTCCCTAAGAAGTTTCTCGTGTGGCAAGCTATTTGCAGTTGTGGCAAAAGAAGTAAAGTATTTGTGGCATCTGGCACAATAAACACAGAAATTTATACAAAGGAGTGCCTACAAAAACGGTTGTTACCCTTTTTAAGAGAGCACAGAGTGACTACATTTTTTTGGCCCGATTTGGCATCATGCCATTATGGAAAAAAGGCACTTGAGTGGTACTCAAAGAATAATGTCATTTTTGTACCACGAGAGGCAAATCCACCTAACTGTCCAGAGCTTCGGCCTTTGGAAAGGTATTTGGCTCTGGTAAAAAAGGAATTGAAGAACACAGGAAAGATTTCCAAGAACATGTCCGATTTTAAGCGCAGGTGGAACACATGCTCCAAAAAGGTATCAGAAGCAACTGTAAAATCTTTAATGGGAGGGTTTCCGAAAAAAGTCGATAATTTTGCAAAACCCGAGTACTAAGTAAACATTTTAATGCTAAATGATTTTGTATAATATGTCATTATATTTGCGTATTTTGTAGAGTTTTTATATTAAAAGGTTTGATTTTTTTTTTTAAGAAAATCCAACTACAAATTTTATTTAGAGCACTCTTTAATTCAAAATCTGGACCAAAACTGAAAAAAACGCTAAGCTAATTGGTATCCCAGCAAAACTTTGGTAATGGCAAGTACTCTGATAACTGGTTACCTTGTAACGACTACAACATACCATCCGAATAAATAATAAGTTATTACAGAAGTACTTATTTGTAATTAAGATGGTAATTTAAACTGAATGGCCCCGGTTCAAATCCCACCAAGGGCAACAATTTTTTTTACTTTTTTTTTTATTAAAAGTCTTCTTAAATGATTTTTGAATTTTAAGAACTTAAATATTATCTTCTGTAAAAAAAATTTGTAAAACTAACTCACGTTAATCAAAAAATACCATCATGAGTCAATTTTAATTATGTAGGGGATGTTGAATACCAAACACGATTCTAATTGGTCTTAACTTGGTAAGCCCAACTTATCTGGGTCATCCTTCATCTCAACTGTGGACATACACCTCCTCATGGTATCACCCGGGGAGATAGTTTAACACCCATTAATATTGTGAGTTAACATGTTCCAAGAGTTGTCCCATAAGATCGATAAAAATGGGTTAGGATTACGGGCTAGTAATCCTCTCTTGAAAAAAAAAAATACAATGAAGAGGATAAAAAAACTTCGATAGAAAGACCAACTAGAGGAACATTTTTCAAAGCTTGGCCTATAAAATTGGAGAATATTCGCACAAGATCGAAATCCATGAAATTCTAAAATATGCTCGGACTTTGACCTTAACAGGTTGTAACATTTAAGTAAGTAAGAGTCAATCTTATGTAAAAACTTATACAAAAAAGAAGATTTAAATTGTTTAAGTTTTAAAATAATTTTAAAAAAGTTTTAAAATAATTACAAAAAATCGTATAAAAATATTTTTCCAAAAATTACAACAAAGCAAAAAAAAAAAGCAGGGAAAAACAAAGTTATTTTCACATGATTTTGGATCTAAAAATAAAAATTGTTTATATTAATTATAAGCTGCTAAGTTTTCAACATATGAAGTAGGTCAGTGGAAGAGTCTCTGCCTAGCAGTCGGAGGGTCTGGGTTCGAGCCCCCATGGGATCATAAAAAAAATTTTGTATTTCGTTTAAAAATATATGTTTTTAATAAAACAACAACAAAAAAGTTGTTGCTGTTGTTGTTGTTGCTTTCAAATTGCTTATCCAAGTCATTACTTTTCTGCAATTGGTAAGTACTTGCCTCCAATGACATCCCCATGTTAATGTAATGACTTAAACAGCGAATGAGTAAGTAGTTCGTGTTCAATGGTTTAACTGTTTAACTCATTATTTGGTAATGAAAAGTTTTACTGGGATTGTTGGTAAAACCTTTGGACTAAATTCGGTTGCCGTTTTACTTTGATCAAAATTCGGTCTCATAACCGGGTATAGTTTTATATTAATAAGTTGTTAAATACTTTTCGTTAATATGTAGTTAGGCTAAACACTTTAATAGTAATACGGCAGGTCCATATATTTCGTTAGGAGTTCCTAATGCATTCATCATATATAAAGTCTGGGCTGAACATTGATTGATGCCTATCTAATTCCATAGGTGCAATCTTAATATAATGAATGTACCTCCAAATCTTTTTGATTGTAGATATAAAAAGGGGATGTTATATATATAAGAATTATAGCCAAATGTTGACCGGTTATCATAGCTGCTATTATTTGTCATTTATTAACAAATAAGCGATTAGCCTAGACGAGGTAATACGGGAGCTGTGGTCAAATGTGAACCGATTTTGCCCAATTTCAATACCAAAATTTTCTCAAAGATGAAGAATATTTCTACTAAATTTCAGCTAGCTCCTTTCGATTAGGCGTTATCGTGATTTCAACAGACAGACAGACAGAAGGACATCGCTCAATCGTCTTAGAATTTCATAAGGATTCAGAATATATATCGTTTTTGGTTTTTGAGCCAATATTAAAGAAATTACAAACGGAATGACAATCTCAATATACCCCCCATTGTTTTTGATGGTGGGTATAAAAAGATAAGTTAGTTTTCAAGAAAATTAGTGGTGGAAAATGCCCCCCTATGGCAAATGGTCCCCCTTCTACCCTACATACGTAGTAAGTACTCGCCCTTACGACCAGAGCTGGAAAATAAGTTTCAGGTTGTAAACACTTATTTAAGTGAAGCTGCATTTAGTGTACGCAATATTGACAATATTTACATAAATCATATGTACTTACATCATATTTTATTTAAGGTGTGGTAATGATTTCAAATTTCCTAAAAAGTTATTCATTTGTAAGTGCTGATAGTATGTGGTGGGATGTTTATTAAACAAATTATTATGAAAACTTTTTATTTAATAATATTTACCATTCACATTGACCCATTTATCTTATTTTTTTTTTTTTTTGTATTTTAATAAATTTTTTTATATATTTCATTTTTTATTTTAATTTCAACATTATTATCAATTACACTTGATTTTATTTTTCTTTTTTTTTTTTTGTTTCCTCACAATTTCTCAATTATGACAATTAGTCTGTGTGACACACTTCAATGAATGTGTGGCACTCATATCATTCATTCATTTTATTCGGTTGACAGACAACATTTTTAAACCATTTTGAAAATCAGACAGATAAAAACAAAAACTTGGTTTAATTTCATTTTAATTTGAGATTAATGTAGACAAGTAAAAAAGTGGCTAGAAAATTTTTTTATTGAAATGGAGATATTAAAAACTTAAAATGGGTTAATCCATTTGGGTTAAACTATAAATTTTATGAGGTTTTCTTTACTTTTCTTAATAACTTGTAAATTAATTGAGACATAAACTTGTAATTGAATACACATTCGTCGCCCCGAAGTTATCTTCACGTATATCACAAAATCGAAAAAATTGAGATAAGACCATTTTCTTGTATCTTTTATTTAGATCTATCGATCTACTTGATCGCCATGTGCCTACCTTTTATAGTTACGGAGATATTATGAATGCACTTTGTTGTATATCCACCTTTCGTAAAAAGTTATTGCGTTATCTTAACGTATGTAACATTTTTGTGGATATACAATAAAAAACATATGAAATTTGACAAGTACAACATTTTTGCGTTATCTTCACGTAAGTACAATAATTATTGGTATTTGAAGGCGATACAACACAAAATATATGAACAAATGCAATTTAGAAATCTTGAGTTATCTTCACGTATTCGCAAGCAAAATATATATTGAAAAGTAGATTTGTAAAATATATAATTTTGAATTTATTTCATTTATGACTGTTCTGGAAATGGGTTTCTATTGTTTATATAATTAGATAGAAATTAATGACTTTTTTTAGGAATTCACTTTATTACAAAAGAAATTAAAATTAACTTAAAAAATACTATTTAAAAATATATTTTTACAGAAATATTTATCATACGAAAAAATTAATTCTTGGTAGAAAATTAGCTAAATTTGATTTATTTTTTTTTTCTACACACTATATATACATATACTTACATATAATCACATAAAAGACGCAATTGCGTATCACAATTTTTTAGAAATTTTAAGTAGGCCAAAAAATCACAATAAAATGGAGACTACTTCTTAAGTATCCTAAGAGTAAAATTTCTGATGTAAGTACTTAGAACTAAGTACGTAATTTAAGAGTTTTTAATTTATATTATTAATTCTGCATAATTTTAAAACTCTTACTACTTTATCTTAGCATTTATCCAATCATTATTGAAATGATAAGGTACGTATTTCGTGTGAAAATTCGATTTATATATATAGAGCAGTCATAGTATTTTTTTATATATTTAAATCTCACTGCAAAGTTTTTGTATAACAGGAGAAATTTTAAGTATATTTCCTCTCAGAAAAACTATGAATTGATATTTAGTATAATAGATTTTAGATTTTTTTTCTTAAAAAATCATAATATTATGTGGGTACATACGTGAAGATAACTTAAAAAAAAATTGTTTGTACTAACATTTTCACGTATATGACATATATTAATAAATGTTTAATAAAATGTGTCCTTTACCGCAAATTGTGAAAATTTCTTTAGAGACAAAAATGCCAATAACTCGGAAATATTCTTCCATGGCCTTGAATATTTTTAACCGATTTGGTTAAGAACTTCATGGACTACAACTGATAAAAATATTGAAACACATTTTTCGAGTAAATTCTTCTGCAACTAATGTCAAATCTTTAAGTTCAATTTCCCAAAAAAAAATTTTTTGTACTTACGTGAAGATAACTCCGGGGCGACGACATGAAAATCGTTTGATACAATCGATTAATACACTTAAAGAATTTAAATGATACCATCGTTTTCTGAGATAGATATGTACGCCAGCCCAGCAAAACTTTGGTAATGGCAAGTACTCTGATAACTGGTTACCTTGTAACGACTACAACGTAACATCTGAATAAATAATAAGTTATTACAGAAGTACTTATTTGTAATTAAGATGGTAATTTAAACTGAATGGCCCCGGTTCAAATCCCACCAAGGGCAACAATTTTTTTTAGTTTTTTTTTTTTTTTAAAAGAGTCTTTTTAAATGATTTTGGAATTTTAAGAACTTAAATATTATCTTCTGTAAAAAAAAAAAATTGTAAAACTAACTCACGTTAATGAAAAAATACCATCATGAGTCAATTTTGATTATGTAGGGGATGTTGAATACCAAACACGATTCTAATTGGTCTTAACTTGGTAAGCCCAACTTATCTGGGTCATCCTTCATCTCAACTGTGGACACACATCTCCTCATGGTATCACCCGGGGAGATAGTTTAACACCTATTAATATTGTGAGTTAACATGTTCCGAGAGTTGTCCCATAAGATCGATAAAATGAGTTAGGATTACGGGCTAATAACCCTCTCTTGAAAAAAATACAATGAAGAGGATAAAATTAGAATTGAAATGTCCCACTACCTAATGTTAGAGAAGGATGTCCGAAACTTCAATAGAAAGACCAAGTAGAGGAACATTTTTCAAAGCATGGCCTATAAAATTGGAGAATATTCGCACAAGATCGAAATCCATGGAATACTAAAATATGCTCGGACTTTGACCTTAACAGGTTGTAACATTTATGTAAGTAAGAGTCAATCTTATGTAAAAACTTATACAAAAAAGAAGATTTAAATTGTTTAAGTTTTAAAATAATTTTAAAAAAGTTTTAAAATAATTACAAAAAATCGTATAAAAATATTTTTCTGAAAATTACAACAAAGCAAAAAAAAAGCAGGGAAAAACAAAGTTATTTTCACATGATTTTGGATCTAAAAATAAAAATTGTTTATAAAAATTATAAGCTGCTAAGTTTTCAACATATGAAGTAGCTCAGTGGAAGAGTCTCTGCCTAGCAGTCGTAGGGTCTGGGTTCGAGCCCCCATGGGATCATAAAAAAATTTTGTATTTCGTTTAAAAATATATGTTTTTAATAAAACAACAACAAAAAAGTTGTTGCTGTTGTTGTTGTTGCTTTCAAATTGCTTACCCTAGTTATTACTTTTCTGCAATTGGTAAGTACTTGCCTCCAATGTCATCCCAATGTTAATGTAATGACTTAAACAGCGAATGAGTAAGTAGTTCGTGTTCAATAGTTTAAATGTTTTACTCATTATTTGGTAATGAAAAGTTTTACTGGGTTAACTGTTTAACTCATTATTTGGTAATGAAAAGTTTTACTGGGATTGTACTCAATAGTTCGATCTTTGAATTTTAAGCATTTAAATAATGTTTTTATCATTTTATAGATGGGATGCCCATCACTTTTGTTTTCCTACCACGAGCGTTGTTGATTTGAACTGCTTAAAACAGTGAAGCCCACTAGCACATAACGTTTACTTTCCAGCTCCAAACATGGTACAATTGTACATTTTTCATACGTATTAAACCTGGTGCAGCCGAAAATTACTTAATATTATTTAAATCGGAAGATTCGTGAATGTAGAAAGAAAATGTTAATAGTTATAGGTTTAATTAAATTAATTAATATTTAATTTGAATTTTGTGAGTTCTAGTCAGGCTCAGGTTTGTGCCATAAATTATTTTGCAAATTTATGGTTTTTAACAGAAGGAATACTAACAAGTAAGAGTGTTATATTCGGCTGTGCTGAATCTTGTATACCCACCATCAAGTTGTACGAGAGTGCAGCTAATTCAAAATGTTGACCAAATGTGGTATTGTTGGTAATATATTTCGACTAAATTCGGTTGCAGTGGTATATTTAGTATAGTTCAACATTTAAAAGTATCTAAGTGGTTTCCCAAGTATTTACCTTGGACAAAATGCTGTTCCATAACCGAATATGGTATTACATTAATAGGCTGTTTCGTTGTGCCATAAACATGTTGATAGCAACACGACAGGTTCATAGATTTTGTTAGAAGTTCCTATTGCATCTCCCGTGTATAAATTCTGGACCTAACATTGATTGATAGCTATCTAATTTCTAAGATGCAATCTTAATATACTGAATGTACCTCCAAATCTTTTTGATTGTAGATATAAAAAGGCGATGTTATATATATCGGGTGGTTAAATTGTAAGGGCCGATGTTGAATGTGAACCACACCTAAACGCCAAGTTTTTTTCCGAATTTTATTTGACATTTCTCTATTTCAGACATACTCAATTTGAACCATGGAGAGGTGTTAAAGTTATCAAGACTTACCAAATGTGCGTACAATCCCAAAAATCGTGGAAAAATTCGAGCAAACCGGGTCTGTAGAAGATGTGAGAATACCAGTGCATGCTAGTACTGCACAAAATATTGCTGCTGTTTGCGATCGTCGTCGTTCCCAATAATTGCACCTCTCACGCTCGTCGTTGATGAACATTATGCATAAAGACTTGCATGTACACGCTTACAAGGTGCCATTGGCTCAAGAACTAAAGCCTCTTGACCATTCCAAACGTCATGAATGGGCAGAATGGTGGCAAGAAATGGCGACAGTAGATGATCAATTTTCGAAGAAAATCATCTTCAGTGATGAGGCACATTTTCACAGTAGATTCGTCAATAAACAGAATTGCCGCATTTGAACGAATGAGAATCCAAGAGTGATTGTCGAAAAACCAATGCACCCACAAAGAGTGACTGTTTGGTGCTGTTTATGGGCTGGCGGCATCATTGGGCCGTATTTTTTCCAAAATGAGGCCGGTCAGACAGTTACTGTGAATGGTGTTCGCTATCGTGAGATGATAACGAACTTTTTATGGCCCGAATTGGAAGATATGGATGTGGACGATATGTGGTTTCAGCAGGACGGTGCCACTTGCTACACAGCTAACGAAACAATGGCTCTTTTGCGCAACAAATTCAATGGCCGTGTTATCTCACGTAATGGCGATGTCAATTGTCAGCCAAGATCATGCGATTTGACACCGTTGGACTTTTTTCTTTGGGGTTATTTGAAAGAAAAGATGTACGTCGATAAGCCAGCAACAATTTAAGAGCTAAAGGATGAGATAATTGGGCACATTAAAGGCATAGAACCTCTATTATGCCTCAGGGTCATCGAAAATTTGGACCATCGGATGGAAGTGCGCCGCCGTGGTCGCGGCGCCCATTTGGCCAATATTTTGTTCCGTACATAATTGAGTAATACCAATATATCATAATAAAATAAAATTACAATAATTTCCTTAATAGTTTGTGTTTTATTCAAAATCAACATCGGCCCTTGAAATTTAACCACCCGATATAAGAACTACAGCCAAATGCTGACCGATTGTTACAAAATTAAATATACTGGCTGGTATTAGTATAAGGTTCATTTGTGCAAAATTTAGTGGTCACACCTAACATAGTTTATAATTTAATAGCTTTTAACTGGTGTTTGTGGCATTTTAGTGGTTACCGGGAGCGGTTTTTATATGAAAGCTATGGTCAAAATTGGACCGATTCCTATTAAACTTGACGTACTAACTAAAAGTTGCATAAAACTTCTCTGTTCTATATTTAGTAGTCATAGATTTTAAAATTTTATTCAATTTATTAACACAAATGTGATTCCCGGGGCAGGGTTATATAAGAGCTCTAACTAAATGTGAACCGATTTTACCCATTTTCAGCACACAATTTCTATAACATATCGAAAATACTTCTGCTAAATTTAGTCTCTCTAGCTCTTGTAGTTAAGGAACTATCGCGCTTTTCTCTAACGGAAAGACGGACATAAACCGTATTTTCTTTTTATATTTTTGTGTTTCCGTAAGTTTTTTATATGGGAGCTATGGTCAAATGGTGACCGATCGTAACAAAATTTTACACACTTGTTGGCATTCACATAAGACTTCCTTTTGTAAAATTTTGCGCTATCGTGCTTTTATCTGACGGAAAGGCGGACATAAACCCCCTTTTCTTTTGGTATTTTTGTGTTTCCATAAGTTTTTTATATGGGAGCTATGGTCAAATGATGACCGATTGTGACAAAATTTTGCACACTCATTGGCACCGATATAAGACCACCTCGTGCTAAATAGTGGTTATATCTGTTATAGTTTTAGAGGTATTGGCATTTAAGTGTATTTTAGGTGAAATTTTGGCTGTTTCCGTAAGTTTTTTGTATGGGAGCTATGACTAAATGTGAACCGATTTTTCATGCTGTATAGGGCTTATGAAAAACTTCTATATACCAAATTTTATCATCATAGCTATTATAGTTTGTTATTTATTAGCAAATAAGCGATTAGCGTAAGCGAGGTTATACGGGAGCTATGGTCAAATGTTCACTGATTTTGCCCAATTTCAATACCATAAATAAATGATAGAATAAATAAATGAAGAATGGTTTTACTAAGTTTTAGTGAGCGAGCTCCTTTCGTTTAGGCGTTATCGTGATTTCAACAGACAAACAGACGGACATCGCTCAATCGTCTAAGAATTTCATAAGGATTCAGAATATATATATATATATATATCGTTTTTAATTTTTGAGCCAATATTAAGGAAATTACAAACGGAATGACAATCTCAATATACCCCCCATTCTTTTTGATGGTGGGTATAAAAATACTGTGGTACATAGCAGTGTGGAATGCTGCATTTTCTGTCCAGCTGCGGATTTCATCAGCACACTGTGTCACACCAACTGATTGAAGCTGGAGAAATTGGGCCACCTCAATCGGCCTATGCCATAGGTCCACTGAGCCTAAATCAGTTGGCCTATTTGTGCAGTTAAATAAGTGAACAGTATTGTGGGGGCTTTGAAGATAGGAGGTCGTCGGTTTAAAGTGACAGGAACAATACGTTCGCGGTAGTAGTTGAGTATACTGTTCAAACCGGTTCTTAATTGTGCTGACACCGATCTAGTTTACCTGGCGAGTAGCTGTTCACTTACCGGAATTGGAGGGAGTGTTCATTAAGGACTTAATTGCATCCGTAGCCGTTTATGGCATCAATTAATGCAATGTTTTCTGCGCAATCGTTATGGACAATCGATCAACGTCCGATGGAATGACATTTTGGATGTCCGCACGATATCGTCTAAAGTTCATCCCTATGTGACGAGGATCCTCCATCAGTATCAGATGTTTAGAATGATTAGGCTGATGACAAGCCATCAACACTTTATGTTGTCTGACCGACAGCAAACTGGTTTCCTCATGTAAATGATCCACATTCGCCATTTTGACACATCCGGTTTCAATTCAGAGTGCATTATTTTGGGATGTTTGCAAGTTTTGTCATTGGGTGTAGCTTTGAAAGAGTTTAAAAATGGGGCTGTATAGTTGGGTAGTGGGCAACCATTACCTACTTGTCCAACCTACTTGTCGCAACAATTACCTACTTGTCATACCCCATTAGGTGCCAGCTAATGCTTTGAGGAGTTTTTTCGGTTCTTTACCTTTTGGTTGATATTAGTAGACTGCGAAGAGAAGTAAAGGAGGCTGCCGCTAGATTGTTTTGAAGGGATACGTCTACCTTCGACTGAGATGTTGAGTTCCAACTTTACTTCCTTGGTCCAAGAGGTAAAAAGTTATACTGAAGACTTCGAGGATGATAGCTTTAATTTGCGCTCCTGAAAAAAGTCTGCTATGGTGGCCAGTTATTGAGTAATTTTGGCGCTTGTTAACATCAGATGAAAGCACTGTGCAGTAGGGCGTCTCGAAAAAATAAATTTCGCCGTACACCATCGAATATAAAGCATTGCTAAAAATTTTTTTCGTTGCACATTGGGGTCGCCAAAATACATTTTTCGTTATATCTTCGGCATTTACATTCGGATCTCGAAGTGTGATATATCGATGTTTTTGTCTGAAGTAGGCCAACATTTTTCTTTAATAGTCATTATTCTCAGGTATCCGGTTCTAGTATTTATAAATCAGACCCCTGTTCCTACCACCCTAATGTACCACCCTAATATCAGAAAATTAAAGCTCTTAAAAAATCGTTAAACTTTTTTTTTACTAAGGAAGTTTTTCGATTTTTCAAACCGATCTATTACAAACAAGGAATTTCTTATTTTACCGCACATAGGGATCGCCAAAATAAATTTTTCGTTATATCTTCGCCATTTACTGTCGGATCTTAAAGTGTAATATATCGATGTTTTTGTCTAACGAAGGCCAATGTTTTGCCATATTAATCGTTAACCTTAAATACATTCTTCTACATAGTACCTACCCAATATATCTTAACTGATACAACAAGAATTATAAAAATTTTAAATCTTTTAATCAGTTATGTTTTGAAAAGACTCAAGTTTGCTGTATTTTTGAGGGCTCTCAAGTTCTGAAAAAATGTGGCCCATATGACAGCCATGCCAGATTAATGTACTACATGAACTACATGTTCAGTGTTTTGTTAAAGGCATATATAAGCTGTGAAAATGATTAAGTTTAGTTTTATAATCATTGACCTCAAGTCAATGTTTAAGTCATTACATTAACATGGGGCAAGTACTTACCAATTGCATAAAAGTAATGACTTGGGTAAGCAATTGGAAAACAACAACAAAAATTTTTTGTTGTTGTTGTTTTGTTTAAAAAAATATATTTTTAAACGAAATAAAACATTTTTTTCATGACCCCATGGGGGCTCGAACCCAGACCCCTACGACTACTAGGCGGAGACTCTTCCACTGAGCTACTTCATATGTACAATTTTTATTTTTAGATCCAAAATCATGTGACAATAACTTTGGTTTTCCCTGCTTTTCTTGCTTTGTTGTAATTTTTGGAAAAATATTCCTGTACGATTTTTTGTAAATAAAGAAGTTTTTTTTTGAATTATTTTAAAATTGAAATCTTCCTTTTTGTATAAGTTTTTATATAACTTAAATGGCCTATAGTTACAACCTGTTAAGTCAAAGTTCGAGCATATTTTGAAATTCAATGGACATCGATCTTGTGCGAATATTCTCCAATTTAATAGGCCTAGCTTTGAATAATTTGCATCTACGTGGTCTTCCCATCGAATTTTCGGACGTCCTCTTCAACATTAAGTTGTGTGACATTTTTATTCTATTTTTATCCTTTTCATAGTAATTGTTTTCTTCCACGAGAGAGTTACTAGCCCGTCGTCCTAACCCATTTTTATCGATCTTATAGGACAACTCTCGGTACATGTTAGCTCACTACAATGAGGGGTGTTAAACCAGTTCCCCGGGTGATACCACGAGGAGGTCACTGCCCACAGTTGAGATGAAGGACGACCTAGACAAGTTGGCTTACCAAGATAAAACTAATCAGAACAGTGTTTGGTATCCAACATCCCCTACATAATCAAAATTGACTCATGATGGTATTTTTTCATTACCGTGAGTTAGTTTTCCAAAATTTTTTTTTACAGAGGATAATATTTAAGTTCTTAAAATTCAAAAATCATTTAAAAAGACTCTTTTAATAAAAAAGAAATTAAAAAAAAATTGTTGGTCTTGGTGGGATTCAGTTCAAATTGCCATCTTAATTACAAATAAGTACTTCTGTAATAACTTTTTAGTTATTCGGAGGGTATGTTGTAGTCATTACAAGGTAACCAGTTATCAGACTACTTGCCATTACCAAAGTTTTGCTGGGATATTTAAGGTATATTGAAGAAGAAATATTGACTTATATTTAAATATTTTGGATATTAAACATATTTTTGCCTCCCCTTAAAAATATTAAATATATTTGTTACATAGTCGATATTGAATATATGCTCTCGATATAGTCGTAAAAGTTCTTGATTCAAAAGAATATATAATTTTAGTAGTTCTAGAAACCCCTTTAAAATTTATGATTAAACCCCCACTCTTATATCCGCTTTCACAGGGATTTACCCCAATTACTTAAAATTGACATTAATTTCTGTAATTTATTTAATTTTTTTTTTTTAAATCTTCATTTTAGTTTTTATTATTTTAATGTTGTAAATGACGTTAATAAACATTTAGTTCATTGGTACAACAAATAAAAATCACTAAATACAACATTATTATAATTAAATACTTACGCACTTGTTTATTTAGGTAATTAAGTATTAGGGGGAGTCAAAGCGACAAGTCAAATAAAAGAAAATTGTAAGTTGTATGTCAAAGCCATAACATTTTGCAAAAGTGATCAATTGTATGAAAGCTTAACTTATCTTAGTGTAACCTGTCTTTATTCTCTTACCATGAATACCCCTAATATCCTACGAACAAAAACTATTTATGAACTTATGTGCAAATTGTTTAACATTAAAAACTGTTAAGTATTTTTATTATTACAACAATTATCTGGTTTAACACCACTAATATAGATATTTTTTTATGCTGTTATTTTTTTAGTTTTCATTTAAACATTTCATTTCAAAAGCCTTTTATTTGCTAACATTAATTAATTAATATTATAATGTGAAGAAGTTTCTGCAGAAAAAATGGCTTCAACAAGTTTGTTTACACTAACTACATGTGTAACAATAATCATTCCCTTGTAAAATGGGTAAAGTTTTTTTTTCATATTTATGTATAAATGAATACATACATGTAAATAGGTTCAAGAGAACTGCATTAAGCCAACTAAGACCGATCTTTCATTCATTAAACTCTTATCACTTGAGAAGAGTTTTGTTTGTACAAAATGAAAATTGATAGATTTAGTGAAAAATCCAAATTTACACTTATGTTAAGATATAAATAGCTTTATTAATGTATAAATCCACGGCACGTTTTACATTCCCAGTTAAAGGCCAACATCTTAGATTTCTAACGATGTATAATTCATCTGCATATATTTGCATATATAGACTCTAAGCTCATCTGCACATGTTTGCACTTTTGGCCTAAGTTATAAAATAATGTAATAATGAGCCTAAAAACTTATATTTCATAGATTTTTACAAAATACAAATATTCGCAAATATTCTATTCACGTATGCCGATGACATTGATATTATGGGGCGCACTTTACGCGAGGTAACTGCCGCCTTTTCCAATATCGAGAAGGAATCAAACAAAATGGGTCTAGCTGTAAATGAATCAAAAACAAAACTGATGGTTTCTTCAGGCAGACAGACCACTAGAATTGGATCACATGTGCCCGTAGAAAACTATAGCTTCGAAGTTGTAAAAGAATTTGTACACCTTGGTACCGCTGTGAACATCAACAATGATATAAGCTTTGAAATTAAACGTAGAATAATACTTGCCAATAGATGCTATTTTGGCCTAAGCAAACAGCTAAGAAATAAAGTCTCCTCTCCGTTAGAACTAAAATTACGCTCTATAAAACGCTTATACTACCCGTGTTATTGTATGGTGCAGAATCATGGGTACTTGCACAGGCAGATGAAGCTATCCTTGGAGTGTTTGAGAGGAAAATCCTACGAAAAATATTTGGACCAGTCTGCGTCAACAATGAGTATCGACATCGAATGAATCATGAGCTGTATGAGTTATACGCTGACATAGACATAGTAGAACGCATTAAGCAACAGCAGCTGCGCTGGCTAAGACATGTTGTGAGAATGGATGTAAATACTTCGGCAAGAAAAGTGTTTGATAATGATCCTGAGGGAACTCGTAGAAGAGGGCGGTTAAAACTTCGATGGAAAGACCAAGTAGAAGAAAATCTTTCAAAACTTGGCATAAGAAATTGGAGAATATGCGCACAAGATAGAAGCGCATAGAATTCTAAAATATGCTCGGCCTTTGACCTAAATAGGTTGTTACAATAGGCCATTTAAGTAAGTAAGTAAGTAAGTAAGTAAATATTCGCAAAACAAATTTTATTGTTATAACCAGAACAGAATCATTTTATGCAGACCTCTCACAAATCTTTTGCGTTTAATTTAATAATTATCGCAGTTTTAATAAATACGAGTTTTTATTTAAATGCATTAGGAAATTGTTTATGTTAATAATATCACGGTAAACAAATGACAAAATAAATAAAAACGACAGAGTTTTAATTTAGTTTATTAAAATAATATTTTGAATAATTAAAGCAATTTATAAAATGCGTAAAATTTATGAAAATAAATTATAATTAAAATGCTTTTTAAACAGAGAAAAAGTTTTTATGGGAAATATTTTACAAAATCCATACATTTTTTCCAGTTAAATTTTTTATAACACTTCAAAAATTAGAAATTTTTGAAAAATGTCCTATAAAAATAAGAAATTTTTAAAAAATTTACTATAAAAATAAGAAATTTTTGGAAAATTTCGTACAAAAATAGAAAATGTTTGAAAAATTTCGTATAAAAAATGGAAATTTTTTGAAGAATTTCGTATAAAAATAGGGAATTTTTTAAAAATTTCCTATCAAAATAAGAAAATTTTGAAAAATTTTCTATAAAAATATGAAATTTTGAAAAATTTCCTCTAAAAATAAGAAATTAAAAAAAAAATTCCCATAAAAATAGCAAATTTTTGAAAAATTTTCTATAAAAAAAAGAAAGTTTTTAAAAATTTCCTATCAAAATAAGAAATTTTTGAAAATTTTCCTATAAAAATAAGAAATTTTTGAAAATTTTAAAATAAAAATAAGAAATTTTTTAAAAATATCCTATAAAAATAAGAAATTTTTGAAAAATTTCATATAAAATAAGAAAATTTTTCAAAAATTTTCACTAAAAATAATAAATTTTTGAAAAATTTCTTATAAAAATAAGAAATTTTTGAGAAAATTCCTATAAAAATAAAAAAATTTTGAAAAATTTCCTCTGAAAATAGGATATTTTTGAAAAAAGATAAGACATTTTTGAAAAATTTCCTATAAAAATAAGAAATTTTTGAAAAATTTCCTATAAAAATAAGAAATTTTTGAAAAATTTCCTATAAAAATAAGAAATTTTTGAATAATTTCCTATAAAAATTAGAAATTTTCGAAAAATTTCCTATAAAAATAAGAAATTTTTAAAAAATTTGCTATCAAATAAGAAACTTTTGAAAAATTTCTTATAAAAATAGGAAATTTTTGAAAAATTTCCTATAAAAATAAGAAATTTTTGAAAAATTTACTATAAAAATAGAAAATCTTTCAAGAATTTCCTATTAAATAGAAAATTTTTCAAAAATTTCCTATTAAATAGAAAATTTTTCAAGAATTTCCTATTAAATAGAAAATTTTTAAAAAATCTTCTATAAATATAGACCATTTTTGAAAAATTTCCTACAAAAATTAGAAAAATTTGAAAAATTTCCTACAAAAATAAGAAATTTTGGCAAACGAAATTTTTAAAAAATTTCCTATAAAAATAGGAAATTTTTGAAAAAAATTCTATAAAAATTAGAAATTTTTTAAAAATATCCAAGAAAAATATAAAGTTTTTGAAAAAATTCCCATGAAAGATAAGAAAATTTTTAAGATGTTCTTATACAAATAGGAAATTTTTAAAAAATTTCCTATAGAAAAAAGAAATTTAAAAAAAAATTTCCTTTAAAAATAAGAAATTTTTGAAAATTTTCCTATAAAAATAAGAAATTTTTGAAAAATTTCCTATAAGAATAAGAAATTTTTGAAAAATTTCCTATACAAATAAGAAATTGTTGAAAAATTTCCCGTGAAAATACGAAAAATTTCCTGTAAAAATAAAAAATTTTTAAAAAATTTCCTGTAAAAATAAGAAATTTTTGAAAAATTTCCTGTAAAATTAAGAAATTTTTGAAAAATTTTCTATAAAAATAAGAAGTTTTTGAAAATTTTTTATAAAAATAAGAAAGTTTTGAAAATTTTCCTATAAAAATAAGAAATTTTTGAAAAATTTCCTATTAAAATAAGAAATTTTTGAAAAATTTCCTATAAAAATAAGAAATTTAAAAAAATTTCCTATAAAAATAAAAAATTGAAAAAAAAAAATTTTAGAAAATTTCCTGTAAAAATAAGGAATTTTACAAAAATTTCCTATAAAAATAGGTTATTTTCAAAAAATTTCCTATAAAAATAAGAAATTTTCAAAAAAAAACTCTTTTAAAAAAAAGAAATTTTTAAAAAATTTCATATAAAAAAAAGATTTTTGAAAAATTTCCTATAAAAATAAGAAATTTTTCAAAAATTTCCTATAAAGATAAGAAATTTTTGAAAAATTTCCTATAAAAATAAGAATTTTTTTAAATTTTCCTATAAAAGTAAGAAATTTTTGAAAAATTTCCGGTAAAAATAAGAAATTAAAAAAAGAAATTTCCTATAGAAAAAATAATTTTTTTTTTTAAATTTCTTATGAAAATATAAAATTCTTAAAAAATTACGCATAAAAACAAGAAATTTTTGAAAAATTTCCTAAGTTTATTTACCTAAAATGTTAAATATTTGTTTAAATCTTCCATTGCGATCAGTGAACCAGCAAAAATTTCATTTAACCTACACGTTTGGCTTAAGTCTACCCATTTGTTTGTCTGTTAACCAACAAATTGCAATTTGCCAGTTTCTATGTCGATGCAAACGTTTAATGCATTAATTGAATTAGTTGTTGTCTGCATTACGACTCTACAGATTTTAATTAAAATTACAAAATCCATTTGAACCTAAAACTCAATCAACGTAACAAATATCGGTATCAACAAATAAAATCAATACGGGAATTGAAATCGCAGCTGAAAAATGTTTCCAAAAAAATTTAAACTCAAAAATTATTTGATACAGCGGCCTTTCATTAAAATGCAAGTGTCGGCTGGATTTGTTTTCCTGAGGTACTTACCGTCATATACTTAAACTTTAAGCCACATTTATTGCCCCATTGTGACTAAGTGTTTGAGGGGAGCTGCAAAAGTATGAGTGGGCTTGTGAGTACCCAGTAAGAAAAAAGGTTTATTCTCAAATTGAGGATAATTTGAAAATAAATCTTTTTTCAAAGGTCAAACGTTTGATACTGATTTGATACTGATTTAAGAATAATAGCGTTCTCAACAAAAAGGGGACTTTATTCTCAAATTGAGAAATGCCTTTATTCTCAAATCATTATCAAACCTCATTCTCAAAGGTTTTTCAAATGTGGATATCATCTACATGTGGAACATAAATAAAATGGCGTTGTATTTTTGATCTTTTTGTTTTGCTTCAAATATATTTTTTTGTTATTGTTAGGTAAAAAAAAAATTAACAAACAAAGAAAATTTACGTATGCATATGAATATTACTGAATTTTTAATCTTGACATTTTTTAAGCAAGGTTTTATGGTCAAATATGGATCAATTTTAAAAAATCCGAAAGAAACAACGAATTTCTTTGAAATGCACTGCCATTCCATTAAAATATCTTAAACATTATTTTTTAAACATAAATTATTTTTTTTTTAATTTTGAAAAAAGTTTGAAATAAGGTATGATATCAAATTTATATAACACCATTTTTCAAATTATTCTCAAATCATCTTAGGGTTTGATAATGATTTGAGAATAACCTTTATTCTCAATTTGAGAAACTATCATTTTTCAAACGTTTATTCTCAAATGAACCCTCATTTGAAAATGAATGTGAATCTCAAACATCTGTTCAGGTTTGAATAAAGTTTGAAAAAAACGTTTGATATCAAATGTAAAAGTCATCATATTTCAAACGTTTGACACTGTTCTTACTGGGTATCTGTGGATGTGTTAAGAGGAGTTTACCCAGAAAAAAATGCGAGTAATTGAATTGTGTGTGTGCTTTGCATAAATGTATAATAATGTAGACAATGAATGGAAAATTTTTACCATTTATTACATCATAATCGCGAGATGAATGAATGTACAAAATAGCTCAGAAGAAAAAAAAAAACATGATATTAGCAAATAGTTAAAAACTTTTGCTGGCACGCACAGGTATCTACAGTTTAACACTCCTCACTAATTGGTAGGTAAAACTGATATGAGATGCGTATGTAGCCCCATGTTTAGGATGGCAGCTGACAGATACTCGTTATATGTATTTTATCACAAAAATGTTAAACATTTTAATACCCTAGCCCTGCCTTGAATATTATATTATTATTTCGTAATTGTCCTACTATATTTAGGCTGTGGCGTAATATAAAATATAAAAAAAAATCTTATTTTTATTGGAAATTTTTAAAAATTTCTTATTTTTATAGGAAATTTTTTATAAATTTCTATAGGAAATTTTGCATAAATTTCTATAGGAAATTTTTCATAAATTCCTATAGGAAATTTTTCATAAACCTCTATAGGAAATTTTTCATAAATTTCTATAGGAAATTTTTCATAAATTTCTATAGGAAATTTTTCATAAATTTCTAAAGGAAATTTTTCATAAATTTCTATAGGAAATTTTTCATAAATTTCTATAGGAAATTTTTCATAAATTTCTATAGGAAATTTTTCATAAATTTCTATAGGAAATTTTTCATAAATTTCTATAGGAAATTTTTCATAAATTTCTATAGGAAATTTTTCATAAATTTCTATAGGAAATTTTTCATAAATTTCTATAGGAAATTTTTCATAAATTTCTATAGGAAATTTTTCATAAATTTCTATAGGAAATTTTTCATAAATTTCTATAGGAAATTTTTCATAAATTTCTATAGGAAATTTTTCATAAATTTCTATAGGAAATTTTTCATAAATTTCTATAGGAAATTTTTCATAAATTTCTATAGGAAATTTTTCATAAATTTCTATAGGAAATTTTTCATAAATTTCTATAGGAAATTTTTCATAAATTTCTATAGGAAATTTTTCATAAATTTCTATAGGAAATTTTTCATAAATTTCTATAGGAAATTTTTCATAAATTTCTATAGGAAATTTTTCATAAATTTCTATAGGAAATTTTTCATAAACTTCTATAGGAAATTTTTCATAAATTTCTATAGGAAATTTTTCATAAACTTCTATAGGAAATTTTTCATAAATTTCTATAGGAAATTTTTCATAAATTTCTATAGGAAATTTTTCATAAATTTCTAAAGGAAATTTTTCATAAATTTCTATAGGAAATTTTTCATAAATTTCTATAGGAAATTTTTCATAAATTTCTATAGGAAATTTTTCATAAATTTCTATAGGAAATTTTTCATAAATTTCTATAGGAAATTTTTCATAAATTTCTATAGGAAATTTTTCATAAATTTCTATAGGAAATTTTTCATAAATTTCTATGCGAAATTTTTCAAAAAATTCGTATCTTTATACGAAATTTTTTAAAAAATTCTTATTTCGACAAACATTTTTCAAAATTTTTTTTTTTAAATTTCTAATCTTTATAGGAAATTATTAACAAATTTCTTATTTTATGTGAAATTTTTTAATTTTTTTTAGGAAATTCTTCAAAAATTTCTCATTTTTATCAAATTTTTCCAGCAAATTTTTTCATAAATTTCTTATTTCTATAGGAAATTTTTCAAAAAAATCTCATTTTGATACAAAATTATTCAAAAATTCTTATTTTTATATGAAAATTTTGAAAATTTTCTTATTTTTATAGGAAATTTTTCAAAATTTTCTTATCTTTATAAGAAATTTTTCGTATATTAGTCGTGCAATATGAAAATTTGATTTGCCACGCCTCCGTCCGCAGCCCGAAAATCAAAAATCTGACTTCACAGTGTCACCCGCCTGGATATTCTGAAGATTCCCTGAAAATTTCATTAAGATCGGCCCAGTTGTTTTGGAGTCCATATGTTTTTGTAGAAAATTTCTTATTTTGATAGGAAATTTATTTAAAAATTTCTTAATTTTATAGGAAATTTTTCAAAAATTTCTCATTTTTAAAGGAAATTTGTCAAAAATTTCTTATTTTTATTTTTCAAAATAGAAATTTTTCAAATATTTCTTATTTTTATAAAAAATTTTTCAAAAATGTATTATTTTTTAGGAATTTTTCAAAACTTTTTTATTTTTGTAGAAAATTTTTAAAAAATTTCTTATTTTTATAGGAAACGCTTCAAAAAATTCTTATTTTTTTAGCAAATTTTTCAAAAATTTCTTATTTTTATAGGATTTTTTTAAACTTCTTATTTTAAAAGGAAATTTTTCAAAAATTTCTCATTTTTCAAAAATTTCTTATTTTTATAGGAAATTTTTCAAAAAATTTCTTATTTTTATACAAATAAGAAATTTTTCAACAGTTTCTTATTTTTAAGAAATTTTTCAAAAAATTTTTATTTTTGTAGGACATTTTTAAAAAATGTCTTATTTTTACAGGAAATTTTTCAACAATTTCTTTTTTTATAAGAAATTTTTGAAAAATTTCTAATTTTTATACGAAATTTTTGAAAAATTTCTAATTTTTATACGAAATTTTTAAATTTTTTTTTATTTTTATAAGAAATTTTTCAAAAATTTCTTGTATTTGTAAGAAATTTTTCAATAATTTCTTATTTTTATAAGAAATTTTTCAAAAATTTCCTATTTTTATAGGAAATTTTTCAAAAATTTCTTATTTTTATAGGAAATTTTTCAAAAATTTTTTAGTTTGTTAGGAAATTTCTCAAAATTTTCTTATTTTGACAAGAATTTTCCAATTTGTATTTTTTATAGCAAATATTTAAAAGTTTCCTATTTTTATAGGAAATTTTTCAAATTTTTTTTATATAAAGTTTTTCAAAATTTTCTTATTTTTATAGTAAATTTTTGAAAAATTTCATATTTTTATAGGAATTTTTTCATAAATTTCTTATTTTTGTAGGAAATTTTTGAAGAATTTTTTATTTTTATAGAAAATTTTTGAAAAATTTCTTATTTTTATACGAAATTTCTGAAAAACTTCGTATTTTTATAGGAAGTTTTTTAAAAATTTCTTATTTTTATAAGAATTTTTTCAAAAATTTTTAAATCTAATAGAAATCTTTAACAAAAATCATGTTTTGATAGGAAATTTTTAAAAACTTCAGATTTTTATAGGAAATTTAAAAAAAAAATCATATTTTTATAGGAAATTTCTTATTTTTGTAGGAAATTTTTGAAAAAAAATCTTGCTTTTATATTAATTTTTTCAAAAATTGCATATTTCTATAAAAAAAAGCTTTTAACGATTTTTCACATTTATAGGAAATTTTGCAAAAATTTCTTGTTTGTAAAAGAAAGTTTTAAAAAATTTCCTGTTTTTAAAATAAACTTTCTTAAATTTCTTATTAAACAATTTCTTATTAAAAAAAACTATTTTTATAGGATATTTTTCAAATATTTCTTATTTTTATAGGAAATTTTTCAAAAATTTTTATTTTTATTGGAAATTTTTAGAAACAGTTGGTGTTACTTAATGTTTTCGTTTAACAAGTCATTCTAATTTATCAAATTAATGAAATGCGTGATATCCGTTGTTTTATTTATAGAAGAATTGAATGCTTTTTTTAATTTAAAACAATTTGATACGATTCATTCATTTTATTACAAAACGTTGGTATTGTTTCTTAAGCTTTTCTTTATTTTGTACTCTTTACCATTAAATTATACGGTATTATAAGTTCGTCAATTAGTTTGTAACTTTTTCATTATTCATCACAGAAACTTTTATACCAATCAAACCAGAATCGACAGCAGAATCGATTAAGCCATGATCGATTGTCTGTATGTCCGTCTGCTAGTCCGTCCGTTGGTCTATTAGTCTGTTCGTCTCTTTCGAAATCAAATAAAAATATGTTTTTTTAAGGTTCCTATAAAAACAAGAAGTTTTTAAAAATTTTTCTGTAAAAACAAGAAATTTTTGAAAAATTTTGTATAAAAATAAAAAATTTTTGAAAACAGAGAAATTTTGGAAAAATTTCCTTTCAAAATAAAAAATGTTTGAAAAATTTCCTATAAAAAATTGAAATTTTTGAAAAATTTCCTATAAAAATAAGAAATTTTCAAAAAAAAATCTTTAAAAATAGAAAAATTTTTTTAAATTTTCTATAAAAATAAAAAATTTTTTAAAAATTTTTTATAAATTTTCTAAAAAAATAGAAATTTTTAAAAAATTTAATATAAAAATAAGAATTTTTTTTTAAAGTTCCTATAAAAATAAGAAATTTTCGAAAAACTTCCCATAAAACTAATAAATTTTTGAAAAATTTCCTACTTCAATTTGTTTAAAATCAGTCTCACTCGTACAAAAATAAGAATTTAATGAAAACTTTTATTTGTTTAAAATCAGTCTATGTCAGTTTTTGAAAATTTTTCTACAAAATTGAGAAATCTTTTGATATTTCCTACAATTATAAGAAATTTCCCATAAAAATAACAATTTTTTTAAATATTTCTTATTAAAATAAAAAATTTTTAAAAAAGTCCTATATTTCCTATAAAAATAAGAAAGTTTTGAAAAATTTCCTTTAAAAATAAGAAATGTTTGAAATGTTGCCTATAAAAATAAAAAAATTTTCAAAAATTTCCTATAAAAATAAGAATTTTTTGAAAAATTCCATATAATAATTAGACATTTTTGAAAAATTTCCTATAAAATTAAGAAATTTTTGAAAAATTATCTATGAAAATACAATTTTTTTGAAAAATAAGAAATTGTGTAAAAATATCCTAAAAATAAGATTTTTTTTAAATACGATTTTTTTTATATTTTCTATAAAAATAAGGAATTTTTAAAAATTTTTGCCTATAAAAATAAAAAAATTTTCAAAAATTTCCTATAAAAATAAGAATTTTTTTTAAAAATTTCATATAATAATCAGACATTTTTGAAAAATTTCCTATAAAATTAAGAAATTTTTGAAAAATTATCTGTGAAAATACAATTTTTTTTGAAAAATTTCCTACAAAAATAAGAAATTGTGTAAAAATATCCTAAAAATAAGATTTTTTTAAAAAATAAGATTTTTTTTTTTTAAATTTCCTATAAAAGTAAGGTATTTTTGAAAATTTTTGCCTATAAAAATAAAAAATTTTCAAAAATTTCCTATAAAAATAAGAATTTTTTGAAAATTTTCATATAATAATAAGACATTTTTGAAAAATTTCCTATAAAATTAAGAAATTTTTGAAAAATTATCGATGAAAATACAATTTTTTTGAAAAATAAGAAATTGTGTAAAAATATCCTAAAAATAAGATTTTTTTTTAAATTTCCTATAAAAATAAGGAATTTTTGAAAATTTTTGCCTATAAAAATAAAAAAAAATTCAAAAATTTCCTATAAAAATAAGAGTTTTTTGAAAAATTTCATATAATAATAAGACATTTTTGAAAAATTTCCTATAAAATTAAGAAATTTTTGAAAAATTATCTATGAAAATACAATTATTTTTGAAAAATTTCCTACCAAAATAAGAAATTGTGTAAAAATATCCTAAAAATAAGAATTTTTTAAAAAATAAGATTTTTTTTAAATTTCCTATAAAAGTAAGGTATTTTTGAAAAATTATCTATGAAAATACAATTTTTTTGAAAAATAAGAAATTGTGTAAAAATATCCTAAAAATAAGTTTTTTTTTAAAATATGATTTTTTTTAAATTTCCTATAAAAATAAGAAATTTTTGAAAAGTTGCCTATAAAAATAAAAAAAATTTCAAAAATTCCCTATAAAAAAATAAGAATTTTTTGAAAAATTTCATATAATAATAAGACATTTTTGAAAAATTTCCTATAAAATTAAGAAATTTTTGAAAAATTATCTCTGAAAATACAATTTGTTTTGAAAAATAAGAAATTGTGTAAAAATATCCTAAAAATAAGAATTTTTTTAAAAATAAGATTTTTTTAAATTTCCTATAAAAATAAGGAATTTTTAAAAATTTTTGCCTATAAAAATAAAAAAATTTTCAAAAATTTCCTATAAAAATAAGAATTTTTTGAAAAATTTCATATAAAAATAAGACATTTTTGAAAAATTTCCTATAAAATTAAGAAATTTTTGAAAAATTATCTATAAAAACACAATTTTTTTGAAAAATTTCCTACAAAAGTAAGAAATTGTGTAAAAATATCCTAAAAATAAGAGTTTTTTTTAAAAATAAGATTTTTTTTAATTTCCTATAAAAATAAGGAATTTTTAAAAATTGTATATTTCCTACAAATATAAGAACAAATTTTTGAAATATTTCTTATTAAATTAAGAAATTTTTGAAAAAGTCCTATACTTCCTATAAAAATAAGAAAGTTTTGAAAAATTTCCTATAAAAATATGAAATTTTTGAAATGTTGCCTATAAAAATAAAAAAATTTTCAAAAATTTCCTATAAAAATAAGAATTTTTTGAAAAATTCCATATAATAATAAGACATTTTTGAAAAATTTCTTATAAAATTAAGAAATTTTTGAAAAATTATCTATGAAAATACAATTTGTTTGAAAAATTTCCTACAAAAATAAGAAATTGTGTAAAAATATCCTAAAAATAAGAATTTTTTTAAAAATAAGATTTTTTTTTTAATTTCCTATAAAAATGAGGAATTTTTGAAAATTTTTGCCTATAAAAATAAAAAAATTTTCAAAAATTTCCTATAAAAATAAGAATTTTTTGAAAAATTTCATATAAAAATAAGACATTCTTGAAAAATTTCCTATAAAATTAAGAAATTTTTGAAAAATTATCTATAAAAACACAATTTTTTTTGAAAAATTTCCTACAAAAATAAGAAATTGTGTAAAAATATCCTGAACATTAGATTTTTTTTAAAAATACGATTTTTTTTAATTTAATATTTAATTTTTGAAAATTTTCCTTTAAAAATAAGGAATTTAAAAAAAAAAAAATTCCTATAAAAATAAGAAATTTTTAAAAAATTTTCTATGAAGATAAGAAATTTTAGAAAAATTTGCCTATAAAAATAAGAAATTTTTTGAAAATTTCGTATAAAATTGAGAAATTTTTGACAAATTTCCTATGAAAAAAAGAAATTTTTGAAAAATTTCCTATAGAAATAAAAAATTTTAGAAAAGTTTAAGGAAGGAGGACTTACCTACAAGAATAATAAATTAGATCTTAGGCTCCTCCCGGAAATCACGCTTTGTAATTTTATTAAAATCAGTCTAAGTCATGTATAAATTTTTCTGTTTGGTTTTAAAACTGTTTCAATACCATTGGTGTAGGGGATATAAAATTCGGCATACACTCTTACTTGTGTTATAAATTTCTTTATTTCTGTTATCTTTAAACGTTTAATCAACAACCAACATTCCAGTGACCAAAATCGTCTCATGGCCAATAAATTCACATTGACGTAATAATCGTAATAATGCGTCATCATCATAATGATCTTGAGGAATTTGTTATCAAATATTTTTGGCTGCAAATCCATGATTCATGACTGGGCTTAAGATCTTATGTAATAGCTTGATTTATGTATTTGATTACAATTTTAGAGGGAATATTATGAGATTATGATATTAATTACAAGTTTTCGTTAACTTGGATATAAATCAGAGTTAATATTATAATTGAAAGGAATTTCAGGTAAATGGGCAACAATGGGTTTCAAAATCAAAAGAGATTTTGGGGCTTCTTATAATAGTTTCGTATGAAGAGTTTCATATAAATTAATTACAGTTTGATTCAGACTATTATAATGATGTTTCATTGATTAATACAAATCATTTATAAACTTACTAATATTTTTAGATTTTTGTTAGGATCCCAGCAAAACTTTGGTAATGGCAAATACTCTGATAACTGGTTACCTTGTAACGACTACAACATACCATCCGAATAAATAATAAGTTATTACAGAAGTACTTATTTGTAATTAAGATGGTAATTTAAACTGAATGGCCCCGGTTCAAATCCCACCAAGGGCAACAATTTTTTTTAGTTTTTTTTTTTTTTTTTTTATTAAAAGAGTCTTTTTAAATGATTTTTGAATTTTTAGAACTTAAATATTATCTTCTGTAAAAAAATTGTAAAACTAACTCACGTTAATGAAAAAATACCATCATGAGTCAATTTTGATTATGTAGGGGATGATGAATACCAAACACGATTCTAATTGGTCTTAACTTGGTAAGCCCAACTTATCTGGGTCATCCTACATCTCAACTGTGGACACACACCTCCTCATGGTATCACCCGGGGAGCTAGTTTAACACCCATTAATATAGTGAGTTAACATGTTCCGAGAGTTGTCCCATAAGATCGATAAAAATGGGTTAGGATTACGGGCTAGTAACCCTCTCTTGAAAAAAAAAAAATACAATGATGATGATAAAATTAGAATTGAAATGTCCCACTACCTAATGTTAGAGGAGGATGTCCGAAGCTTAGATAGAAAAACCAAGTAGAGGAACATTTTTCAAAGCTTGGCCTATAAAATTGGAGAATATTCGCACAAGATCGAAATCCATGGAATTCTAAAATATGCTCGGACTTTGACCTTAACAGGTTGTAACATTTAAGTAAGTAAGAGTCAATCTTATGTAAAAACTTATACAAAAAAGTAGATTTAAGTTGTTCAAGTTGTAAAATAATTTTAAAAAAGTTTTAAAATAATTACAAAAAATCGTATAAAAATATTTTTCCAAAAATTACAACAAAGCAAAAAAAAAAGCAGGGAAAAACAAAGTTATTTTCACATGATTTTGGATCTAAAAATAAAAATTGTTTATATTAATTATAAGCTGCTAAGTTTTCAACATATGAAGTAGCTCAGTGGAAGAGTCTCTGCCTAGCAGTCGGAGGGTTTGGGTTCGAGCCCCCATGGGATCATAAAAAAAATTTGGTTCTTCGTTTAAAAATATATGTTTTTAATAAAACAACAAAAAAAAAGTTGTTGCTGTTGTTGTTGTTGCTTTCAAATTGCTTACCCAAGTCATTACTTTTCTGCAATTGGTAAGTACTTGCCTCCAATGACATCCCCATGTTATTGTAATGACTTAAACAGCGAATGAGTAAGTAGTTCGTGTTCAATAGTTTAACTGTTTAACTCATTATTTGGTAATGAAAAGTTTTACTGGGATGATTTTTTAGGTGAAAAATTTTATATTACATTAATTTTAGGCAAACACTTTAACTTTCCGTTACTAGGTATATTTAGTTTAATCCTGTTGAAAAAGTCCCCAAAAATCAATCAATATCTAGACATTTTAGATGGATGACAATACGCTGATGAAACGTTTGCAAAAATTTGCAAAACGCAAATATAAAATTGAAACGTAATCAAAATATTTGCCAATAAATATGTGTCGAAAAAAACCTAACCAGGAATAATGTTTGAAATTCTACACATATCGATAGATAAATATCATCGAAATGTATTTGAATTTCCCCTTCACAAAATTCGCATTTGTATGAAATCAACCACCATCACTATAAGTACTAAAGCCCTCCAAAAAACCATAGGAGTTTAGTTCCGTTTTGTGAAAAATATTAAGAAAAAAAGAAAATAAAACAGCAAAAAAATTTCAAACCTACAAAATAATAACGGAAATATTTCATCATAATCTAAATCCTGCCAAAAATTTTATATTTACACATACAGAGATAGAAATTTATATATAAACACGCAGAAGTGAAGTATTTTCTCATAACTTATTTCTAACATACTCGTTTTTAAAGGGTGATACGTTAAGAACATTATCTTCTTTTAAAAATAACACAAGTTTGGTTGAAACTACGATATAGGAGGTTAATTTCTGAAGATACAATATTCTTCAAGAACGATAACTCTTGATTTGCTCGAGTATCTCTCAAAAAGCTCTAGTAATTTTGTAGCTCCAATAAAAAAACATATTTATTCTTAAAAAGTTTAACTTTAGTGTATTGCACTGCTTTGAGCCCACTATCGGTAAATTCAGTCTCCATGACGTAACATCTGACAATGCGGCTGCTCGAAATATGGTAGTGAGTAGCACCAGATTTCAACACCGTAGAATACACAAAGCTACGAGGGTGTCTCCCGATCAAATGACAAAAAATCAAAAAGACCATATTGTAGTTGACGGAAGGCACTCATCAAGCGTATTGGATGTGCGTACAATTCGGGGAGCCAATATGGACTGCGATCACTATCTCGTTGCAGCCAAGTTGAGAACACGCCTGAGTGTGTCGCGAAACATGCAGACGGAATCGCAAAGGAAATTTAACACCACCAAGCTACAATCCCATCCAATTGCCACAAAAATTATCGAAATAATTGGGACGAACCAATGTGGCTTTAGACCAGGTAAATCAACCATTGACCAGATTTTTACTCTATGTCAGATCCTGGAGAAGACCCAAGAGAAACAAATTGACACGTATCATCTCTTTGTTGACTACAAAGCAGCTTTTGACAGCCCGATACGGAAGAAGGTGTTTGAAGCAATGTCTGAGTTCGGCATTCCCACGAAGCTAATAAAGTTATGCAGGATGACACTAACTAATACAATATCATCTGTTAAGATAGGTTGGAACCTATCAGAGTCTTTCATAACTAAACGGGGTTTCAGACAAGGTGATAGTCTATCATGTGATCTCTTCAATATTGTGCTAGAGAAAATCTTACGAGATGCAGTTAATACAAGTGGAACAATCTTCAATAGAAAGCATATGCTACTCGCGTATGTCGATGACATTGATATTATGGGGCGCACTTTACGCGAGGTAACTGCCGCCTTTTCCAATATCGAGAAGGAATCAAACAAAATGGGTCTAGCTGTAAATGAATCAAAAACAAAACTGATGGTTTCTTCAGGCAGACAGACCACTAGAATTGGATCACATGTGCCCGTAGAAAACTATAGCTTCGAAGTTGTAAAAGAATTTGTATACCTTGGTACCGCTGTGAACATCAACAATGATATAAGCTTTGAAATTAAACGTAGAATAATACTTGCCAATAGATGCTATTTTGGCCTAAGCAAACAGCTAAGAAATAAAGTCTCCTCTCCGTTAAAACTAAAATTACGCTCTATAAAACGCTTATACTACCCGTGTTACTGTATGGTGCAGAATCATGGGTACTTGCACAGGCAAATGAAGCTATCCTTGGAGTGTTTGAGAGGAAAATCCTACGAAAAATATTTGGACCAGTTTGCGACATCGAATGAATCATGAGCTGTATGAGTTATACGCTGACATAGACATAGAAGAACGCATTAAGCAACAGCAGCTGCGCTGGCTAAGACATGTTGTGAGAATGGATGTAAATACTCCGGCAAGAAAAGTGTTTGATAATGATCCTGAGGAAACTCGTAGAAGAGGGCGGCCAAAACTTCGATGGAAAGACCAAGTAGTAGAAAATCTTTCAAAACTTGGCATAAGAAATTGAAGAATATGCGCACAAGATAGAAGCGCATGGAATTCTAAAATATGCTCGGCATTTGACCTAAACAGGTTGTTACAATAGGCCATTTAAGTAAGTAAGTAAGTATTGCACTACATATTTTACATACATTTTTTTCCTAAGACATTATACTTTTGATAACTGCTCAGTCTTTCAACTAATAGGTCAGAAATTCAGTTATAGAGATATCAGTGGCAATACTAGAAATACAAAAAGAAAGTTTATCTTTTCCAATACAACCGAGGCTTAAATATGAAAAAGATTTCTTTTACAAAATATTTTTGGATCATAGAATCCATTTGAAAGTACAACTCCAGATGGGTTACACTGTAACCACATTTCAAATGTATTACTCACACCCACACACAGATTTGACAACTTCAATCCATTCTCACAGAAGCAAATATTACAAAATTCAAACCCAAACCCTGATATTCACAACACAGTGAAACAAATTTATGAATTTTTGAAAATTAAATTTTTTAAATAAACATTTCCTATAAAAATAGGAAATTTTTGAAAAATTTCCTATAAAAATAGGAAATTTTTGAAAAATTTCCTATAAAAATAGGAAATTTTTGAAAAATTTCCTATAAAAATAGGAAATTTTTGAAAAATTTCCTATAAAAATAGGAAATTTTTGAAAAATTTCCTATAAAAATAGGAAATTTTTGAAAAATTTCCTATAAAAATAGGAAATTTTTGAGAAATTTCCTATAAAAATAGGAAATTTTTAAAAAATTTCCTATAAAAATAGGAAATTTTTCAAAAATTTCCTATTTTTATAGGAAATTTTTCAAAAATTTCCCAGTTTTATAGGAAAATTTTCAAAAAATTTCCCAGTTTTATAGAAAAATTTTTAAAAATTTCCCAGTTTTATAGGAAAATTTTCAAAAATTTCCTATTTTTATAGGAAATTTTTCAAAAATTTCCTATTTTTATAGGAAATTTTTCAAAAATTTCCTTTTTTTTTATAGGAAATTTTTCAAAAATTTCCTTTTTTTTATAGGAAATTTTTCAAAAATTTCCTTTTTTTATAGGAAATTTTTCAAAAATTTCCTTTTTTTTATAGGAAATTTTTCAAAAATTTCCTTTTTTTTATAGGAAATTTTTCAAAAATTTCCTTTTTTTTATAGGAAATTTTTCAAAAATTTCCTTTTTTTTATAGGAAATTTTTCAAAAATTTCCTTTTTTTTATAGGAAATTTTTCAAAAATTTCCTTTTTTTTATAGGAAATTTTTCAAAAATTTCCTTTTTTTATAGGAAATTTTTCAAAAATTTCCTTTTTTTTATAGGAAATTTTTCAAAAATTTCCTTTTTTTTATAGGAAATTTTTCAAAAATTTCCTTTTTTTTATAGGAAATTTTTCAAAAATTTCCTTTTTTTTATAGGAAATTTTTCAAAAATTTCCTTTTTTTATAGGAAATTTTTCAAAAATTTCCTTTTTTTATAGGAAATTTTTCAAAAATTTCCTTTTTTTTATAGGAAATTTTTCAAAAATTTCCTTTTTTTTATAGGAAATTTTTCAAAAATTTCCTATTTTTATAGGAAATTTTTCAAAAATTTTCTATTTTTATAGGAAATTTTTCAAAAATTTCCTATTTTTATAAGAAATTTTTCAAAAATTTCATATTTTTATAGGAAATTTTTCAAAAATTTCCTATTTTTATAGGAAATTTTTCAAAAATTTCCTATTTTTATAGGAAATTTTTCAAAAATTTCCTATTTTTATAGGAAGTTTTTCAAAAATTTCCTATTTTTATAGGAAGTTTTTCAAAAATTTCTTATTTTTATAGGAAATTTTTCAAAAATTTCTTATTTTTATAGGAAATTTTTTTTTTCCTATTTATATATATATATATTTATAGGAAATTTTTCAAAAATTTCCTATTTTTATAGGAAATTTTTCAAAAATTTCCTATTTTTATAGGAATTTTTTTAAAAATTTCCTATTTTTATAGGAATTTTTTCAAAAATTTCATATTTTTATAGGAAATTTTTCAAAAATTTCCCAGTTTTATAGGAAGATTTTCAAAAAGTTCCCAGTTTTATAGGAAAATTTTCAAAAATTTCCCAGTTTTATAGGAAAATTTTCAAAAATTTCCTATATTTATAGGAAATTTTTCAAAAATTTCCTTTTTTTATAGGAAATTTTTCAAAAATTTCCTATTTTTATAGGAAATTTTTCAAAAATTTCCTATTTTTATAGGAAATTCTTCAAAAATTTCCCAGTTTTATAGGAAAATTTTCAAAAAGTTCCCAGTTTTATAGGAAAATTTTCAAAAATTTCCCAGTTTTATAGAAAAATTTTCAAAAATTTCCTATATTTATAGGAAATTTTTCAAAAATTTCCTATTTTTATAGGAAATTTTTCAAAAATTTTCTATTTTTATAGGAAAATTTTCAAAAATTTCCTATTTTTATAGGAAATTTTTCAAAAATTTTCTATTTTTATAGGAAATTTTTCAAAAATTTCCTATTTTTATAGGAAATTTTTCAAAAATTTCCAATTTTATAGGAAATTTTTGAAAAATTTCTTATATTTGTAGGAAATTTTTCAAAATTTTTTTATTTTTAAAGGGAAATTTCTGAATTTTTCGCTAAACTTCTCCCACTGTGCAATCTTCCACAGTTGACAATTAGACTTCACTAAATTCATATCGCAACAAACAAACGAAAAAATACTTCCTTGATTGTTAAGAACGAATTTCATTTGATTTAATTGAAAGTTGTTGTTGTTGTTGATGGATACAGAGATGAATGATGATACGAGTATGTATTTAAGCTGATGGCAAAAGTGAATTTTATAAAAGTCTCATAAAAATTGATTCCTTTTCACAAACACTCTTAAAAGGATGTGGAAAATTATTATCACTCCTGGTTTGTATTGAATTGAGTTCATTTAATGGGTTTCAACTCGAAATGGGAAGGATGTACTTCATTAAAATTATTATTCATAAAATAAATATGTATTTGCATAATTTATTTATTTGTTTTTTGTTTATTGATATTTTCTTGAATTTCGCAGTTTTTTTCACTTTTTATTGAGCTCACATTTGTATTAGGTTTCTTTAGGATATTCACTGAATATTGGCGTTAATGTTAAAAAGATAGAGAGACAGACATACGTACTTATACAATCATAAATATTTCGTTTAAAATTTTCTTTTTCACTCATTAACATTTTCCCATACGAATTTCACACATCCTTAGATATCCTTTGCCTTTGCATTAGAAATTATTAGATATTTAATTTATTCATCTCCAAGAGTTTGTTGAAAATTAATATTTTCATAACACCCGAAATGTTTGCTTAGTGATAAGAAAAGTTATTCATATTAAAATTAAAATAAATTTAATTTAAATATAAATTAAATATTTGCAATTAACTTGAGCAAGAAAGACATAAGTGTTTAGGAGAAGTTAATATGACTTGAATCTATGTCATGAAATTATTCAAACCTTTAATATGTATATTTAAGTCTTGAATAGTATTAGGAGAGTCATAAACTTAAATGAATTATTAACAAAAAAGACAATTAATTTTACCAAAGAAAAAGTCGGTGCAATTATATTAAAGGGGGGTAAATGTCTTTTAGCCAACTTTCAGACAAACCTTACAGAACTAAAGTTTGCTGTAGGTTATTTGGTTAGCACTTAGACTACTAAGCACCAACATATCAAATGGTGCCTGGGTTGCGACATAAATTTCCGTAATTATTAGGCATTAAGCACTAATGAATTAACACGCAGTCGATGTAAATAAATAAAATTGGCTTAACTAAAAAGCTTAAATAGTGCACCTTCATAACAACATGTTTAACTTTACTATTCTAAAAGTAGACAAGTGCCGGGATCCCGGAAAATTTTGGTAACCCGATTAGTTGTTTTAGAGATATTGTGCAATTTTTATCTTAAAAAAAATAAATTTATTGGAATTTTTTTTTGTAAAAATGGAAAATTTTTGAAAAATGTTCCACAAGAATACAGTCATTTAACAAATTAATAAATTTTTGTGAACTGCCATGATAGTCATCCGTCTAGCATACCAAAGATATCAAGTTCGATTTCAGGCCAGACCCACTTGAAAAAATAAACTTAAAAAAATCGGTTCACCTCAGTTATTGAGTATTAGGCTATGTAAAATTTCTCTAACTAATGCATACTACGAAGTTAAAATGTAGGTCCCCTTTAATGAAATCTGAAATCGTTACAACTTTGCTAAAGATCACAGCGATTTAATTCATTTACGACTTAATTCATTTTGAGTACATTTCAGTGGCGCCACCTGTCGCAAAATAGTCATGTCATATTAGAAACCTTCGTTCATGATCAAATGCACAGTTTACGATTTAATTCATTTTGAGTAATTTTCAGTCGCCTCAAATGTCAGAAATTGTTCACACCAACTAAGGAACTTCTGTCCGCTCATGCGCAACAACTTTGCCAAAGATCATATCATGAACAAAAACAGTTTAGGTACTAATAAATTCACTTTAAGTAGTTTTCAGTGGCGCAACCTGCCGAAAAATAGTCATAACAACTTAGAAATCTTCGTCAGCTCATGCGCACAATTTTGCTTAACAGCATAAAATATACCAATTTCTTTAAAAGTCATAAAGTTACCAATTTTTTCCCCTTTTTATCCCCTAATTTCAAAAAGTTCTATATACATATTTTGTACCTCTTTGGTACCAATTGAGTTATATTGTTCCTTTTCATATTACTTTATCAGATGTTAAGTTAGCTTTTTATATCCCTTTTACCCATTTCGGCCGCCGAAATAAAAAAAGTACCAAAAACGTGTTCAATATTATCTTACATTTGTTGATTTCAGTACAAAGTTCCTTTCTATTTTCTTTGGTTCAAAAGATAGGAGTGGGTTAATAATAGTACCAGAAAACAATTTTAATTTTTGCCCCATATTTGGCATAATTTGAAAAAAGTACCGAACACCTGACCATTTATTTTTATAGCTGGTAAATTTTCGGAGGAAAACTGCAATAACTTTTAAACTACCTCTAGTATTTACTTTGCACAAAATTTAATCTCATATCCTGGTGTACTTTAGCATTAATAGTCTGTTAAATACTTTTCGTTAAGCTTAATATTTAGTTAGGATAAACATGTTGATAGTAATACAACAGGTCCATATGTTTTGTTAGGAATTCCTAATACCGTTTATAAGGTTTGGACATTGGTGCAATTTTAATATGCTGCTTGTAACTCCGAATCTTTTTGATTGTAAATATAACAAGGAAGAGTCTTATCTTCGGCTGTGCCGAATCTTATATACCCACCATCAAGTTGTGTTAAATTCAGAAACATGGTGCAGCTAATTCATAATCTGGACCAAAACTGAAAAAAACGCTAAGCTAATTCGTATTGTTGGTAAAACCTTTGGACTAAATTCGGTTGCCGTAGCTTTATAGTTCAACATTTAAAAATATTTTAGTGGTTTCCCCAGTATTTACTTTGATCAAAATTCGGTCTCATAACCGGGTATAGTTTTATATTAATAAGTTGTTAAATACTTTTCGTTAATATGTAGTTAGGCTAAACACGGCTAAATACGGCAGGTCCATATATTTCTTTATGAGTTCCTAATGCATTCATCATATATAAAGTCTGGGCTGAACATTGATTGATGCCTATCTAATTTCATAGGTGCAATCTTAATATAATGAATGTATCTCCAAATCTTTTTGATTGCAAATACAAAAAGGGGATTAAGAATTATAGCCAAATGTTGATCGATTGTTACAAAATTTTACACAGTGGCTGGTATATATATAGAGCTTATTCTTATTTAGTGGCCATAGCTATCATGGTTTCTAATTTTATAGCTTTTAACTAGCCTTTGCTAAAATTTTTGGTCTCCGTGAGTGTTTTTCACATGAAAGCTAAAGTCAAATATGGACTGATTCCTATAAAATTTGGTAAACTGATCAAAAATTGCATAAAACTTCCCTATTTTAAATATAATCGTCATAGCTATAACAATTGCATTCAATTTATCAGCATTAATGTGTTTCCCGGGGCGGGGTTATATGGGAGCTCTAAATAACTTCGAACCGATTTTGTCCATTTTCAACACACATCTTTTTCGAGACATCAAAAATACTTTTTGTGATTCCATAAGTTTTTTATATGGAAGCTATGGTCAAATGGTGACCGATTGTGACAAAATTTTGCACACTGGCTGACATTGACATAAGACTTCCTTGTGCTTAATTTAGTCTTACTAGCTCTTGTAGTTAAGGAGCTATCACGATTTTATCTGACGGACAGACGGACATAAATCCCCTTTTCTTTTTGAATTTTTGTGTTTTCGTAAGTTTTTTATACGGGAGCTAGGTCAAATGGTGACCGATTGCGACGAAATTTTGCACACTGGCTGCCATTGATATAAGACTTCCTTGTGACAAATTTAGTGGTTATATCTGTTGTTTAGATTTATTGGCATTTAAGTATATTTTAGGTGAAATTTAGGCTGTTTTCGTAAGTTTTCTGTATTGGAGCTATGGCTAAATGTGAACCGATTTTGATGGCATTTTATACGCTGCCTTGGGCTAATGTAAAACTTCTAGATACCAAATTTTATCAGCATAGCTGCTATAATTTGTCATTTATTAACAAATAAGCGATTAGCATAGACGAGGTTATACGGGAGCTATGGTCAAATGTTAACCGATTTTGCCCAATTTCAATATTAAAATTTTCTCAGGGATGAAGAATGTTTTTACAAAGTTTCAGTGAGCCAGCTCCTTTCATTTAGGCGTTACCGTGATTTCAACAGACAGACGGACAGACGGACAGACAGACGGACATCGCTAAATCGTCTTAGAATTTCATAAGGATTCAGAATATATATCGTTTTTGGTTTTTGAGCCAATATTAATGAAATTACAAATGGAATGACAATCTCAATATACCCCCAATTCTTTTTGATGGTGGGTATAAAAAGGGGATGTTATATATATATATATATGTATATTTATATATATATATATATATATATATATATATATATATATATATATATATATATATATATATATATATATATATATATATATATATATATATATATATACATATATATAAGAATTATAGTGAAATGTTGACCGATTGTAACAAAATCTAGTGGCTATTTATATAAAGCTTGTTTTTGCAAAATTTAGTGGCCATAGCTGTCATAGTTTCTAATTTAATAGCTTTTAACTGGCCTTTGCTATATTTTTTTTTTGTTTCCGGGAGTGTTTTTTATTGAAAGATATAGTCAAATATGGACTGATTCCTATAAAATTTGATATACTGACCAATAGTTGCATAAAACTTCTTTATTCTAAATTTAGTTGTCATAGCTATTACAATTGTATTCAAAATGAACCGATTTCGTCCATTTTAAATAAACATCTTGTCAAAAATATCGAAAATATTTTTGTCAAATTTTGTTCTTCTACCTCTTTTCGGTAAGGCGCTATCGCGCATTTATCTGACGGACAGACGGACATAAGCCCGATTTTCGTTTTGTATATTTGTTTTTCCGTAAGTTTTTTATATGGGAGCTATGATGAAATGGCGACCGATTGTGACAAAATTTTGCACACTGGCTGGCATTGACATAAGACTTTCTTGTACTAAATTTAGCGGCCAAAGCTATTACAATTTATCATTTATTGGCATACAAGTGTATTTTAGGTGGAATTTAGGCTGTTTCCATAAGTTTTTTGTATGGGAGCTATGGTTAAATGAGAACCAATTTCGATGAAATTTTATGTGCTTGTATAAGTCTTTTTGATACCAAATTTTATCATCATAGCTGCTATAATTTGCCATTTATTAGCAAATAAGCGATTAGCGTAGACGAGGTTATACGGGAGCTATGGTCAAATGTGAACTGGTTTTTCCCGGTTTAATGATAATTTTTTATCTATATCTTGTTGTAATCTTTTATTTCAATATTATATACTTTTATACAAGTTTTAACATGGTCATGAATTTAGGACATAAGTAAAATTAAAAGTAAATTCATTAAAATAAAGCTCAGCTTTATAAAAAAATGTCAATATTTGGTTGGAAATCCTTTATTTTTGATCACAGCGGCGCATCTCCTCGGTAAACTTTCAACCAATGCCATGCAATGCTCCTTTGGAATGGCATACCAAGCTTTTTGGATTTCTTCCCACAAATCAGTCAAATTTTTGGGTTTTACTGCTCGTACATGCTCTTCAACATCATTCCACAGGTTCTCAATTGGATTGAGGTCCGGGGATTGAGCTGGCCACTTTAGAACACTGATATTGTTTTCACATAAGCAACTCTTCACTAGGCGTGAAGTGTGCTTAGGGTCATTATCATGCATAAATTTCCATATTAGGGGCATGTTCTCTTCAGCAAATGGTATCATTACACTTGTAAGTATATTTTTGTAAATATGCTGGTCCATTTTAGTACTTATTTTATGAATAGGACCTACACCATGCCAGGAAAATGCTGCCCACACCATGACATTTCCACCACCATGCTTAACTGTTTTAAGGGTGTACTTTGGGTGATGTTCCAGATTTGGGGGGCGCCATACATATTGCTTTCCGTCAGAACCGAAGCGACAAAACTTCGACTCGTCGCTCCAAAGTATATTTTTCCAAAATGTCATCGGTTTATTAAGATGTTCTCTAGAGAACGCTAGTCGGGATTTAATATTTTTTTTTGATACAAGTGGTTTCCGTTGGGCAATGCACCCACGCAAGTTTTTTTCATTCAAACGACGTCTTATTGTTCTGGAGGATATATTAATACCAAAATCTGATGAAACCTCATGTTTAATTCTATTTGAGCTCTTAAAAGGATCTTTAACTGCAGCTTTATAAATTAAGCTATCTTCTCTCGGTGTTGTTTTTCGAGCTCTAGGGCGCTGTTTAACATTTTTGGTGGTACCGTGTTGCTTAATGTGCTCAAGCGCATTATAAATCTTGGATCTGGAACATTTAAGTAACTTGGAAATCTCCATTACTGTTTTCCCGTCAGTTTTCATTTGTAGGATCAATTTTCGCTCAGCATCCGAACTCCAATTACCTCTGGCCATTTCTATCGAAATATTTTGATATATCCCAACATAAAATTAAATAAAACATTTTCTACTTACCCCTTAGCTGTAAAAATCGCAAAACAATCACTTAAATACTAGATATTTCTAATATGTTTTAAATTCGTGGGCAACTCCAAATTCACTTTTTTGCATCAATAAACAAAAATGCAAAGAAATAGTAAAGACAAATAAAAAAAACTAACGGTACTTTTTCCTGACATTACAGGGTGTACTGAAATATAGCCAAAATCTAATTAGAATTTGCATGGTTGCAAAAATTATCATTATTATGCTATCTTAAATTCGTGTCTTAAATTCGTGTCCACCACTGTATATACCAAAATTTTTCGAGAAATGAAGATTATTTTTGCTAAATTTCAGTATCATATATCCTTTCGTTGAGGTTTTATCATGCCGACAAGAGACATGCGGACAGACATCTCTCAATCGTCTTCGAATTTCATAAGGATTCAGAATATACTTCAATTTTGGTTTTTGAGCTAATATTAGAAATTACAAACGGAATGACAATATCACTATACCCCTATTCTCTTTGATGGTGGGTATAAGACAAATTTTCTATAAAGTATTTTTTAGGATAGTTTTTAGAATCTAAACAAGTAAGAAAGCTCTATAGTCGGTCAAGCCCGACCATACGATACCCTTCACCACTAAGGTCAAAGGTGTTATTTTTCCTGTATAAAGACAAATATTTGCTAAATTTTGCCATCATACAAACATTTTCTCAAAACTTATATATTTAAGCTGCTTCCGACATTTGGACTTATATGAGAGCTTGGGTCAAATGTGGACCGATTATCTCGAAATTTGGCAAGTTGATTACAGTTGTTACAGAAATTATGTATGCAAAAAATGTGCTCAAAATTTTCATTATCTTTAGATTTACGAGCGTTTTCAGTGAATTTTTGTCTCATTTAGTGCGTTTTTAAAGAAAAGTTTGTACGGGAGCTATGGTCAAATGTGGGCCGATTTCAGCGAAATTTACTACAGTGATTTAAGTTTATACAGGCAGTATTTATTTTAAATTTCATGAAAAAATATTGATATTTGTAGCCAATATATCAATTCCGGTTAGTGGGACCTACGGGAGGTACGAGAAATAATAGACCGATTATGACCAATTTCGATAGCCGTGGTCCCATTATCAAAAAAATGATCTGTGCCAAATTTCATCAAATTATCTTTAGAATTGCGACCTGTAGTTTGATTACAAGGTTAACATGGGGGTCCAGCCAGCCAGATGGACGGACGGACGGACATAGCTAAATCGGCTCAGAAAGTGATTCTAAGCCTATTGGTATACTAAAAGGTGGGTCTAAGACAAATATTTCTATGCGTTACATACATCAGCACAAACTTATAATACCCTTTCCACCTATGGTGGTGAAGGGTATAAAAATGTTTTTAGAAACAAAAAAATGTTTTTAAAAGTCTTATAACAAGTCTTATTGTTTTCTGAACCCTTGCAATATTTTTCCAAAACGATAGGCACTAAAAATATTAATATTCGATTTTGTAAAATTCAGTGCCTATAGGTATTGGCACTTTTAAAACTAAAACACAAATATATTTACACAGATTGAGCTAAATATATCACACTTCACAGAATAAATGTTGCTTTTTTAAATTTTACATACTGTCAACTAAATTCTAAATTGAACATACATTTGTATGTAGATTAAAATTGAAAGCGAATTTTGTCCAAAACCTATAGCCATTTTAAGAAAATGCCCACAATAATGTTTGAGCACCGTAAAATATTTTACGCTACATCTAGTCAAGCGTATGCGCTGACATGACCAGCACCAAAAATAGATGGAAAACAGATTTTAATTCAAATGATTTTATGTTATCTTTCTTTGTAGGCCATACAAAAACATGGGATGATGTTGCATGCGACATTGTCCCATTTTATGAAAACGTTATAATCAAGGCAATATAATGATGTTGTTGTCATCCTTATTTCAGGTGGAGCGTAAAAAGCCGCAGGTCACTGTTGTAATTGTCATCGTGTTCAGCGAAAACGTCATCACCAGTGCAGCCATCTTTGGTCCATTGTATTATCAGTGGCAACGGAATTTACGCATATGTGGGGTATTTATGTACGAGCAACAGCATCATCATTGTATAGAAGAGGTCAAAAGATTTCAAGGTAAAAGTTCGGTAAAAAATTAGGGGATGGATTTTTTAGGAAAATTGCATGATATTTAAGCAAAAAGTGGAAATGGTATTTTTGTAAATATACCTGAAATGTAAGGTACATTGAGTTTATTATTTCAATTGTAACACACCATGAAAAATGTTTCTTTTAAAAAAAGGGTTTTGAAAAGCGAATTTTTAAAAATTTTTCCTTAAAAAGTGAATTTTAGAAAAATTCCCCTTTAAATGTGAACTTCTGAAAATTTCATTATAAAAAGTGAATTTTTGAAAAATTCTCCTTCAAAGTGAATTTTTGAAAAATTCCTCTTCAAAGTGAGTTTTTGAAAAATTCCCCTTGAAAGTGAATTTTTGAAAAATTTCTCTTAAAAAGTGAATTTTTGAAAAATTCCCCTAATAAAATGAATTTTTGAAAAATTCCTCGTAAACAATATATTTATGAAAAAATTCACCTTAAGAAGTGAATTTTTGAAAAATTCCCCTTCAAAAGTGAATTTGTAAAAAATTCCAATTAAAAAGTAAATTTTTAAAAAATTTCTCTTAAAAAGTGAATTTTTCAAAAATTCCCCTAAAAAAATGAATTTATGAAAAAATCCCATAAAAAAGTGAATTTTTGAAAAATTCCCCTAAAAAGTGAGTTTTTGAAAAATTCCCATTAAAAAGTGAAAATTTGAAAATTTAAATTTTTAAAAAATTTCTCTTAAAAAGTGAATTTTTCAAAAATTCCCCTAAAAAAATGAATTTATGAAAAATTCCCATAAAAAAGTCAATTTAAGAAAAATTCTCCTTAAAAAGTGAAAATTGCCCTTAAAATATGAATTTTTGAAAAATTCCCTTTATGAAGTGAATTATTGAAAAATTCGCCTTAAAAAGATGAATTATTTAAAAATTCGCCCTAAAACGTGAATTATTGAAAAATTCCTCTTAAAAAGAAAATTTTTTCAAAATTCCCTTTAAAGGATCTTTTAAAAAAATTTCGAAAAAGTTCCTTTAAAGGAGAATTTTTTGCTCCAATTAAATTATTAGTACCTGGTAGACCGAGCCTTGCTCGGAGCTTTATGATAAGCATTTTGAGGAAAATTTTAAAGTTTTTATATATTTTATATTATAAAGTGCTAAAATAAATTTAGAGGAAAGACATTGTAGAAATATTCAGTTAATTTTGAATTATTTGATTTATTTTGTCCGACCAACACATAGTTTGCATAGTTTACAGTTTAACTCATTTTGAATAATTTTGGAAATTATTCATATCAACAGAAACCTCTGTCGACTCATGCGCAACAACTTTGCTAAAGATTATAGTCTGATCAAATGCACAGTTTACGATTTAATTCATTTTGAGTGGTTTTCTGTGGCGCCACCTGTCGGACTTTGCTTATTCCAATTCATAAACCTTCTTCGGCTTATCCGTAACAACTTTGCTGAAGATTATAGCATGATTAAATGTACAGCATACGATTAAATTGACTTTGAGTAAATTTCAGTAGCGCCACCTGTCGAAATTTCTTCATACCAACTAAGAAACCTTCATCGGCTCATGTGCAACAACTTTGCTAAAGATTGTAGCATGATTAAATGTACAGATTACGATTAAATTGACTTTGAGTAAGTTTCTGTAGCGCCACCTGTCGGAAATTATTCATACCAACTAAAAAGCCTTCGTCGGCTCATGCGCTACAACTTTGCTAAAGATCATAGCATGATCAAATGTACAGTTTACGATTTAATTAATTTTTAGTAATTTTCAGTGGCGCCATCTGTCGGAAATTAGTCTTATCAACTTTAAAACCTTCGCCGGCTTATCCGCAACATCTTCGCTAAAGAGCATAACACAATCAAATTCACAGTTTACTATTCTATAAAGAACATACATACAGACAAACATTCATTTGTTTAAAATAATACTAATTTTTCCCCCTTTTTATTCCCTAATTTCTAAAAGTTCCATATGTATATTTGGTACTTTTTTGGTGCCAATTGAATTCGGTACATTTTTTTAAAACGCATTTAACATAATGTATAATGTTCCTATTCATATTACTTTGGAGATGTTAAGTTATCATTTTATCCCTTTTTTACCCATTTTGGCTCCAAAATCAAAAAAGTACCAAATACGTGTTTCATGTTTTTTTACATCTATTGATTGCAGTACCAAGTTTCTTTCTATATTCTTTAGTTTAAAATATAAGAGTGGGTTAAAAAGGTGCCAAAAAAACTATTTTCACCCTTTTTTACCCCCTATCGGACATAGTTTCAAAAAAGTACCAAACACCTGTCCGCTTATTTGCAAAGCTGTTTAAAACGTAATTTTAATTTTGTTTCTATACCTATTACTTTAGGAGACATAGCGTTTTCGATTTTTTCCCCTTTTTACCCGTTTTTACCCTCTTAGAGGTAAAAGTTCTAAAAGTCCCTTCTTCTTCGACCTATACATCAAAAAAGATACCCACTGTCCAAATTTGATCAAAATCGTTAGAGCCGTTTTCGAGATAGCCATTCTATATATATATATATATATATATACAATTATTGCTCGTTTAAGAATATAAGATTAAACCAAAAAATCAGCATAATTCTTTTTTTATGTTCTTAACTTTAATTTATTATTTTCTCATATAATTAATTAATGAAATAATCTTTTTAGTTAACAATTAAAAGGAAATTGTGTCTTAAACTTACAGTGAAGACCAATGAGTAAATTAGTACGATTAGCGTGATATCAGACAAATTTAAAAGTGACAATTTTTTAAATTTAGTTGCCAGGCATTTTCTAAATAAAGTTCCCACATCTGAATATATACTTCGAAAAGGTACAGAATTCATGTTTGATATTTTTTCAATGTTAATCGATTGCGGTATAAATTTTTTTTATATCCAATGATTTGAAATATACACTAAAAGTGTTAGTACTTATCAAAAAGTCTGAAAAATGTGTCTTCATTTTCTAATCTGAACAAGTCGGCAGTTTTAAGATGACTCTGCAGTTCAAGATGACTCAGCAGTTTTGGGGTGGTCCAGCAGTTTAATATTAATCAATATTTTTAAGTTGCGATAGCAGTTTAATGATGATTCATCAATTAAAGGATGATTCAGAAGTTTAAGGATGACTCATAAGTTTTAAAATGGTTTTGTATCTTTATGGTGAGTCATCAGTTTTAGAACGAATTAGCAGTTCAAAAAAAAAAAAAAAAAAAAAAAAAATACTGAATAAATGTCCTTTTATTTTTACATTTTCACTTTTGTTAATATCCTCTTTGATTCAGGAGATACAATGTTTTACCAGTTTTTCCCTTTGAAAAAGGGTACTTATAAACTAGTAACGAGTTGTATTTAAAACTAGAGTTGAATTTTAAGGGACTTAAAAATCGTTTAGATCATCGATTTAAAATCCCTTTAAAGGAACTTTCACTTCTTAAAATAGACGAGTTTATATAAATATTCGAATTTGAAAAAGACACTTACTTGGCAACTTCTAATAAGTTAAGGTATTGAAAATTGATTTAGGCAGTTAAGAACGAGGGAGAGTAATACAATATGCGCTTAATATAGGAACTAAGTTTCTTTGCTGATATATCATAATTAGCTGTATTAGCTCGGTTGTAATGAAAGTCCATGTGATTCCAATTATAAATAAACGAAACTCGCCTAGCAACAAAGCTTAGCCAACAGCACGGGAGTCAAATAGCTTAGCTATATGAGACAAGATAAAACGTGGTTATGGAGTAATAGAACGCTGGAACTGGCTTGAAGTAAAAAGCATTTTACTTCAAGCCAGGCTTCATTTCAACACAAGCTCGACGTCTTAGCTTTACTGGCATCTGAAAATTTTAAGAAATATGAATCTAAGGGAGTATCCAATTATGTAGACACTCACTATTTGTTGTTCATTTCCGAAATGAAAAACCTGCAAATCTTGCTGTAGAATCGGAGCAAGATAGACTTAAAATATAGTCTATTAGAAATAGGTGAAGTGGTAATGCTATCAGGCTTCAAAACAACATGGTTAGGTATCGGGTGTTTTTTATTGAGGTATAGAACTTTAAGTTGGCAACACTTTTTTAACTGGCGGCCATTTTGTCAGCTGTCAAGTGATTAATATTTAGTTTGGTTTGCCATTTCATCATGAACAGGTTGACAAAAGAACAACGCTTGCAAATCGTGCAAATTTATTTCGAAAATAATGGTTCAGTTCGCGAAGTTTACCGCAAGCTCCGTCCATTTTATGGTCGACATAATCGTCCATCAGAGCAATTAATTCGGTTAACCATGGATCGTTTTCGCACTTCGTTTACTCTATGTGATAATACGCATCCGCAGCGACGTCGAACAGTGCGCACCGAAGAAACAATTGCCGCTGTAGAGCAAAGTGTTGAAGAGGACCCGAATGAATCGATTCGCCACCGTGCACAGCAATTGGAGCTTTGTCCATCAACTTTATGGAAGATTTTGCGCAAAGATCTTGGCTTGCGACCTTACAAGATCCAGCTTGTGCAAGAATTAAAGCCGCGAGACCATGCAATGCGTCGTGATTTTGGTGTATGGGCCGAAAATGAGATTGATCTCGATGCTGATTTTCATCGCAAAATTTGGTTCAGTGATGAGGCTCATTTTTGGTTGAATGGCTACGTCAACAAGCAAAATTGCCGCGTTTGGAGTGAAGAGAATCCACATGAGACCCTTGAGACGCCATTACATCCACAAAAACTGACTGTTTGGTGTGCTCTATGGGCTGGTGGAGTCATTGGGCCATACTTCTTCCGAAATAATGCTGGAGAGTCAGTTACCATAATTGAAGACCGGTATAGAGCCATGATAACCGACTATTTTGTTCCCCAATTGGATGGCATGTGGATGAGTTGTGGTTCCAACAAGATGGCGCTACATGCCACACAGCACACGTCACAATTGATTTACTGAAGGAAACATTCGATGAGCGCATAATTTCGCGGAATGGACCTGTCAATTGGCCACCAAGATCGTTCGATTTGACACCACTGGATTATTTTCTTTGGGGATATGTGAAGTCGCTCGTCTACGCCAACAAACCAGAAACGTTAGGGGACTTGGAAGCCAACATTCGTGGCGTTATTGCCAACATACGGCCCCATATGCTCGAAAAAGTAGTTGAAAATTGGACCTGTAGAATTGGCTTTATTCGAGCCAGCCGCGGCGGCCACATGCCCGAAATCATATTTAAACATTAATGGCATAAAATTATCCTTCCAATAAAGCCAAATTGATGGACATTAAAACGATTTTCTTGTGTTTTATTTCAATTCGAAGTTCTATACCTCTAAATAAAACACCCATTATATAATAGAGGGTGCAGGTGATTTATAAAGTATTTTAACGACACAAAATCTATTTTCTAGTGGGAAACTAAAGATGTACCAAAATGAAAAACAAACAAACTTTGGTTGAATAACCTACTATAGCGCCATTAAGAACTATAATTTTAATTCGATCTCCGAAAAGACCCACTTGGAAAAAAGTAAATTTTCAAAAAAACATCGGTTCACCTCATAACTTAGGCTATGTAAAACTTCTCTTACTAGTGCATGTGACGCACAGTGGCTTGAAACCAAAAAAATTGGTAAAAAATCTGTATCTTGTAAGCTGTAAGTCTGATTGCATCAGTATGTATGAGAGAATTGTTAAAGAGGACAATAGATTTCAAAATTGTAGCTTTATGGTTACCCTGTATTTATTGGATCATTGGGAATCATTAGACGCCAAAGTAGACCACTTTGGAAGTAAAAAAGCTTTTGAACCGAAGCTCTTCAATTATGGTAAAACATGGTTGATTTTCTACATTTTAGAAATAGCTTGAAGAAACAAAGAAAAAACATGTTTACTTTACTATAATAACTTAATGTTTAAAGTTATTTATTTCAAAAATAAAAAAAGTAGAAGAAACATTTTTTTTAGTTTTAACCCATTGTACATTCGATATTAAACCCATAATTTTTTTAAAAATACTGACGTACAGCCAATAGTTAGGAAACAAAATAGTAAAAACAGGATTAAATACTTCCGCGGATTACTTTCGAAGTATTCCGAGTCTGAGAAGAAGAAGTAATGAATGGTGCTTCTGCTTGCAAATGAAAAAAAAAAAAACATTTGTGCTAGTGTGAAGTGGCTAAACAATAAGTACAACATCTATGCTTTTCTACTAAAGCTAATCGCTCACTAACTGACATCCTTAGGAAAATTGAGTATAGAAGAAGCGGATGATTTTCGATGTTCTTGAGGTTATATAAAGGGAGTAACTGTGGTACCAAGACTTTTAAAATTTCTGTTATCATAAGTTTCCTAGGACTGCTAGATCGTGGTTTGGGTTCCACCGGTTTATGTGCTCCAATTATATCAGAAGCAGATGCCAATGTATGATATCTTTCGGTAAGAATATCATTCATATCATACCATTTTGGCAAAGAGTTTAAGTCCGAGTGTAAGAAAAGCCGACTATATGATACCCTCACAACTAAGGTCAAATATGAAACAACAATTTAAAAAGTTATTTGCCTCTTTTTCAAAATCTCGAGATTTATTTCATTTCCGGCTAACGGCCTGTTATAGGAGCTAGGATCAATTGTGGATCGATTGTTAACAAATTTTGGTTATCGGTTTACATATACAAAATATTTATCTGTGTAATGTTTTATTAATGTAATGCAGTTCTCTTTAGATTTATAAGCATTTTTTACTCTCTGGGTATTTAAAAGACTTTTGATAATGTATCTTGTATGGGAGGTACGATCAAATATAGCCCGTTTTCTACTATATGCAATGTTAAAATACAACTAAATTTGTGGTTGTAGAGGGACAAAAACTCAATTCCGGGAAGGCATCCCTATGGGAGGTTTGGGTACCTAGTGATCCTTCATTGCCCAAAAAGTCTGTGCCATATTTTATCATATTACCTTTGAAGTTTCGACCAACAGTTTATCAAGTAATTGTTTGCATTAAACAAAAATAGTGAAAATGCTATTTAAATTTCGAAAATTAAACATCAAATCGTTTAAATTTGTTTCTTTTGTTTAATACATTCCGTTAATATAACTGTTTACTACAAAAAGTAGTAAAAAAATTGAAATAAATACATGCATTGCAACAGCAACAAAGAAATATACCCAATTAAAAAGGCGTCAAATAAATGTTTGCACAGTGAGTAAAAATAACACCAAATAATCTTATTTACCGTTATATTTTTTATTTTATGATGTTTTATGAGTGTTATCCAATAAAAATAAAGTTATAAAAAGTATTGTTAAGAAAATTTGTGCTTTAGCTGTCCTATATTTAAAAGCGTTATAGAATTAGCGTATCTCCATCACTATAAGGGCAAATCAGCCAGGGAAATCGCTAAAATGTTCTCCCGTATGGTTACGACATCATATCCCATGCTAAAAGTGAAGGAATATTGGAATTAAAAGGGTAACAATGCAGTCCGAAATATAAAACAATACAAATTTAAAGTATAATTATTAAAACCTTCTATGAAAAGCTGGACTTAAGTGCTGGCGGCTTAAGTCCGAAGTGAAAAATGGTCATGGGCTAAGTGTATCTCAAGGAGCAATCCGAAATATACAGGTAAAACCGATGTATTCATCTACAGTAAAATCAACTCAGGGAGTAAATCTGTGTCGATCGTTATACTAAAAGTTGGGTCCCAGACCAATATTTCTATGCGTTACAAACATCAGCACAATCCTAATATACCCTTTCCACCTATGGTGTTGAAGCGTATAATAACGACTTCAAGTTAGCAGTCTAGGCAGACAAAAGCACATCGTTAAATTGTATCAGATTTAATCGTATATATATTAAAACTTTGACACTATTTTAAAGTTTGCTAAGACCTTTGTGCAATTTTCCATAGCAGGTTGAATAAATGTTACATTGACTTGTCGAAACCGGAAAAGGCCTTTTGATTTTTAAATATTTAAATATATCCATTTCATGGTTTCAAAAGTATAGAACTGGAATTCAACATCAGTCAAACTAAGTTGTTAAACCATTTTTTTTTCTTTTCAGTTGAAAGTCTGACATTGATGAAAATGGATCGCTTAAGTATCATACAACGAATAAAAATTATCAAAACATACTAAAAAAAAATGGTGATTCTGCAACAGCCACATATCGTGCTTTAAGGGAAGATTATGGATAACATAATCGTCCAACTACGCAAACAATTGGCAAAATTGTGAAGAAATTTGAAGAGACTTGAAGATTCCGTGAATTCGGAGCGTTATGGTCATATGATAATCGAATTTTTTGCCTTCTATTGAAGAATACGACTTGGAGGATATGTGGTTTCAACAAGACTTTGCCACATGCCACACAACTCGAGCGAATATGGCTTTATTGCAAGAAACATTTCCGCGAAATTTCGCGTAATGGTGATATCAACTGGCCACCAATGGCCAGTTGCGATTTGACACCGTGCTAACTATGTAAGTAAACCTTTAACCCTTGAGCACTTAAAAACCGACATTCGTCAAGGTATGGCTGAAATGCCGCCCAATATGTGTCATAAAGTGGTCGAAAATTACTTCAAAAGAATCAATGCTTGCAACATTTCGCGTGGTAGTCATTTAAATGATGTAGTGTTTCACACATAATGGCAACGTTTAAACTTTATAATAAACAAGTAATAAATACCTATACGATACCCTTCACAACTAAGGTCATATGTGTTCTTTTTCCTGTATAAAGACAAATATTTGCTAAGTTTTGCCATCATACGAACATTTTCTCAAAACTTATATATATATATTATATTATATTATATTTAAGCTGTTTCCGTCATTCGGACTTATATGAGAGGGTCAAATGTGGACCGATTATCTCAAAATTTGGCAAATTGATTACAGTTTTTACAAAAATTATGTATGCGAAAAATCAACTCAAAATTCTCATTATCTTCAGATTGATGAGCGTTTTAAAGATTTTTGTCTCATTTAGTGCGTTTTGACGGAAAGTTTGTATGGAAGCTATGGCCAAATGTGGACCGATTTCAACAAAATTTGAAACAGTCTTTTTGGTTAATATAAGTAAAATTTGTTTGAAATTTTATGAAAAAATATTGATATTTGCGGCCAAAATATGAATTCTGGTATGTGGGACCTATGGGAGGTACCATAAATAATGGACTGATTTTGACGAATTTCAATAGCCGTAGTTTCACTATCAAAAACATGATCTGTGCCAAATTTCATCAAATTATGTTTAGAATTACGAACTGTACTTTGTTTAAAAGGTTTACATGGGGGTCCAGCCAGGCAGACTGACGGACTAACTGACATCGCTAAATCGACTCAGAAGGTTATATATATATATATATATATATATATATATATATATATATATATATATATATATATATATATATATATATGTATATATATATATATATATATATATATATATATATATACGACTTCAACGATTTTGAATTTGGACAGTAGGTACCTTTTTTGATGTCTAGGTCGAGCAAGAAGGGACTTTTGAAACCTTTGCATCTAAGAGGGTAAAAACGGGTAAAAAGGGGAAGAAATGCAAAATGCTATATCCACTAAAGTATTGGGCATAGAAACAAAATTTTAATTATGTTTTCAATCTTTGCCCGATAGGGGGTAAAAAAAGGGTGAAAATAATTTGTTTGTACCATTTTTAAGCCATTGAACTCGTATTTGGTACTTTTTGATTTCGGGGGAAAAAATGGTAAAAAGCGATAAAATAATAACTTAACACCTCGTGAATAGGAACAGTATGTTAACTACGTTTTTATAAAAAGTACAGAATTCAATTGGTACCAAGTACCAAATATGCATATGTAACTTTTTAGAAATATCCCCTAATTTCTAAAAAAATTGGTAATGTTATAACTTTTTAACAAATGAATGTTTTTCTGTCTACATATATATGTTCTTTATAGAATAGCAAACTATGCATTTAACCATGTAATGATTATGCAATGATCTTAAGCTAAAGTTGTTGCGCATGAGACGACGAAGGTTTTTATATAGGTCTCACTATCTGACAGGTGGCGCCACTGAAAATTACTCAAAATGAATGACCAAATGCACAGTTGATCATGTGTTGATAGGACAAAATGAATAAAATGATTCAAAATTAATTAGATATTTGTGTACCGTCTTTTCTCTAAATTTATTTTAGTTGGTTAGTACTTTATAAAATATATGAAAACTTAAAATTCGCCTCGAAATGCTTATCATAAAGCTCCGAGCAAATCTCGGTCCTTCAGGTACTATGTGTTTTATTTACGTTCACATTTAAAACCGTAAAATGGATAACCCGATAGTTTAGACTAATTTTCATTTACTTTTATTGGCCGAAGTCAGATAAATATTTCTGTCATCGTTTAAACTACCCAACCTAGTTCATACCGAATTCGTTAAAAGTTGTTCACTGGGTACTTTTCCGCCTTAATTTGAACGTACCAGTGCGTAAATGATTAAACTTGTACATTACCATATACATACAAGTATTGTATGTATGTCTGAGTCCTTGGTGAAATTGAATTATTTAATAGGACATCTCATATGTCCAAAAATATACATTAATTAATCTCATAATTTGTTATTATGTCTACAAGTTTATGCTCAAATACTGCTACTAAGCTCTAGGAAAGTCCTTGAAATTCCTTTATATACAAATAATTTGTTAAATGTTCATGGTAAAGACAATTAGGACACAGTTTCACATTTGATTGCTGGAAATTAAATAAATCGTATCTAAGATCTAAACATTTAAGCAGAAGATTAAATTATTAATTTATATTTGCCTGACATTTGTGGGAAAATTTAAAATAAATATTAAATAAATTATTTATATGAATATTTGCTTTTATCTTAATAGGTAATTTCGAATATAGAGAATTTCATCGCAATACGAAAATTTTGCGAAATCATAATAAATAATTTTTGTGTATATATATACGAACTAATTACCGACAATTTCCTCTGAGTTGCTATAAGTTTATTTATATTTTGTGAAATACCCCAGATTAATGTTAACCCTTATGTGTATGGCAAAAAAAAAACACCTTTAAGAGAATGGCAAGGTACCCGGGTACCTATATGGAAAAATTATTGTAAACAAACATTTTTGGAGAAAATAAATGAGTGATCTCGGAAAATAACCCTGAGAGTTACAATGCACGTTCATTTATAGTAAATAGTAAATCTCAAGGTGAATTCAACGTGGCGGTTGTAAGGATACAAGTCATTTCGAATATATATGTATACCATAAATTTGTATTAAGTAAATTAAGTTTCGTACTACAGGAAGATGTAGCCTCCAATTTTTCTACATTTGACTCCAATAATCCAAATACATGATATATAACCTTAAAATCGGTTGAAGACTTTTCTAATTATCAAAGGTTTTATAAAATATCTTATGTCCTTGAAGACTCTCCTGAGCATATGCTATAAAAAAATTATTATTTTTAAAAAACTTTAAAAAGTTTGACTAGTTTTACTTTTTTAAGGCTTTAGGATATTTAAATACCCATTTTTGATGCAATGGGCTAACGATATGTCACTTTTGCACAGGACGAAAAAAAGTACTTTGTTCATACCGTTTTAAAAACTCCTTTTTTTGGTTTTTTAAAATAGATTGTTAAACGAAATCGAAAAAAGTAAAAAAAAGTTCCCGTTATAGTTAGGACCCCCTACAGATTACCACAAAGAAAGAACTAGAGCAATATCTTTAACGGCTTAGTCGTACCTGCGACTTAAAATCAAAGGATTTCGACAAAAACATAAGTTTTCACCAAAGTTATAAAAAAGCACGTAAATTGTTATATATTAGCAGTTTTTATAAGCAGAACTGAAATTATGATTGTTACAACGGATAAAAATATATATTTTAGAATATTGGTTGAAATTGGATGTCACTAGCCCATTTATAACCAGGGTCAAGAATAAAATAAAAAAAATTCGAAACTACCCAGCAAAACTTTGGTAATGGCAAGTACTCTGATAACTGGTTACCTTGTAACGACTACAACATACCATCCGAATAAATAATAAGTTATTACAGAAGTACTTATTTGTAATTAAGATGGTAATTTAAACTGAATGGCCCCGGTTCAAATCCCACCAAGGGCAACATTTTTTTTTAGTTTTTTTTTTTATTAAAAGAGTCTTTTTAAATGATTTTTGAATTTTAAGAACTTAAATATTATCTTCTGTAAAAAAAATTTGTGAAACTAACTCACGTTAATGAAAAAGTAGGGGGTGTTGAATACCAAACACGATTCTAATTGGTCTTAACTTGGTAAGCCCAACTTATCTGGGTCATCCTTCATCTCAACTGTGGACACACACTTCCTCATGGTATCACCCGGGGAGCTAGTTTAACACCAATTAACATTGTGAGTTAACATGTTCCGAGAGTTGTCCCATAAGATCGATAAAAATGGGTTAGGATTACGGGCTAGTAACCCTCTCTTGAAAAAAAAAACAATGAAAAGGATAAAATTAGAATTGAAATATCCCACTACCCAATGTTAGAATAGGATGTCCGAAACTTCGATAGAAAGACCAAGTAGAGGAACATTATTCAAAGCTTGGCCTATAAAATTGGAGAATATTCGCACAAGATCGAAATCCATGGAATTCTAAAACATGCTCGGACTTTGACCTTAACAGGTTGTAACATTTAAGTAAGTAAGAGTCAATCTTATGTAAAAACTTATACAAAAAAGAAGATTTAAATTGTTTAAGTTTTAAAATAATTTTAAAAAAAGTTTTAAAATAATTACAAAAAATCGTTTAAAAATATTTTTCCAAAAATTACAACAAAGCAAAAAAAGCAAGGAAAAACAAAGTTATTTTCACATGATTTTGGATCTAAAAATAAAAATTGTTTATATTAATTATAAGCTGCTAAGTTTTCAACATATGAAGTAGCTCAGTGGGAGAGTCTCTGCCTAGCAGTCGGAGGGTCTGGGTTCGAGCCCCCATGGGATCATAAAAAAAAAAATTGTATTTTGTTTAAAAATATATGTTTTTAATAAAACAACAACAAAACAGTTGTTGCTGTTGTTGCTTGCAAATTGCTTACCCAAGTCATTACTTTTCTGCAATTGGTAAGTACTTGCCTCCAATGACATCCCCATGTTAATGTAATGACTTAAACACCGAATGAGTAAGTAGTTCGTGTTCAATAGTTTAACTGTTTAACTCATTATTTGGTAATGAAAAGTTTTACTGGGTATGTATAAAACAAAGAAAATAGTGTAAATCTTGTTTCTACATAAATATTCATATATAAAATATTTATAACTAATCTGTCTAATTTTGCTTTAGTTATCTTTCAATAAAATTTTACTTTTTATTACAGTTTTTTCATATATAATGTATGAAGGTACCCGGGTACCTTGCCGTACGGTTACGTATATAAGATATAAATTGGACCACAGCGCCTATACAATATAATTTTTTAGCTTAAAAGTAATAATAATTTAAACTATTTCAATAGTTAGGAGTTCTCAAGAAGTTTGCGGTTTGTGAACCATCTGTTTCCATTAAAAAAGTTAAGATGAAAGTGCTAAAGGTACCGGGGTACCTTGGTATACACATAAGGGTTAAATACATAAAATCATTAACACCTAAATATTTCGAATGCACACGAGGGTGACTACTTATATTGAGAGTCAGCAAACTCCATCATTTAAATATAGTACAAACAAGTAAGAGTGTTATATTCGGCTGTGCCGAATCTTGTATACTCACCATCAAGTTGTACGAGAGTGCAGCTAATTCAAAATGTTGACCAAATGTGGTATTGTTGGTAATATATTTCGACTAAATTCGGTTGCAGTGGTATAGTTACTATAGTTCAACATTTAAAAGTTTCTAAGTGGTTTCCCAAGTATTTACCTTGGACAAAATGCTGTTCCATATCCGAATATAATGGGTGTTTTTTTTAGAGGTATAGAACTTCGAATTGAAATAAAACACAAGAAAATCGTTTTAATGTCCATCAATTTGGCTTTATTGGAAGGATAGTTTTATGCCATTAATGTTTAAATATGATTTCGAGCATGTGGCCGCCGCGGCTGGCTCGGATAAAGCCAATTCTACAGGTCCAATTTTCAACTACTGTTTCGAGCATATGGGGCCGTATGTTGGCAATAACGCCACGAATGTTGGCTTCCAAGTCCCCTAACGTTTCTGGTTTGTTGGCGTAGACGAGCGACTTCACATATCCCCAAAGAAAATAATCCAGTGGTGTCAAATCGCACGATCTTAGTGGCCAATTGACAGGTCCATTCCGCGAAATTATGCGCTCATCGAATGTTTCCTTCAATATATCAATTGTGACGTGCGCTGTGTGGCATCTAGCGCCGTCTTGTTGGAACCACAACTCATCCACATTCATGCCATCCAATTGGGGAACAAAATAGTCGGTTATCATGGCTCTATACCGGTCTCCATTTATGGTAACTGACTCTCCAGTATTATTTCGGAAGAAGTATGGCCCAATGACTCCACCAGCCCATAGAGCACACCAAACAGTCAGTTTTTGTGGATGTAATGGCGTCTCAAGGGTCTCATGTGGATTCTCTTCACTCCAAATGCGGCAATTTTGCTTGTTGACGTAGCCATTCAACCAAAAATGAGCCTCATCACTGAACAAAATTTTGCGATGAAAATCAGCATCGAGATCAATCTCATTTTCGGCCCATACACCAAAATCACGACGCATTGCATGGTCTCGCGGCTTTAATTCTTGCACAAGCTGGATCTTGTAAGGTCGCAAGCCAAGATCTTTTGCGCAAAATCTTCCATAAAGTTGATGGACAAAGCTCCAATTGCTGTGCACGGTGGCGAATCGATTCATTCGGGTCCTCTTCAACACTTTGCTCTACAGCGGCAATTGTTTCTTCGGTACGCACTGTTCGACGTCGCTGCGGATGCGTATTATCACATAGAGTAAACGTAGTGCGAAAACGATCCATGGTTAACCGAATTAATTGCTCTGATGGACGATTATGTCGACCATAAAATGGACGGAGCTTGCGTTAAACTTCGCGAACTGAACCATTATTTTTGAAATAAATTTGCACGATTTGCAAGCTTTATTCTTTTGTCAACCTGTTCATGATTTATTTTTGTGTTTTCGTAATTTTTTTATATGGGAGCTATGGTCAAAGAGTAACCGATTGTAACATTAACATAACCGATTGCACACTGGCTGGCATTTAGATAAGACTTCCTTTTATAAAATTTTGTTGCTGTAGCCCTTTTCGTTAAGGCGCTATCGCGTTTTATCTGACGGACAGACAGACATAAACCCCCTTTTCTTTTTGTATTTTTGTGTTTTCGTAAGTTTTTTATATGGGAGTTATGGTCAAATGGTGACCGATTGTGACAAAATTTGGCACACTCGTTGGCATTGACATAAGACCTCCTCGTACTAAATTTAGTGGTTATATATGTTATAGTTTTAGATTTATTGGCATTTAAGTGTATTTTAGGTGAAATTTTGGCTGTTTCCGTAAGTTTTTTGTATGGGAGCTATGACTAAATGTGAACCGATTTTGATGAAATTTTATATGCTGCCTAGGACTTGTGATATATATACTTATATATACCAAATTTTATCATCATTGCTATTATAGTTTGTTATATATTAGCAAATAAGCAATTAGCGTAGGCGAGTTTATACGGGAGCTATAGTCAAATGTTAACAGACGGACATCGCTCAATCGTCTTAGAATTTCATAAGGATTCAGAATATTATCGTTTTTGATTTTTGAGCCAATATTAAAGAAATAACTTTAATAATACTGGCCATATAAGTAGTACCTACCTATGAAAACATACTCACATTCCCCTACTATATAAACATATTAACCCAGGTTAATCTGTATTAATTCAAACTTATTTGTTTTTGTATGTGAAGACTTTTGTTTTTGGCGAAAGTGCAAATGTTTTTAAAACACAATTAATGTGCGTAAATATGTTAAATGAAAGAAGAATTAAAGTCAGTCAATTCCGACCATATAACACCTAACAATTCTAATATTTATATACAGTGTGGACAAATTTGAGGTTAGTTAGTGAATTGGCTGTTAAATGATGAAATTTGACATTTATTTAGTAAAATACATATTGGAAAATTTTAACCATAGAACGGCGGCCAACCATTGTTTGCGCTGAAAGTTTCCGAAAAACAACGAAAACAACACATTTTTTTAACAAAATCAACTTTAGTGATTTTTATTTAGGCGGTTATGTAAACAAACAAAATTGTCGCACACGGGGCTCACAAAATCCACAAAGATTTCTCGAAATGTTGTTACATAAAAAACAAGTAAGAAAGTGGTATATTCGGTCAAGCCCAACCATACTTCACCGTACCTTCACCGTTAAGGTCAAAGGTGTTATTTTTCCTGTATAAAGATAAATATTTGCTAAATTTTGACATCATACAAACATTTTCTGAAAACTTATATATTTAAGCTATTTCCGTCATTTGGACTTATATGAGAGCTAGGGTCAAATGTGGACCGATTATCTCGAAATTCGGCAAATTGATTACAGTTGTTACAAAACTTATGTATGCAAAAAATAAGCTCAAAATTCTTTAGATTATCTTTAGATTTACGAGCGTTTTTAAAGAAGAGTTTGTATGGGAGCTATGGTCAAATGTGGACCGATTCCAACGAAATTTGGTACAGTGATTTATGTTTACATAAGCAGTATTTGTTTTAAATTTCATCAAGTTTTCATGAATATTGATTTTTGTGGCCAATATATCAATTTCGAGAAGTGGGACCTATGGGAGCTACCGTAAATAATAGACCGATTTTGACCAATTTCAGTAGCCATGGTCCCATTATCAAAAAAATGATCTGTGGCAAATTTCATCTTTAGAATTGCGACCTGTAGTTTGATTACAAGGTTTACATGGGCGTCCAGCCAGACGGACGGACGAACGGACATCGCTAAATCGACTCAGAAAGTGATTCTAACCTATTGGTATACTAAAAGGTGGGTTTACGACAAATATTTCCATGCGTTACATACGTCAGCACAGACTTATAATACCCTTTCCACCTTTGGTGGTGAAGGGTATAATAAGTAAATGTGACCCGGACTATGAAAAGGTGGCTTATTACTCAAAAAAAATGTTTCTACTTTTTTTTTGGTTTCGATAGTTTTTGAGACGCTCTTTCATGTGGAAAAAACTAGAAAGTCCTAACTTGCTTAGAAGTGTACTAAAAATGTAGGGAAAGAATGAAAAAAATAATAATGAAAGAAAAACAGAATTTTATTGAGAATCTAGAATTAAGATAATAAATGGAATTGAATTGATTTGCACAAAAAGTATTTATTTAGCAGTATTAAGTAATTTGCTTTCTTCTTTTTTGGTTGCCTTTTGGGCATGACTGTTCATAATACAAAAGAAAACTACTAAGAAACTGACGAAATGCATTGTTTATCTTTAACAGTTAATTTTTCGAAATTTTGTTTTTGAGTCACAAGCCACCTTTTCATAGGCCGGGTCACAAATATTTTTATATTTTAATAAATTAAACTATTAAGTACTTATTTACTCAAATGGAATATATTTACAACCTGTTAAGGTCAAAGGGCAAGCATATTTTTGAAATCTATGTGGTCTTTCCATCTCAGTTTCGCACGTCCTCTTTTAACATTTTAAGCAACTGTTTATATTCTTAATTTAGCTTTTTCATAGTAAATGTTTTTTTCAGGACTAGTCCTTTTTATCTTTCTTATAGGAGAACTCGCGGCACATATTAGCTAACTATATTAACGGGTGTTAACGTAGTTACCCGGGTGATACAACAGGTCATGTACTTGTGTGTTTATAGGTATAAGCAATTCCAATTAAGTAGACACCCAATTTGTGTGGTACAAACTGCCTCCTGGGCCTGGCTGGGACCACCTATATTTTTACTCAAAATTAATAGTATGTTAAGGACTTTTCTACCAAAGAGGTGAAAATAAAAGACCTTTAATTCTATTTGTTAATCTTTTGTTCATGGATGGGCACTTTGCAGTACAAGTATTTTTTCAGTATTTTTTTTCTTTTACTGATTACTGAAAGAAAAAATCAGTATTCAGTAATTTTTACTGATTACTTAAAACAAATTTCAGTAAATTTTACTGATTACTGAAAAAAATGTCAGTATTCAATAAATTTTACTGATTACTGAAAAATGATTTCAGTATTCAGTAAATTTTACTGATTACTGAAAATAATTTCAGTATTCAGTAAATTTTACTGATTACCGAAAATAATTTCAGTAATCAGTAAATTTTACTAAATACTAAATCAGTACTACTCATACTACTCCGCTGGTTTTAATTATATAATTAAAAAAACAAGAGCCAAACTACACAACAAAAGTGCAAGGCCGTGACTATATGGGTCCTATTCTACTATCAAATTGTAGTAAAAGCCTATACTCAGTTTGTCCAGTTTAGTGACCGTTTTTTTTTTTATGGGCCACCAAAGTTTCCCAATATTAGCATGATGCCAAAAAAATCTGTCATCAGTTTTTCCCAAATAGATTATCAGCATTTAAAAATATGGCTCAACTAAGTTGGGCAAAAATATAGCCAAGAGTATGGAAAATATTTCTTAATAAAATTTTATGATATAATTATCCCAGTAAAACTTTTCATTGCCAAATAATGAGTTAAACAGTTAAACTATTGACCACGAACTACTTACTCATTCGCTGTTTAAGTCATTACATTAACATGGGGATGTCATTGGAGGCAAGTACTTACCAATTGCAGAAAAGTAATGACTTGGGTAAGCAATTTGAAAGCAACAACAACAACAGCAACAACTTTTTTGTTGTTTTATTAAAAACATATATTTTTAAACGAAATACAAAATTTTTTTATGATCCCATGGGGGCTCGAACCCAGACCCTCCGACTGCTAGGCAGAGACTCTTCCACTGAGCTACTTCATATGTTGAAAACTTAGCAGCTTATAATTAATATAAACAATTTGTATTTTTAAATAGATTCAAAATCATGTGAAAATAACTTTGTTTTTCCCTGCTTTTTTTTTGCTTTGTTGTAATTTTTGGAAAAATATTTTTATACGATTTTTTGTAATTATTTTAAAACTTTTTTAAAACTATTTTAAAACTTAAACAATTTAAATATTCATTTTTGTAGTTTTTACATAAGATTGACTCTTACTTACTTAAATGGCCTTTAGTTACAACCTGTTTAGGTCAAAGTCCGAGCATATTTTAGAATTCTATGGATTTCGAATATTCTCCAATTTTATAGGGGAATATGTTTCTCTACTTGGTCTTTCTATCGAAATTTCGGACATCCTCCTCTAATATTAGGTAGTGGGACATTTCCATTCTAATTTTATCCTCTTCATTGTATTTTTTTTCAAGAGAGGGTTACTAGCCCGTAATCCTAACCAATTTTTATCGATCTTATGGGACAACTCTCGGAACATGTTAACTCACAATATTAATGGGCGTTAAGGTAGCTCCCCGGGTGATACCATCAGGAGGTGTGTGTCCACAGTTGAGATGAAGGATGACCCAGATAAGTTGGGCTTACCAAGTTAAGACCAATTAGAATCGTGTTTGGTATTCAACATCCCCTATATAATCAAAATTGACTCATGAAGGTATTTTTTCATTAACGTGAGTTAGTTTTACAAATTTTTTTTACAGAAGATAATATTTAAGTTCTTAAAATTCAAAAATCATTTAAAAAGACTCTTTTAATAAAAAAAAAAACTAAAAAAAATTGTTGCCCTTGGTAGGATTTGAACCGGGGCCATTCAGTTTAAATTACCATCTTAATTACAAATAAGTACTTCTGTAATAACTTATTATTTATTCGGATGGTATGTTGTAGTCGTTACAAGGTAACCAGTTATCAGAGTACTTGCCATTACCAAAGTTTTGCTGGGATATTTTATCTTTGTCTTTTTTAAAAATATTTAAGAAAAATTTTTTTGTCATAATTTTTTGGAAATTCAGATTTTTCCCACACTATATTTTGTAAAATTATAGCCAGCGTAAAACTAAACAACTTTTGTGAACGCACCAGTATAATCGGAACATATCTAGGAGGTCTTAAACTCCTTTGTGCAAACAAACAGAGGTCCCAAGTTCGATCTGCGGCCAGACCCACTTGAAAAAAAAAAATTTTTAATTAAGCTTGCCACTGGTTATTGAGTAATAGGCTATGTATTCTCTAACTAAAGCATTTGCCGTTCGGAGCCAGAGTTAAAACGTAGGTTCCTTTCAATGAGTCTAAAAATAGAATCGAATGCAGATCATTATCTGAGAAAAGTAACACTTGTTCCAACTGGAATGTTGTCGTGGAAATTATTATTATTATCACTCAAGTCCCTAATTTTCTGCAATTGGTAAGTACATACCTCCAATGACATCACCATGTTAATGTAACGATTTAAGCAGCTAACGAGTAAGTAGTTTATATTCAGTATTTTAGCTGTTTATCTTATAACTTGGTAATAAAAAGTTTTGCTGGGTTATTTTACTCCCTATTTGTAATTTAATAAGGCAAGTACCATAGATGGGCTTTTTGAAGTACCATTACTTATTAAGTACTTGTCTACAATGACATTTCTGTGTTAATATAAAAAAGTTTTTTTTTTTATTTTTACTGAAAAACTCTAGATACTGCAATCTGATAATTAAGCAGTAAAATATACTGATTACTGAATTTATTTGCAGTAATCAGTAAAATTTACTGAATACTGAACATTTTTTTCAGTAATCAGTATATTTTACTGAAATTTTTCTTCAGTAATCAATAAAATTTACTGAATAAGAAAAAAGTTTTCAGGATTCAGTAAAATTTTCTGAATACTGATTCATTTTTTCAGTAATCAGTAAAATTAACTGAATACTGATTTTTTATTTCAGTAATCAGTAAACATTTACTGATTACTAAAACGCTTGTTGCAGTAAAAAAGTAATGCATTAGGGTGACAGGATTTTTTTTTTTTTGGTTTCAAATGTTTTTCTACGGAATATTGTGACACCAGGTCTAAAAGTTTAGATCTAAAAATTTGAGCGCATCGGGTCCAAAGTTTAAGAGCCCATTTGTATGGGAAAAAATGGGTTATTTTTTGTTTTTGCGAAATTTAGACCAAAACTAAATTTAGACCAAAACTAAAATAATAGAATATTAAAGAGGACTAATACGGCTTTATTTCAAATTACGATAGACGAAAATCCATGAGATAGTTTGAAAGTTATTGCAGTTTTCCCCCGAAAATTCATGTCCTTGAAAACGCGCCTAAGGATATGCCCCAAAAATTGTATGTTGTAAATAAAGAAATTCCAAAGCTAGACATGATTTATCATTTAATGGCTTCTTATTACTAAATAGTTCAGTTTTATTTAAATATAATCAAATTTACTTAGTTTATTTCATGTTGGAAAATGGTACATCTTTCTCAGGTCGGTTTCAAAAATCATTTTTTAATTTTTTGAAAATTTAGTTCAACAAGTATTACAAATTTAGAATTTGCTCTCCAGTGTGTTAAAACAGACAAATAGGAGAATAAAACACAGAAAAAATTTGGTCGATATCTTGAACCGTATCGCCGTACCTGCGATTTCAAATTGAAGAATTTCGCGAAAATGTAAATTTATTAAAATAAAATAAATTCGAGTAAATGCTCGGTAAATTTTACTTTTATTCAATTTTAACAAAAAATATAATTAATATTATTGCTTCGTTTATGGAAAACCTATGCTAAAGGGTTTTTTTATAATATTGGACGAGATTAACCCTTTCTTCACCGCGGTCAACTGTCAAAATTTTAATTTTTTGAAAATTTTCATAGCGAGATTACGGATAAAATAATTGTTTTTGGCAAGATAAGATGTTTTTTATTAAAAAAAAGTAAATACGAACATTGATTTGTTAGTTTTGCAATTATAATCTACAAATCAAAATCTTTTTGTAGAGAAAATAGATTAGCATTTTTCGAATACAAACCTATCAAATCAATAATCATATTTTTTTTGTAATAAAAAAAAAACTTAATCTTGATAAAAACAATTATTTTAATGTTTTTTTTTTTTTTAATTGGCTAATTATTACTTAATATTTCGTAATCTCGCTATGAAAATTTTTAGAAAATAAAATTTTTACATTTGACCGCGGTGAAGAAAGGGTTAATCTCGTCCAATATTTAAAAAATCCGTTAGCATAGGTTTTCCATAAATAAAGCAATAATATTAATTATCTTTTTTGTTAAAATTAAATACAAGTAAAATTTACCGAGAACTACTATGCCTGCACCAATGGAATGTTTTTCAGACATTTTTCAAATTGAGGGCCTTGCGCATTGCCTCTAATGATATCAACTTTTGAATATTAGTTTCCAGAGCTTCTGTGAAGGGTGTACCCTAAAACTTTTTTTTTCTAAATAATGCAGAATGGCATCAAATAATGGGTGTTTTTTTAGAGGTATAGAACTTCGAATTGAAATAAAACACAAGAAAATCGTTTTAATGTCCATCAATTTGGCTTTATTGGAAGGATAATTTTATGCCATTAATGTTTAAATATGATTTCGGGCATGTGGCCGCCGCGGCTGGCTCGAATAAAGCCAATTCTACAGGTCCAATTTTCAACTACTTTTTCGAGCATATGGGGCCGTATGTTGGCAATAACGCCACGAATGTTGGCTTCCAAGTCCCCTAACGTTTCTGGTTTGTTGGCGTAGACGAGCGACTTCACATATCCCCAAAGAAAATAATCCAGTGGTGTCAAATCGCACGATCTTGGTGGCCAATTGACAGGTCCATTCCGCGAAATTATGCGCTCATCGAATGTTTCCTTCAATATATCAATTGTGACGTGCGCTGTGTGGCATGTAGCGCCGTCTTGTTGGAACCACAACTCATCCACATTCATCCCATCCAATTGGGGAACAAAATAGTCGGTCATCATGGCTCTATACCGGTCTCCATTTATGGTAACTGACTCTCCAGCATTATTTCGGAAGAAGTATGGCCCAATGACTCCACCAGCCCATAGAGCACACCAAACAGTCAGTTTTTGTGGATGTAATGGCGTCTCAAGGGTCTCATGTGGATTCTCTTCACTCCAAATGCGGCAACTTTGCTTGTTGACGTAGCCATTCAACCAAAAATGAGCCTCATCACTGAACAAAATTTTGCGATGAAAATCAGCATCGAGATCAATCTCATTTTCGGCCCATACACCAAAATCACGACGCATTGCATGGTCTCGCGGCTTTAATTCTTGCACAAGCTGGATCTTGTAAGGTCGCAAGCCAAGATCTTTGCGCAAAATCTTCCATAAAGTTGATGGACAAAGCTCCAATTGCTGTGCACGGTGGCGAATCGATTCATTCGGGTCCTCTTCAACACTTTGCTCTTCAGCCGCAATTGTTTCTTCGGTGCGCACTGTTCGACGTCGCTGCGGATGCGTATTATCACATAGAGTAAACGTAGTGCGAAAACGATCCATGGTTAACCGAATTAATTGCTCTGATGGACGATTATGTCGACCATAAAATGGACGGAGCTTGCGGTAAACTTCGCGAACTGAACCATTATTTTCGAAATAAATTTGCACGATTTGCAAGCTTTGTTCTTTTGTCAACCTGTTCATGATGAAATGGCAAACCAAACTAAATATTAATCACTTGACAGCTGACAAAATGGCCGCCAGTTAAAAAAGTGATGCCAAATTAAAGTTTTATACCTCAACAAAAAACACCCGATACATTTTCCACCACAAATTCGAATGCACAACTCTTTGAAGCATTATTGCGAGCCACTAATAAAGTTTCTTTGTCATGAGGATCATCACGCCAATAACAATAAAATACTCCAGTATCCTTGCGTAGAAAAACAAAACTCGGAAGGATTATAATATTAGAAAGTCTCCAAAAACTTCCAAACAACATAAAAATATGACGGCATTTTTAATAGAAATTTGTTGTGAAAAAATTCAATAGTTTTTAGCAAATTATTATCAGCCTGTTCACAAAACTGTCATACGTTGGAAGGCAATCGAATACTGGCCTAACGATTAAGCTCTAAATTGAGTTTATTTTCTTTTTTCGTTTGGAAGTAAAATCTTCGTAATGAAATATCAAATAATAGTATTTGCAAGATATATTTTATTACTTTTCTGAAAGCTTTTTCTGTAAAACTTAAGACTTTTGTAAAATGATGTTAACCCAATGAAATAAAATCAAAAATAAATAAAAACAAAAAAATTTAACATTTTTTTTCTGGGTATGAGAAAGACAAGTATTAAGTAAAAAAGTTCGGATTTTAGGAAGAAGTTCCCTGATATCGATAACTAGAAACGATGGAACATTGTGACATTCCAGTGGCTCAATAGAGTTGCATACCGACGAGCACGTTCACCCTTTCCTACACTCGGTCGAGTAGCTCTTACAAAGACCCTATTCTAAGACATGTATTGCGTAAGAAGATTTGAGTTTGGAACGAGTTCCCTAATTACGTTAGGGCACATTTCAAAGTAAAAACGATAGAAAAGTGTGACACTCCAGTGGTTCAATAGAGTTGGATACCATGCTGTCATCAATGAGCACTTTCGCAATCTCTTGCACTCTTACATAGACCCTATTCCGAAACATGTATTGCGTACCGGTAAAATACAACTCTCATGTATGGGCCGGTGCTTCAAAGTTTATTTTGGAACTCCTTGACCGAGTACAGGAGAGAGCAAAAGTGCTCATCGGTAACAGTAGGTTATCCAACTCTATTGTTCTATTGTTACTACTTTGGAATGTGCTCTAACGAAATCAGGAAACTCGTTCTCGATACATGAACTTTCTTACGCAATACACGTCTATCTGTTAGAGCTAATCCTTTCGTAGTCGATTGACCAGTAGACAGACGATACTCTACATTTAGACGATACGCTAGCCATACAGTTCGTATGTAGAATTTGCTTCCCGCAGAAGTTTTTCCAACCAGTTGCAATATAGGGAAGTTTGAATCAAATGTCCACAAACACTACCTATTGCCCCTCCCACCTATTCCCCTTTCAACACCCTTTTCCTAGTTTCAACACAATGCATTGTATTGTGTTCAGGTCCTAAACAAAAAAATAAATAAATAACCGTTTTTTTGTTTCCCAGGCGATTAGAATTTTTTAATTGCCTGATTTGACATTAACTTTCGTCTATATATTTCATTTACGAACCAAAATTCTAAAAGCTTTTTCTCGTTTCACTCAAAAAAAATTTCAAAAACCAAAAGTTCAATTTTTTCGTAAGTTGACGTACAATTTGAAAAAATTGTAGTTTCAAAAACAGGCTGTATATTCTTGTGCTTGGAAAACTTGATGCGTTTCTGCAATGTAGCCACCAAGTCGAATAAATTTAAAACATTTTTGCTTTGATATTAATACAAATGTTGAGTGGGCATAGTGGATTTAATATGCACAAAATATTCAAGAGATCAATTGCCACGCCCACGGAGTTTAAATTTAAATTTCTTTCTCTTATTCTTGTAAAAAAAACTTTGATTGAGGAATACATAAAGTTTCGTTCTAATATATTTCATTCTTATATAAAAAATGTGGACAAAATAGTAAAAAATGGCCGGGCCTATTTGTACACTTAAGAGTTAAAGGCTGTAGTTAGGTCGAGATTTAGCGTGGCATTCATATTTTGGCTCATGACATCAATCTCCAATATGTTTAGCCTGTAGTTGACTGAATGCGAATGGTAATTATTGTAATCTTCTGCAAAATAGTAGTTAGGTTTTTAGTTATAGAAGGTCATATAGTGCGATCTATGTGGAAGGTCGACATTAAACAAGATTGACAAACTGTCTGCACCAAAAGCACGGAGACTTTTTATGCCCTTCACCACCATAGGTGGAAAGGGTATTATAAGTTGTATGTAACGTATAGAAATATTTATCTTAGACCCACCTTTTAGTATACCAATAGGCATAGAATCACTTTCTGAGCCGATTAATGTAAACAATGTAATCTGAGCCGACAAATGTAAACAATGTAAACAAAGTACAGGTCGCAATTCTAAAGATAATTTTATGAAATTTGACACATTATTTGATAGTGGAACCATGGCTATTGAAATTCGTCAAAATTAGTCTTTTATTTATGGTACCTCCCATAGGTCCCACTTTCCGGAATTGATATTTTGGCCACAAATATCAATATTTTTTCTTGAAGTTTGAAAAAATTACTGTTTATTTAACCCTTATGTGTATACCAAGGTACCCCGGTACCTTTAGCACTTTCATCTTAACTTTTTTAATGGAAACAGATGGTTCACAAATCTAAAACTTCTTGAGAACTCCTAACTATTGAAATAGTTTAAATTATTATTACTTTTAAGCTAAAAAATTATATTGTATAGGCGCTGTGGTCCAATTTATATCTTATATACGTAACCGTACGGCAAGGTACCCGGGTACCTTCATACATTATATATGAAAAAACTGTAATAAAAAGTAAAATTTTATTGAAAGATAACTAAAGCAAAATTAGACAGATTAGTTATAAATATTTTATATATGAATATTTATGTAGAAACAAGATTTACACGATTTTCTTTGTTTTATACATAGTTTCGAATTTTTTTCAAATTTTATTCTTGACCCTGGTTATAAAAGGGCTAGTGACATCCAATTTCAACCAATATTCTAAAATATATATTTTTATCCGTTGTAACAATCATAATTTCAGTTCTGCTTATAAAAACTGCTAATATATAACAATTTACGTGCTTTTTTATAACTTTTTTGAAAGATTATGTTTTTGTCGAAATCCTTTGATTTTAAGTCGCAGGTACGACTAAGCCGTTAAAGATATTGCTCTAGTTCTTTCTTTGTGGTAATCTGTAGGGGGTTCTAACTATAACGGGAACTTTTTTTTTACTTTTTTCGAGTTCGTTTAACAATCTATTTTAAAAAACCAAAAAAGGAGTTTTGAAAACGGTATGAACAAAATACTTTTTTTCGTCCTGTGCAAAAGTGACATACATATAGTTAGCCCATTGCATCAAAAATAGGTATTTAAATATCCTAAAGCCTTAACAAAGTAAAACTAGTCAAACTTTTTAAAGTTTTTTAAAAATAATAATTTTTTATAGCATATGCTCAGGAGAGTCTTCAAGGAAATAGGATATTTTATAAAACCCTTGATAATAAGAAAAGTCTTCAACCGATTTTAAGGTTATATATCATGTATTTGGATTATTGGAGTCAAATGTAGAAAAATTGGAGGCTACATCTTCCTGTAGTACGAAACTTAATTTACTTAATACAAATTTATGGTATACATATATATTCGAAATGACTTGTATCCTTACAACCGCCACGTTGAATTCACCTTGAGATTTACTATTTACTATAAATGAACGTGCATTGTAACTCTCAGAGTTATTTTCCGAGATCACTCATTTATTTTCTCCAAAAATGTTTGTTTACAATAATTTTTCCATATAGGTACCCGGGTACCTTGCCATTCCCTTAAAGGTGTTTTTTTTTTGCCATACACATAAGGGTTAAACCAAAATCACTGTAAAATATTTCGTTGAAATCGATCCACATTTCACTATAGCTCCCATACAAACTCTTCTGTCAAAAAGCACTTAATGAGACAAAAATCACTGAAACGCTCATAAACAATAATAATTTTAAGTTTATTTTTTGCAAAAATGTTTTTTGTAAAAACTGTTATCAATTTGCAAAATTTAAAGATAATCAGTCCACATTTGATCTAGCTTTCATATAAGTCCAAACGACGGAAACAGCTTAAGTATAAAAGTTTTGAGAAAATGTTTGTATGATGGCAAAGTTTGGCAAATATTTGTCTTAACACACGAAAAAGAACACATCTGGTCTTAATAGTGAAGGGTATCGTATTAAATTCTGCGCTATTTAACCTATTACCCTTTCCGATTTTGAAACAAAACATATCTCAAGACAAATTTAAAGAAAACAAGTACGAGTGTTATATTCGGCTGTGCCGAATCTTATATACCCACCATCAGGTTGTGTTAAATTTAGAAACATATCTCATATATCTACGAGGGTGCAGAAAATTCAAAACGTGGACCAAATTTAAAAAAAGTTGTTACGCTAGTTGGTATTGTTAGTAAAATATTTGGAATTACTTCGGTTGCAGTAGCTTTATAGTTCAACATTCAAAAGTATGTAAGTGGTTTCCCTAGTATTAATTTACTTTGAACAAAATTCACAATCGTAACCGGGTATGGTTTTACATTAATAAGTTGTTAAATACTTTTCCTTTAGCTTAATATTTAGTTAGGATAAAGTAGTTGATAGTAATACGAGTGGTCCATATATTTTGTTAGGAGGTCCTAATGCATCTACCATATACAAATCTTAATATGCTGCTGTACCTCAGAATCTTTTTGATTGTAGATATAAAAAAAAGGGGATGTAATATATATATATATAAGAATTATAGCCAAATGTTGACCGATTGCAACAAAATTTCGCACACTGGCTGGTATTTATATAAAGCTTATTTTTGCAAATTTAGTGGTAATAGCTGTCATAGTTTCTAATTTAATAGCTTTTAACTGGTCCTTGCTAAATATTTTTTGGTTTCCGGGAGTGTTTTTTATATGAAAGCTATAGTCAAATATGGACCGATTCCTATAAAATTTAATATACTGACTAATAGTTGCATAAAAGTTCTCTATTCTAAATTTAGTCGTCATAGCTATTACAATTGTACTCAATTTATCAGCATTCATGTGTTTCCCGGGGCGGGGTTATATGGGAGCTCTAACTAAATGTGAACCGATTTCGCCCATTTTCAGTACACAACTTTTGTTACATATCAGAAATACTTTTGTAAAATTTTGTCGCTCTAGCTTTTGTAGTTAAGGAGCTGTCGCGATTTTATCTGACGGACAGACGGACATAAATCTCCTTTTCTTTTTGATTTTTGTGTTTCTGTAAGTTTTTTATATGGGAGCTATGGTCAAACGGTGACCGATTGTAACAAAATTTTGCACACCGGCTGGCATTCACATAAGACTTCCTTTTGTAAAATTTTGTTGCTGTAGCCCTTTCAGTTAAGGCGCTATCGCGCTTTTATCTAGCGGACAGACGGACATAAACCCCCTTTTGTTTTTGTATTTTTGTGTTTCCGTAAGTTTTTTATATGGGAGCTATGGTCAAATGTGACAAATGTGACCGATTGTGACAAAATTTTGCACACTGGCTGGTATTTACATAAGACTTATTTGTGCTAAATTTGGTGACCAAAGCTATTACATTTTAGCATTTATTGGCATTTAAGTGAATTTCAGGTGGAATTTAGGCTGTTTCCGTATGTTTTTTATATGGGAGCTATGGTTAAATGTGAACCGATTTCAATGAAATTTTATATGCTGTCTAGTGCTTATGTAAAACTTCTAGATACCAAAATCATAGCTGTTATAATTTGTCATTTATTAGGAAATAAGCGACTGGCGTAGACGAGGTTATACGGGAGCTATGGTCAAATGTTAACCGATTTTGCCCAATTTCAATACCAAAATTTTCTCATAAATGAAGAATGTTTTTGCTAAGTTTCAGTGAGCTAGCTCCTTTCGTTTAGGCGTTATCGTGATTTCAACAGACAGACGGACAGACAGACGGACATCGCTCAATCGTCTTAGAATTTCATAAGGATTCAGAATATATATCGTTTTTGATTTTTAAGCCAATATTAAGGAAATTACAAACGGAATGACAATCTCAATATACCCGCCATTCTTTTTGATGGTGGGTATAAAAAAAAATATTTACGTTCAAGACTTCATCAAAATCGGTAAAGCTGTTTAGGAGTTATAAAATCTTAAACATACAAATAAAGAAATAAGGGATTTGAACTGGTGCTTTTAAGCTAGAATTTTTTTAAATTTTAATCAAAAAGTAATCTTTTTTAACTTCACTGCACGATTAAAATAATTGTTTATGTTATCACTTATGAGCCAAAAATTAATTTTTGTGTGTGGGAAAATGATACCCCTCATGCGACTCTCAAGAGAGAATCTTCAATGACTTGTTTTTCTGAACTATAATGATTAGATTATGAGTGCATTTTTTTAGATTTGTTAAGAAAGAAATAACGTCATATCTGTTTTTAGAACAGTGAAGTTGCATTAATAATTACAGATATTGATGTTGCCAAGACCAAGGATCGAACTCAGGCTGAATATAATATGTTATGCTTAATAGTCGACATGCTAACCAACTAAGCCACATCACCCACAATGAGATATGAGTCTTTTTGTAGCATTTTTAAATCGCCAACAAATAGTCATATTGGGATCTTTTGCATGATTATATTATGACTACGCACATTTTGCAAGATTTTTTTTGTGCTATTTTTAACTAGTTGCTTGAAAAGCCTTTCTTTGAGTCTTTTTGTACACTTTCTTGATCACGGAGCTGATTAATCAGTTTTTGATCATCTATAAAAACCCCAAAAGACTCATTTTGCTGATATTATCATCAATAATCTCCCAGTTGCTAGCTAAGTTGTAACATATAGAAAGACTTATATAAAACCTACCGACCGACTCAAATCGTTTGGGCAATATCCGCCCGTTTATATCATTGGCTATATAATGTTTGTAATGACACATATTTTGTTGGTGGGAAATCAATACCAAAATTGGTCGAATCATCCAATATTTTGAATATACAGTAGTCGCTCGGTTAGATGAACATCCAGAAAAGTGAACAACAATATTTTAACACACGAAGTTCTAAAGAGTGAACACAGCCTATCTCTGTTATGTGAACAGCATTCAACGGTTAATTTTTTTAAATGCTTGTCTTATTAAAAGTATGTTCTTCCCCGAAATAAGTGAAAAACGTTCAACTGTTGTTGGTAATTGTTTTGAGTGTTAAATTTTTGAGTTTTGAGTGATTGTCTTACATATTACAAATAGGTTTTTCCCCGAGCTAAGCAGGTGAGTGCGAAAAAATTTTGCGTAAGAATACAAAAAAGGTTTTTGAGGTCATTATTTTTTGTTACTTAATGCATCAAATATGAATCGCAAGGTGTTAACGTTATCTGAAAAAAGTGACATTTTGGCAAGCTTGGACAAAGGTACAAGCGTTACTTCTCTTGCACATAGATATGAAGTGGCCAAGTCAACAATTTGTGCTATTAAGAAAAATAAAAAACCGATTTTTTAAGTGACTGCAAATAGTGAAGGAAAAATTAAAAGGAAAACATTGAGAAAAGCTGAAATGCCGTTAATGGAGGCTAAGCTATATCATTGGTTCAATCAACAAAGACTTAAAAATTTACCCATTACATGTGAATTAATTAAAGCAAAAGCAAAATATTTTAACGACCAATTGAAAGGAAAAAGTTCTTTAAATGCAAAAATTTAAGCGATGATTTGGTATACTATTTTTAAAGATATCCGGTGAAAAATAATCGCCCAATCCGGAGTTTGTAGAACCTTTTAAAGAAGTACTTCATTCTTTAATAACAGAACACAACTTAACACATGATCAAATTTAAAATGCAGACTAAACAGGCCTATTTTAGGAATTGCTTCCAGACAAAACACATGTAATAAAAACCATATGAATTACTTATTTTATGTATTTATTTGATTCTCTCGATCTAGTAAACTTTTCCATTTAGTGAACAGGCTCTGTTTGAATTAGTTCACATAACCAAGGGACTACTGTATGCCAGTACTGTCTTTTACCTGTTAGTGAAAATTATTGTACAAATTTGTTGAGTAGGTGCATATCTGACCGTAAAAAGAATTTCAGAACATTTGGCCCTTTTATGACCCTATCTCAAACATAAGATAAACTATCAAAAGGTCTTTAATAACGCGTCAAAATTTATTTGTGAGAAACAGTTTTCGAAATAAAGTTTCAGTTTACAGTTATATCTGAATCCAATGTCTCCTTTTGTTCTATATTTTATATTGTCCCAGTTCTTCCACATCGTAAGTAATCAAAAAGCATTCTGCTCTAAAAAACAACGATTTTATAATAAACCAAGTTTAACGGTAAAACAAATTTAACCTCCTTTTAACCTCGAATTTCCTTTATGCAGCACAAAATACTCGTACCTTGTGTGTGTACTTATAAGTTTTTTATTTTTTGGCTCAAAATCAACAGCATTAAAAACAACTGTCTCACTGGCAAAATAGCAAGGCCTTAATGCCATTGTGATGCAGTGCATCACATTTTATTTGGCCACCACCTTAAGGTCTTAGCCGCACACAGCCATACTCTCATGCATTAATTCATTCATACACACACATACATTCATACTAACACTTACTAACTTATTAACTTAAATGTACTTGAGATAATTTTTGGAACTTGTTCTTTTCATTTCACTTTTTTTTATCTGTTTTACCTTGGCAAGAATTACAATTTTCCAAGGAACAACTAAATTATACTGACACCCAGTATAAAGGAGAGAAAAATGCAAAAATAATTGGAGAAGGACAGGAAAAATGTATGTATTTGGCTAAGGGAAAGTGTATAAGAAATATATGAAATATAACACAGTACAACAAAATAAAAAAAATTTCATGTGCTCTTAAAACCACTATACAATTTTGATGTATCATGACTACCTTTATACAAAAATGGTAAAATTTTTAAATTCTATGGCAAGATTTAAAAAAAAAAAAATTTTTTTAAATTGCAATTTTTTTTGACGTTTCTTCAAATAATTAATGATAACTCAAAAACTACTAGTCCGATATTATTCAAATACAATCAGAAAAATTAAGATTTACATAGCCTTTACTTCGTCTATATATGGCGTTTCAATCGGATCAATAGTACCGGAGTTATAATAAAAAACTTAAGAAAAAACAAGTAAGAGTGGTATATTCGCCTTTGCCGAATCTTGTATACCCTTCACCAATGGTGTTGCAAAAGTACTTAATGTAATTCCTAGCAAAATTTGATTATACTAGTATTATATGCAAAGAGTCTTTAAAATTAAGAGTCGGAAAAAGAAAACCTTTTCGGTGGCGTCATCATCTAGAATAGTTATGCACCCAAAGGTTAGGTTGGACAGGTGGCTGATGTCTAGGGAAGCTTCACTTGGGTTTTTAAGTGGTCCCTTTGTGAAAGATAATGATTACTAGACTACAAGTAGAGAATGCATATTTAAGCCAGCCAGTAGCTTCGAAATAAAATAGACACATATTTTACGAACATTTAATAAAGTTCGATAGACCAGATAAACCATGCAGAAAAGATGCTTCAAAATGTAGATGCCCTTAGATTTGCAATAGCACATCGATTTGATGAAGTTTAAGTATTCTGACATGCAACCCAAAAACGCTGTGCCCAGTGAGGGTTGTGCACTTTAATTCGTACGAATTTTCTGAAAAAGTTCTTGATTAGTTATGTAAAACTCTGAAGTTAGCGGACTGATTTAGGTCAAAGCTTTAACAATGATTGTTAATGTATACAAGCCTTAAAATTATAGGGTATACACTCTTAGTTTTAGATACATACGTGAAATATATAGCTTTTGAATGGATGGTTATCACCTTTGTCGGAAAAGTTTACTTATTAATTTGAAGTTAGTTAATTAATTAAAATGAACACTTCATCAATAATATTTGGGATGTATAGTTCTTTCGATCTGTCCGATGGATGTTTAGAAAGTTTTGCTCTAGTTCTTTGTGCAATTTTAATGTGATTTAATTTATCAGCATTAAATCGATTCCCGGTCGGGTTTATATGAGAGATTTCACTAAATGTGAATAGAGCTCGCCCATTTTCAATATCGAACTTTTCAAGATATCAGAAATACTTTTGTCAAATGTTGTCAATCTAGAAAGTTTATTTTAGGCGCTATTGTCCTGAATATCAATATTGTACAACGTCTTTATACTAAATGTCATCATCGTATCTATTATAATTTGTCATTTATTAGCTACTAAGAGATTGCCTTAGGCGAAGTTATACGGGATCAATTGTCAAACGTGAACGGATTTCTCCCAATTGCAATTAAAAAATTTAAATTTTTGTTGATATGTGAGATACTTACATACATATGTAGGTTTTGAACGGATATCATGTAATCAGCTGCATTTTTGTACTTCCTAGGAAGATTACCTATAATTTGATATATAATAGATTCTCAAATGTTATCATAATGTTCAAAAGTCAGACACAAAATTAAGATAAATGCAGTGTGTCTGTCTGCTAAAACCAGATTTGTGGAGCTCCTGAATTGTCCCACCCTGAATTTCAACATTGTTGATCAAAACACCATCGCTTAAACGCTAAATTATATCTACCACAAATTACAGAATGCATCAGGATTAAGATAATCCCCTGCGAAGGACGCTATTAAACTTTATCAAAATAAACATCTGAGATATCGACAAAACAGGAGCTCCAAAAACTTGACTATAACAGAAAAAAGGACAAACAGGTAGACGGACGGACATGTAGACGGACGGACAAACAAACAGACGGACGGACAGACGGACGGAGGTCGCGAAATCGATTCTTGTGCCGATTCTGAGTTGATCAGTACAATTTGAATGGTATTCATAATCAGATTTGTGGAGTATATATCAGATTTTAGAAAATCCTCCCATAAAGAACGATGTCAAATTTCATCACAATCGGTCCATAAACACCTGAGATATCGCTGAAACAATACTTACAAAATGTAAACAAAATTTCTTAGACACGTACTTTGGGCAATTTGCTGTACATCAAATGTAGTGTTATGGCGATATCTCAATTGTTTATAGACCGCTTTTGATAAAATTTAATAACGTGCTTGGTGGGGGAATTTCCTAAAATCTGATATAAAATTTATGTAGGTCCGTACTAAAGGAGGATAGTTTTTCCTATTTCTGCATTTAATTTTTTCAACAAACATTCTCTAATGTGTACTTTGGGCAATTTGCGATACATCAAATTCAGTGTTTTGGCGATATCTCAGTTGTTTATGGACCGATTTTGATAAAATTTTACAGAGTGCTTTGGGAAAATATTTCCTTTAATCTGATATATAACATATTATCACATGTACACCAGGAGTATCTTTTTTCTCTTGTTATTTAAAAGTGTGTTTCAATCAAAAATTTTAAAATTTTCGTCTAATTTTTTGGTATTTTTTCGATATTTTCGGTGTTTATAAACCGATTTTAATATATAATTTACATAATATAATTTATGTAAGTCCATCGTCCAGGGGCTTCAGAAACTTGATTTCAACAGACAGACAGACGGACAGACAGACAGACAGACAGACAGACAGACAGACAGACGGACATCGCTTAATCGATTCTCCTTTCGATTCTGAGTCGATCGGTATAATTTTTACGATCACTAATAAAAAAATTACAAACGGAATCACAAACTAATAATACCCATTCACCTATTGGTGAAGGGTATAAATATATTTTTTACGTAAAAATGGCAAAAATGTTTGTTCTAAAAAAATCATGAAAAATCGAAAACGGCAAAAACTTCCAGATTTATTATTTTATCGCATAGCGACATATAATAGCAACAAACTGAGATATCGACGATAAAAATCGATTGATTTTTTTCGAATTTATTCACAATTTAGTGAATTCGCTCATTTTCACAAAATTTTAGTTTTTTGATATAAGTATACAGGGTTTTTCAAATGTGTGAAAAAAATTGATTTTAGAATTTCAAGGAGTGCCGGTAGGATTATTGTGAGATTTGGTGAGGAACTTTCACCCACAAAATTTTAGTCGAATTGGACAACGTTAACACGTGTCGCCCAGGTCCTAAAGCTGACAAATCAAGTTTATATAGGAAAAATTTTATAATTTTTAAGTTTTTGCAAAATTAATGCTATTTATTCCCCCTTTTGCAAAAAGTTGATCGTGGTCCTTAGGGCAAACACAATGAGATTTCCAATAAGCTACATATCTTTAAAATCGGCTAAACAGTTTTCGATTTACTACAATTTGCACTGGCCATTACGTGTCCTTGAGGACTACGTATATCAAGCAAAAAACTAGAATTTTGTGAAAATGAGCGAATTCACTAAATTGTGAATAAATTCGAAAAAAATCAATCGATTTTTATGGTCGATATCTCATTTTGTTGCTATTATATGTCGCTATGCAATAAAATAATAAATCTGGAAGTTTTTTTGGCCGTTTTCGATTTTTCATGATTTTTTTTTAAACGAAAATTTTTGCCATTTTTATGTAAAAAATATATTTTTTTCTTAAGTTTTTTATTATAACTCCGATACTATTGATCCTATTGAAACGCGATATATAGACTATGTAAGGCTATGTAAATCTTAATTTTTCTGATTTGATTCTAATAATATCGGACTAGTAGTTTTTGAGTAATCATTAAATATTTGAAGAAACGTCTAAAAAAAATTGCAATTTAGAAAAAAAAAATTAAAAAAAAAAATCTTGCCATAGAATTTAAAAATTTTACCATTTTTGTACTAAGGTAGCCATTATACATCAAATGTATATAGTGATTACTCGAGCACATTTTTGCTGTTGACCTGTGTAATATATTTAAAAAGAATTGGAATTTTGAGAAATTTTCAAATAAAATAGGAAATTTTTAAAAATTTTAACATAAAACTTTCTTCTTATAAAAATATAAAAATCTTTTAAAAATTCTATGTAAAAATATTATAAAGTGAAAATTTTGAAAATTCCTTTCCAAAATAGAGTATTTTTTGAAAAATTTTCTTACCAAAATTGGAAAATTTTTGAAAAATTCCTTATTTATGAAATATTTCGAAAATTGTCTTTCTATTCTAAAATTATTAGCTGTTAATTGTTCACCACTTCGAAAGTTATGCATAGAAATATTTTTCGTTTTTAATACTCTCCCCAAAAATTATGTATATATTTTTTAGTATTTCCCTTTATTATACAAAACCACATATTTTCCCTTTCATTGGATTTAAAAAGCCATAAATCTTCTGCCTTTTCTCTGGCGTGTATGTGGCAAGGTTAAAATTGTGTTTTTTTTTTTTTTTTGGAAGAGCAACAAAAGTTACGTTAAATTTTTTTAACGGTTTTTTTCGGATTCCAATAAATGTATGGTATATGCAGGTTGCAACAGAGGGCTTTAAAAAATTAAATGTATAGGAAATAAACGTACAAATGCAAAAAGCTGGAGTCATATTTTGATGGTTTTCAAGGTCTACTATTAAGTACACTACACTTTCTCTCTGAAAATGATCCATTGGTTTTAAATATTCTTAGGCCTTTATTTAACCCAAACAGTACTGACAACATTTTTATACGTAGACTCCTGATAAGGGTACCCGGGTACCCGTGAATACTAATTTTTCAGTTACGATTAAAATATTCTGCGAAATATATTTGGACTAACTGCAGAGGATAATTTGAATGGTTCTTTGCAGAAAATGGAATTAACATTAAATGTTTAATGGAAGAATTCAAAAGATTAACAGTTTTGAAAGTGTTACCTTTGTATGGGTATTAATCTAAAATCAAATGTCAAAACACTCAAAGCGTTTGATGGTTGCCAAAGGCCAAAATGTAATACACATAGCCAAATTATTGCTTCACGCTTAAAAGAATTGTAATTTTCTGAAGTTACTCTATTATACCAGTGCTAAGTTAAGTGTACAAATTATTAACTAAATGTACAAATTTTAAATTAAAATCAAAAAATTTAATCATTACCATTACTTTTTCTATATATAATGCCTTAATTTTCTTACTGGTACCCGGGTATCCTTATTAGGAGGGTTAGGAATATTTGACTTTCGGTGAATCCACAGCCTAAGCCAAAAACTTTGGAAAGCTTAAAGAAACAAAAATCTTTAGAAAATAAATAGTTTTAGGAACTTACAAAACCTCAACTTTGTATCATTTATCCTTAAAGAGATATTTGACTTTAAAGTTCGTTCGGGTACCCAGGTACCCGTGTCAGGAGTGTTAGGGTTAATCTTTTTTTGCTTCAGTACCTGGTTGACCGAGCCTTGCTCGGAGCTTTATGATAAGCATTTTGAGGCAAATTTTAAAGTTTTATATATTTCGTTTTATAAAGTACTGAAATAAATTCTGAGGCAAGACATTGTATTATTTTATTTATTTTGTCCGACCAATGCATAGTTTGCATAGTTTACAGTTTAACTCATTTTAATAATTTTGGAAATTGGTCATACCAACAGAAACCTCCGTCGAGTCATGAGCAACAACTTTGCTGAAGATTATAGTCTGATCAAATGCAAAGTTTACGCTTTACTTTATTTTGAGTAGTTTTCAGTGGCGCGACCTGAAGTTGTTCATACCAACTAAGAAACCTTCGCTGCTTATGCGTAACAACTTTGCTTATGATTATAACATGATCAAATGCACAGTTTACGATTTAATTCACTTTGAGTAATTGGCTGTGGCGCCACCTGTCGGACTTTGCTCATTCCAATTCATAAACCATCGTCGGCTCATCCGCAACAACTTTGCTGGAGATTATAGCATGATTAAATGTGCAGCTTACAATTAAATTGACTTTGAGTAAATTTCAGTGGCGCCACCTGTCGAAATTTAATCATACCAACTAAGAAACCTTCATCGGCTCATGTGCAACAACTTTGCTAAAGATTGTAGCATGATTAAATGTACAGCTTACGATTAAATTGGCTCTGAGTAAGTTTCAGTAGCGCCACCTGTCGAAAATTATTCATACAAACTAAAAAGCCTTCGCCGTCTCATGCACTACAACTTTGCTCAAGATCATAGCATGATCAAATGTACAGTTTACGATTTAATTAATTTTTAGTAATTGTCAGTGGCACCATCTGTCGGAAATTAGTCGTATTAAATTTAAAACCTTCGCCGGCTTATCCGCAACATCCTCGCTAAAGAGCATAACATGATGAAATTCACAGTTTACTCTTCTATAAAGAACATACATACAGACAAACATTCATTTCTTTAAAAGGAATAACATTACTAATTGTTTCCTCTTTTTATCCCCTAATTTCAAAAAGTTCCATATGCATATTTGGTACTTCTTTGGTACCAATTGAATTCGGTACATTTTATATTAATTCCAATTCATATTACTTTTTGAGATGTTAAGTTATCATTTTATCCCTTTTTGGCCCCAAAATAAAAAAAAGTACCAAATATGTGTTTAATGTTTCTTTCACATCTATTGGTTGTAGTACAAAGTTTATTTCTATATTCTTTAGTTTAAAATATAAGAGTAGGTTAAAAAGGTACCAAGAAAACTATTTTCACCCTTTTTTACCCCCTATCGAACATAGTTTCAAAAAAGTACCAAACACCTGTGCGCTTATATTAATAGCTGTTTAAAACGTAACTGTTATTTTGTTTCTATACCTATTACTTTAGGAGATATAGCGTTTTCGATTTTTTTCCCCATTTTACCCGTTTTTGGCCTCTTAGAGGGAAAGGTCCAAATTTCATCAAAATCGTTAGAGCCGTTTTCGAGATAGCCATTCTCTATATATATATACATATATATATATAGCACCTGGTAGACCGAGCCTTGCTCGGAGCTTTATGATAAGCATTTTGAGGAAAATTTTAAAGTTTTTATATATTTTATATTATAAAGTGCTAAAATAAATTTAGAGGAAAGACATTGTAGAAATATTCAGTTAATTTTGAATTATTTGATTTATTTTGTCCGACCAACACATAGTTTGCATAGTTTACAGTTTAACTCATTTTGAATAATTTTGGAAATTATTCATATCAACAGAAAACTCTGTCGACTCATGCGCAACAACTTTGCTAAAGATTATAGTCTGATCAAATGCACAGTTTACGATTTAATTCATTTTGAGTAGTTTTCTGTGGCGCCACCTGTCGGACTTTGCTTATTCCAATTCATAAACCTTCTTCGGCTTATCCGTAACAACTTTGCTGAAGATTATAGCATGATTAAATGTACAGCATACGATAAAATTGACTTTGAGTAAATTTCAGTAGCGCCACCTGTCGAAATTTCTTCATACCAACTAAGAAACCTTCGTCGGCTCATGTGCAACAACTTTGCTAAAGATTGTAGCATGATTAAATGTACAGATTACGATTAAATTGACTTTGAGTAAGTTTCTGTAGCGCCACCTGTCGGAAATTATTCATACCAACTAAAAAGCCTTGGTCGGCTCATGCGCTACAACTTTGCTAAAGATCATAGCATGATCAAGTGTACAGTTTACGATTTAATTAATTTTTAGTCTTATCAACTTTAAAACCTTCGCCGCCTTATCCGCAACATCTTCGCTAAAGAGCATAACACAATCAAATTCACAGTTTACTATTCTATAAAGAACATACATACAGACAAACATTCATTTGTTTAAAATAATACTAATTTTTCCCCCTTTTTATTCCCTAATTTCTAAAAGTTCCATATGTATATTTGGTACTTTTTTGGTGACAATTGAATTCGGTACATTTTTTTAAAACGCATTTAACATAATGTATAATGTTCCTATTCATATTACTTTGGAGATGTTAAGTTATCATTTTATCCCTTTTTTACCCATTTTGGCTCCAAAATCAAAAAAGTACCAAATACGTGTTTCATGTTTTTTTTTACATCTATTGATTGCAGTACCAAGTTTCTTTCTATATTCTTTAGTTTAAAATATAAGAGTGGGTTAAAAAGGTGCCAAAAAAAACTATTTTCACCCTTTTTTACCCCCTTTCGGACATTGTTTCAAAAAAGTACCAAACACCTGTCCGCTAATTTTCAAAGCTGTTTAAAACGTAATTTTAATTTTGTTTCTATACCTTTTACTTTAGGAGACATAGCGTTTTCGATTTTTTCCCCTTTTTACCCGTTTTTACCCTCTTAGAGGTAAAAGTTCCGAAGGTCCCTTCTTCTTCGACCTATACATCAAAAAAGATACCCACTGTCCAAATTTTATCAAAATCGTTAGAGCCGTTTTCGAGATAGTCATTCTATATATATATATATATATATATATATATACAATTATTGCTCGTTTAAGAATATAAGATATATATATCTATATATATATATATATATATATATATATATATACATATATATATATATATATATATATATATATATATATATATATATATACAATTATTGCTCGTGTAAGAATATAAGATTAGTAATTGTTCCTTAATATCGCCCAAATGGGCGCCGCGACCCCAGCAACACACCTCCATCCGATGGTCCAAATTTTCGATGACCCTGAGGCATAATGGAGATTCTATGCCGTTAATGTGCCGAATTATCTCATCCTTTAGCTCTTGAATTGTTGCTGGCTTATCGACGTATACCTTTTCTTTCAAATAACCCCAAAGAAAAAAAAAGTCCAACGGTGTCAAATCACCTGATTTTGGCGGCCAATTGACATCGCCATTACGTGAGATAACACGGCCATTGAATTTGTTGCGCAAAAGAGCCATTGTTTCGTTAGCTGTGTGGCAAGTGGCATCACATATCGTCCACATCCATATCTTCCAATTTGGGCCATAAAAAGTTCGTTATCATCTCACGATAGCGAACACCATTCACAGTAACTGCCTGACCGACCTCATTTTGGAAAAAATACGGCCCGATGATGCCGCCAGCCCATAAACCGCACCAAACAGTCACTCTTAGTGGGTGCATTGGTTTTTCGACAATCACTCTTGGATTCTCATTCGCCCAAATGCGGGAATTCTGTTTATTGACGAATCCACTAGGTGAAAATGTGCCTCATCACTGAAGATGATTTTCTTCGAAAATTGATCATCCACTGTTGCCATTTCTTGCCACCATTCCGCCCATTCACGACATTTGGAATGGTCAAGAGGCTTTAGTTCTTGAACCAATTGCACCTTGTAAGCGTGTAAATGCAAGTCTTTATGCATAATGTTCATCAACGACGAGCGTGAGAGGTGCAATTGTTGGGCACGACGACGAGTTGAGGTAGACGGCTCTTCAGCCACACTATCGCGAACAGCAGCAATATTTTCTGCAGTACGAGCTGCACGAGCATGCACTGGTGTTCTCACATCTTCTACAGATCCGGTTTGCACGAATTTTTCCACGATTTTTGCTATTGTATGCACATTTGGACGATCAAATTGACCAAAAAAATCACGAAGTGCACGATATGCATTTTGATTTGAACGCCCATTTTCATAATAAGTCTGGATAATTTTAACACGTTGTTGGATTGTGTGTCTCTCCATGGTTCAAATTGAGTAAGTCTGAAATAGAGAAATGTGAAATAAAATTCGAAAAAAAAACTTAGCGTTTAGGTGTGGTTCACATTCAACATCGGCCCTTACAATTTAACCACCCTTTAGTAAGGGTTAATATAGTCTAAACTTGACTTCAATCAGTTCGCAGTCGGAGTTAAAACGTAGGTCCCTTTCAATGAGTCTAAAAATAGAATCGGATGCATCTCATTGTCTTAGAGAAATACCCTTTGTTTCAATTGAAATGTTACGTGGGAACAATATGATTTCAATTGTATGGACTTTTAAAGTCCAAAGTGGAGCATTTTTGAAGGTCCAATTTTAAGTTCAATTCTAGGTTCTTATATAATCTAAAGTTTACTTCAATGATAAGTAAGTAAGTCTTTATGTATACCAATTTCTATTAGCTCCTTTTATAACACAAAACGGTATCAATCATAGGGGTTTATAGAGCCTTATTTTAACTTTAAGGTCGTTAAATAGCGATAATATAACATCCATTTAAATATTTTATGCAGTTCAAATTTGCATGGTCTCTTTAGAAGTCAATCTGAGAAGTCAATTTGAGATCAATCGGCATAAAAATCGCTTCAAATCTATAACCGATCTAAAAATGTATATATTTGGGAATCGAGCAGCTCTTTCGTAGAGTACTCTAAAATCTTAACATTGGTTTTTGCAAATCTACTTCAATGTTTTTGTATATGCTGAAACAAAGTACTTTTAACAACATAATATTCAATGTTTAATGGATAAAAAAATAAAAAAAAAGTAAAAAGAAACATCTTTTAACAGGAATGAGGAACTATTGCTTTGAACAATGGCTTTATTTTACTATACCAACAATACAAAAACTACAAATGTTGCGGGTACTCAAAGCTCAAGTGCATACATACGATTTATAAATAAACTAAAGTGGGTTTCAAAAGAAGTGGGACGCATTTAATAAACATCTCTTCAAAATATTTTCAAATAATTTCATAACATAATTCTTTGGAACCAAATCTTTCGTTCCCTTTCTACACTTGACTACCTCAAGCCGTTTAATATTGTCAAAGCATTTAAAAGCGTGCAACCTTCAAAGTCAATCCTACAAATTTGATTTTCATTTCTCACTTCTCGTAAGCATTTAATCTTACCAGAGTTTATATCATTTATCATTTAATCTCTCGCAAAGTTTAAAAGCTTTCTCATACCCCATAAACACTTTGACACAGCAGTTTTTTTTTTAATCGAAACTTTTTTTCTCACATATCCCACTGTATATCGAAATATTATGCATAAAAAGGTTTAAGCGGAAAACATTTTACATTTGTAAAATAAATAATTGTTTATAGCAGTAGAAAAGTGATGGTGGTAAAAGCTATTAGCTAATGCTGTGAACAGTAGATTTGGAGACGGTTACGCCATTCAGACACATTAACAAGTAAGAGTGTTATATTCGGCTGTGCCGAATCTTATATACCCACCATCAAGTTGTGTTAAATTCAGAAAAATATCTCTTATATCTACAAGGGTGCAGCTAATTCAAAATCTGGACCAAAACTGAAAAAATCGCTAAGCTAATTGGTATTGTTGGTAAAACCTTTGGACTAAATTCGGTTGCCGTAGCTTTATAGTTCAACATTTAAAAATATTTTAGCGGTTTTCCAAGTATTTACTTTGATCAAAATTCGGTCTCATAACCGGGTATAGTTTTACGTTAATAAATTGTTAAATACTTTTTGTTGTGATTAATATGTAGTTAGGCTAAACACGTTAATAGTAATACGGCAGGTCCATATATTTCTTTATGAGTTCCTAATGCATTCATCATATATAAAGTCTGGGCTGAACATTGATTGATGCCTATATAATTTCATAGGTGCAATCTTAATATAATGAATGTACCTCCAAATCTTTTTGATTGTAGATATAACTGATGGCTGATGTCTAGGGAAGCTTCACTTGGGTTCTAAAGTGATCCCTTTGTGAAAGATAATGATTACTAGACTACAAGTAGAGAATGCATATTTAAGCCAGCCAGTAGCTTCGAAATAAAATAGACACATATTTTACGAACATTTAATAAAGTTCGATAGACCAGATAAACCATGCAGAAAAGATGCTTCAAAATGTAGATGCCCTTAGATTTGCAATAGCACATCGATTTGATAAAGTTTAAGTATTCTGACATGCAACCCAAAAACGCTGTGCCCAGTGAGGGTTGTGCACTTTAATTCGTACGAATTATCCAACTAGTAAAAGTTCTTGATTAGTTATGTAAAACTCTGAAGTTAGCGGACTTATTTAGGTCAAAGCTTTAACAATGATTGTCAATGTATACTAGCCTTAAAATTATAGGGTATACACTCTTAGTTTTAGATACATACGTGAAATATATAGCTTTTGAATGGATGGTTGTCAGCTTTGTCGGAAAAGTTTACTTATTAATTTGAAGTTAGTTAATTAATTAAAATGAACACTTCATCAATAATATTTGGGATGTATAGTTCTTTCGATCTGTCCGATAATTGTTTGGAAAGTTTTGCTCTAGTTCTTTGTGCAATTTTAATGTGATTTAATTTATCAGCATTAAATCGATTTCCGGTCGGGTTTATATGGGAGATTTCACTAAATGTGAATAGAGCTCGCCCATTTTCAATATCGAACTTTTCAAGAGATCAGAAATACTTTTGTCAAATGTTGTCCCTCTAGAAAGTTTATTTTAGGCGCTATTGTCCTGAATATCAATATTGTACAACGTCTTTTTACTAAATGTCATCATCGTATCTATTATAATTTGTCATTTATTAGCTACTAAGAGATTGCCTTAGGCGAAGTTATACGGGATCAATTGTCAAACGTGAAGGGATTTCTCCCAATTGCAATTAAAAAATTTAAATTTTTGTTGATATGTGGGATACTTACATACATATGTAGGTTTTGAACGGATAGCATTTTTGTACTTCCTAGGAAGATTACCTATAATTTGATATATAATACATTCTCAAATGTTATCATAATGTTCAAAAGTCAGACACAAAATTAAGATAAATGCAGTGTGTCTGTCTGCTAAAACCAGATTTGTGGAGCTCCTGAATTGTCCCACCTGAATTTCAACATTGTCGATCAAAACACCATCGCTTAAACGCTAAATTATATCTACCACAAATTACAGAATGCATCAGGATTTAGATAATCCCCTGCGAAGGACGCTATTAAACTTCATCAAAATAAACATCTGAGATATCGACAAAACAGGAGCTCCAAAAACTTGACTACAACAGAAAAAAGGACAGACAGGTAGACGGACGGACATGTAGACGGACGGATAAACAAACAGACGGACGGACGGGCAAACAAACAGACGGACGGACGGAGGTCGCGAAATCGATTCTTGTGCCGATTCTGAGTTGATCGGTACAATTTGAATGGTATTCATAATCAGATTTGTGGAGTATATATATCAGATTTTAGAAAATCCTCCCATAAAGAACGATGTCAAATTTCATCACAATCGGTCCATAAACACCTGAGATATCGCTGAAACAATACTTACAAAATGTAAACAAAATTTCTTAGACACGTACTTTGGGCAATTTGCTGTACATCAAATGTAGTGTTATGGCGATATCTCAATTGTTTATAGACCGCTTTTGATAAAATTTAATAACGTGCTTTGTGGGGGAATTTCCTAAAATCTGATATAAAATTTATGTAGGTCCGTACTAAAGGAGGATAGTTTTTCCTATTTCTGCATTTAATTTTTTCAACAAACATTCTCTAATGTATACTTTGGGCAATTTGCGATACATCAAATTCAGTGTTTTGGCAATATCTCAGTTGTTTATGGAGTGCTTTGGGAAAATATTTCCTACAATCTGATATATAACATATTATCACATGTACACCAGGAGTATCTTTTTTCTCTTGTTATTTAAAAGTGTGTTTTAATCAAAAATTTTCAAATTTTCGTCTAATTTTTGGTATTTTTTCGATATTTTCGGTGTTTATAAACCGATTTTAATGAAATTTAATAGCGTTCATTGCGGGAGAATTTCCTAAAATCTGATATATAATTTATGTAAGTCCATCCTCCAGGGGCTTCAGAAACTTGATTTCAACAGACAGACAGACGGACGGACAGACGGACAGACAGACGGACATCGCTTAATCGATTCTCCTCCCGATTCTGAGTCGATCGGTATAAGTTTTATGGGGTCTACGATCAATAATAAAAAAATTACAAACGGAATCACAAACTTATAATACCCTTTCACCTATTGGTGAAGGGTATAAAAAGGGGATGTTATATATATAAGAATTATAGCCAAATGTTGACCGATTGTAACAAAATTTTACGCAATGGCTGGTATATATATAGAGCTTATTCTTGCAAAATTTAGTGGCCATAGCTATCATAGTTTCTAATTTAATAGCTTTTAACTATCCTTTGCTAAAATTTTTGGTTTCCGTGAGTGTTTTTTATATGAAAGCTAAAGTCAAATATGGACTGATTCCTATAAAATTTGATAAACTGATCAAAAATTGCATAAAACTTCCCTATTTTTAATTTAATCATCATAGCTATTACAATTGTATTCAATTTATCAGCATTAAAGTGTTTCCCGGGGCGGGGTTATATGGGAGCTCTAACTAAATTTGAACAGATTTTGTCCATTTTCAACACACATCTAATATCCAAAATACCTTGGTAAAATTTTGTCCCTCTAGCTCTTTTCGTTAAGGCGCTATCGTGCTTTTATCTGACTGACAGACGGACATAAATAAACAACCTTTTCTTTATGTATTTTTGTGTTTCCATAAGTTTTTTATATGGGAGCTATGGTCAAATGGTGACCGATTGTGACAAAATTTTGCACACTGGCTCGCATTGACATAAGACTTCCTTGTGCTTAATTTAGTCTTACTAGCTCTTGTCGTTAAGGAGCTATCATGATTTTATCTGACGGACAGACGGACATAAATCCCCTTTTCTTTTTGAATTTTTGTATTTTCGTAAGTTTTTTATATGGGAGCTAGGTCAAATGGTGACCGATTACGACAAAATTTTGCACACTGGCTGGCATTGATATAAGACTTTCTTGTGCAAAATTTAGTGGTTATATCTGTTATACTTTTAGATTTATTGGCATTTAAGTGTATTTTTGGTGAAATTAAGGCTGTTTTTGTAAGTTTTTTGTATGGGAGCTATGGCTAAATATGAACCGATTTCGATGAAATTTTATATGCTGCCTAGTGCTTATGTAAAACTTCTAGATACCAAATTTTGTCATCATAACTGTTATAATTTGTTATTTATTAGCAAATAAGCGATTAGCCTAGACGAGGTTGTACGGGAGCTATGGTCAAATGCTAACCGATTTTGCCCAATTTCAATACCAAAATTTTCTCATAGATGAAGAATGTTTTTGCTAAGTAGCTCTTTTCCTTTAGACGTTATCGTGATATCAACAGACAGACAGACAGACGGACATAGCTCAATCGTCTTAGAATTTCATAAGGATTCAGAATATATATCGTTTTTGATTTTTGTGCCAATATTAAGGAAATTACAAACGGAATGACAATCTCAGTATACCCCCCATTCTATTTGATGGTGGGTATAAAAATACTACCAAGAATAGTAAAAAACCTGTCACTTGCATCCGATTTGAAATATAAGAAGCGCATTGGAAATATGTAAAGTCGTCCAATATTTGGCAGTCAAAAATTTCATTGGATATATGTAGATGGTGATATCAACATAAGCTAACATTTTTTTTATACGGCGACGCGGTCTAGATTAAAACATTATCAGGTAGAGATATGCCTATAGATTTTTAAGTCTTTCTTAAAAGTCTGCTCTTCTAGTACTTGTAACATGTAACCGCAGCACAATGTTTTTGTAGGAACCCAGGAGAAATTATTAAGAAATTATATTATCATCAGATTTTTAAAGCCTATATGCCAATATAATACCCATAAGTGGTCAGAATTTCGGACTGAAAAACGCTGGCATAACTATGTACTCATACATTGATGTCAAACTGATGATTTTTTGAGTCTGTCTAAGGCGGTGCATAATCTGAATCACTGTCTTATATAACAATATTTTAAGTAGCAATTCGTGTAATACATTCTGACAGCTCTTCTTTAAAACTGCGTCTTTGTGCTAATATGTCGAGTGGTTTTTCTGCATCAGATACTGATACTAAGGATGCTGGAAATGCATCCAGGAACGCTGCATAAGGGTCATATCGGGCTACTCATAAGTAAATATGTGCAGAGTTTATTTGATTTTGATTCCGTTACGTTAATCAAGAAAGACTAAAGGCGGTCTGATGTTTATTCTACTTCTTTCTATTCTGATCCCAGGGATGCTGGAAATGCATCCAGAAATATTTGTCTTAGACCCACCTTTTAGTATACCAATAGGTTTAGAATCACTTTTTGAATCGATTTAGCTAGGTTAGTCCGTCCGTCCGTCTGACTGGCTGGATCTCCATGTAAACCATATAATCAAAGCACCTCTTCGCAAAAAGAAATTATTTGGTTCCACAGCAAGACCGACAACTTCAAAAGTCTGAAGAATATCTCATATTGTTCTTTTAAACTTTTTCCCAACTACTAATGCATTCTTAGTACGGGAACGCCGCTATTTTGTTTCTCTTTTAACAAATCTTCTCAAATTAAACTTCTTTAATACTTCTTTATGTAAGATAAACTTACACAAAACGCCTTATACTGATGCTACTATTAGGTTAGATAGTGCAGCGGCTATTGTATCTGTAATAATATTATAAACATTTTTCTTCTCCTCGTTGAACCTGATAAAGTTTAGTGTTATCTGAATGATTCGTTATATGCACGGTTCAAAAACTAGTCCAACTGGCTGCTGAACACCACCAAACATTTCTGAGATATTTTCAAACATTTGTATTTATGGTTGGTTGTGGAAAATGTTGTTCGTTCTTGTGTTGATCTAATTAACAAAGTAAGAATACTATTAGAGCAAGGTAATGAATTTCGCACTCCTATTTACCTAGCGTTTATCGACTTTATGAAGGCCTTCGACAGTGTCAATAGAAGCTATCTATGGAGAATTTTAGAAAACCGTAACATGCCAACGAAAATTCTGAACTTAACTCGGGCAATGTACGTGGACTTTAAATGCCAGGTAAATTGTCTAATCCGTTCGAAGTTACTACTAGAGTAAGACAAGGATGTATCTTATCACCCATACTTTTTATCCTTGTCATCGACAATATAATGCACACAGCACTGAATGGTAGACGTGGTATCCAATGGACACCCTTTAAATAACTCGAGGACTTGAAATACGCCGATGACGTTTGTCTTCTATGCCAAAGACCAGGTCACCTTCAAGAAAATACTAGAGCTATTAATGTTGAATATCGGGCAGCTGAGCTGGAAATCAATATTTCCAAGACAAAAATTATGCCTGGAGGCTATGGCGCAAACCCGTCGCTACACATCAATGTACATAACGAGGGTATTGGATGTTTAAGTACCTTTAATTATCTTGGTAGTTTGGTATCTACAAAAGGTGGCGCCGACGTGGATATTGAATCGCGTATTAATAAGGCAAAATCTGCATTCGGCATTCTCCAAGCTATTTGCAAATCTCGGCAAATATCAACAACAACTAAGCTACGAATATATAACTTGAATGTCAAGTCCATCTTGTATTACTTGGAAACGCATACCATCGATAAACGACTGCAAACCTTTACAAACAATTGCTTAAGGCAAATCCTTAATATATATTGGCCGAGTCGCGTATGAAATGAAGATCTATTTAATGCGACAAACCAAATCCCTGCTTCCACAGATGTATGTCAAAGGCCAAATACATACCAACATTGCTCGACAAGCGCTTCGTGTTGGTGCTAGAACGTAGAGAAGATGCGGAATTACAAGCATCAAACTATTCTTGGAATGATGTATGCCTAACATCTCGTAATAGATTTCGAGATAAAAGGATGGTTGAGGTCCTTTGCTTCACTGGGAGTCAAGGGTAACAGAAGAAGAAGTGAGCAAAAGTTGCAGATATCTTCGGAAAGCTTTTTATATCCAAGTTATGATTACAAAATGAAAATATATTGTGATCATCGAAATTTAATTGTTTCGGATGTAGAAAGTGTAGCAACGTTCGGCATCTACCGTGTTTGTAATTTTGCAGCAGCTATCTTATAGAAAGCTTTCATATACCCAAGTGATCATTCAATATTAAAACAACTGAGCATGGGATGTCTTGGCGTCAACAATCTCTCTTACTCTTAACCTCTGATCGGAAAAAATCATATCGTGAATTTTTTTAATTATTTCGGAGGTAAAGATCTTAACAAAACATTGAATCGTTTGGGAATCTATGGAAATTCAGAAACCATTTATTTTCCATGGAAATGGATGGATCAGATGCTATTTATCAAGCATAGCCATGTGTTTTGCTGCAGTATTTATCTGAATCATCAGCAAGCCCTGACTGTCTGTGATGAGATTACTTAGAATTATTTGCCGACTATCCATTTGTATTGCAATTTTGAAGATATTTTGATGAAATATAGAACGGATATTTCTTTAAATACCTCTTGAAAGAGGTCCCCCATTTAGGAAATCTAATAGGGCTCCAATCCTGGAATTGAGATCTGGGCATTTCATTGGGTAAATGTAAGTACTTGCTAAAATGATCAGGAATCTCTATGTCAAATTTTTATTTTGGAATCGGTTTATATTTGATAATTCCTCCTATATAAGTAAAGTAGTGTAAGCTTTCATAATGTCAAATTGTCCATCTATTAAAGTTTCTTACTTGCTTAATATGAAAATGTAAAATATTTTTCGTTTCCATCCTTTATACTATATATTAAACTCCTCGTGCTAGTAAAAAGAAAAAATGTGAAATTATATTTACGGTTTTTAAAGATTTAACTTTCTTAATGATAAGTATTTTCGTACTTAAGTAAACCTTTTAACTTATAAATCCTTTATTTAATGTTATATATGGTTAAAACCACATATAATTAATGAATCAAGTTTAAAATAAGAAAAACGTCACGACTTTATCTCGACGATACATATTACATATAGAAGAAGAATGAAATGGGTGTACGATATGAAAGTGTACAAAATACACAAAACTTTTGTCAAAAACTGACATATCATTCAAGATTTTTGGCAAATGAAGCAACACAAGAGAAAGAGTGTCCCTTAAGAAAAATGTATATGATAACTAGATTAGAAAGATTTTGAATAAGACACGGAAATCTATACATTTCCTCTGTTTATAAAAAATTTTCTATCATAGATCAAAACATTTTCCTAAAAGGTTCATCCTAAACCTCACCTTTGCATATGTACCTCCAGCTCAGCTCATTCATATGTCTGTCATTCTCCAAACATTCCCGCATTATCTTCTTCAACTTTTCTGATTTTTATTGTGTAGCTGAGGTAAATGTTTGAAAAGGTGAAAAATAAAAGTGAATAAAATGCAAGAAATCCAAAAAGTATGTCACGCATGATGTAACTCCATAAAATTGCCGTATTTAAAAGGAGTTCATTCTTGCTTCTTCCTACCAAAATATTATTTCGTTCCTCTTCACTTATTCGTTGTTTTACTTCATTATTAAATATTTATCCATTTGTTCATTCATATGTGTAAAAGAAGAAGTTAGTTATTCCCTGGGTTTGGGCTGAGCTGCGTAACACATCTGTTTTAAATCGAAATTTATTCGTGCATTCATAACTTGGCTTATATTTGTTATAACGTTTTTATATTTATTTTTTCCATCTTCTAAACAAAGACCCCTTAAGTTATGAGAAGAAGAAATGAAACTTGGAAAAGTGTTGATGGATTGTGGTGGATGCTTGAAAAGAGTTTATCTCCAATTCCCTTGTAATAAGTTATGATATTTTTGCATTTATTTAACCCTAACCGTACTGATAACATTTTTATACGTAGATTCCTGATAAGGGTACCTGGGTACCCGTGAATACTAATTTTTCAGTTACGATTAAAATATTCCGCGAAATATATTTAGACTAACTGCAGAGGATAATTTGAATAGTTCTTTACAGAAAATGGAATTAACATTAAATGTTTACTAGAATAATTCAGAAGATATAACAGCTTTGAAATTGTTACCTTTGCATGGCTATTAATCTGAAATCAAATCTCAAAACACATAAAGTGCATGATGGTTGCCAAAGGCCAATATGTAATACACACAACCACTCTTAACAGAATTGTAATTTTCTGAAGTTTATCTATTATAAAAGTGCAAAGTTAAGTTGTCAAATTATTAATTAAATGCACACATTTTAAACTAAAATAAAAAATAGAATCATATCCATTACTTTTTTATATATATAATGCCTAAATTTTCTTACTGGTACCCGGGTACCCTTATCGGTAAGCCAAAAACTTTGGAAAGCTTAGAGAAACAAAAATCTTGAGAAAATAAATAGTTTTAGGAACTTACAAAACCTCAACTTTGTATCATTTATCGCTAAAGAGATATTTGACTTTAAAGTTCGTTCGGGTACCCAGGTACCCGTGTCAGGAGTGTTAGGGTTAAGAATGTATTCCTAACCTTAATTTATTATTCTCATTTGAACACCTAGAAAAATTATAAGGAGTATTCACATGACCAGCTCAAATTTTTATTTCTTGTCAGGATGTCTAAAATTTCGGTTAAAACAATATGAGTATTATAATTCACTAGCTTGTTGTACCCGGCGTTGCTCGGCTAGTTTTCACAAACCTAACGATGCTTTTGTACAATGCTTCGATGAAGGTAGCTTGTTGATGAAGGCAGCGTGTCATTGACTCTGCCGAATACATCGTAAATTGGTTTTGTTCTCCGTCTCTGCTGCTATTGTGCTGTTGTTCTTCTGATAGTCGCTTATTTCTATCGGTGAATAAAACACAAACTATTTAAAAAATTATTGTAATTTTATTTCATTATGATATATTGGTATTACTCAATTATGTATGGAACAAAATATCGGCCAAAAGGGCGCCGCGACCACGGCGGCACACCTCCATCCGATGGTCCAAATTTTCGATGACCCTGAGTCATAATGGAGGTTCTATGCCGTTAATGTGCCGAATTGTCTCATCCTATAGCTCTTGAATTACTGCTGGCTTATTGACACCTTTTCTTTCAAATAACCCTTTTCTTTCAAATAACCCTAAAGAAAAAAGTCCAACGGTGTCAAATCACATGATCTTGAATTTGTTGCGCAAAAGAGGCATTGTTTCGTTAGCTGTGTGGCAAGTGGCACCGTCCTGCTAAAACCACATATCGTACATATTCATATCTTCCAATTCTGGCCATAAAAAGTTCGTTATCATCTCACGATAGCGAACACCATTCACAGTAACTGCCTGACCGGCCTCATTTTGGAAAAAATACGGCCCGATGATGCCGCCATCCCATAAACCGCACCAAACAGTCACTTTTAGTGGGTGCATTGGTTTTTCGATAATCACTCTTGGATTCTCATTCGTCCAAATGCGGGAATTCTGTTTATTGACGAATCCACTAGGTGAAAATGTGCCTCATCACTGAAGATGATTTTCTTCGAAAATTGATCATCCACTGTTGCCATTTCTTGCCACCATTCCGCCCATTCACGACATTTGGAATGGTCAAGAGGCTTTAGTTCTTGAACCAATTGCACCTTGTAAGCGTGTAAATGCAAGTCTTTATGCATAATGTTCATCAACGACGAGCGTGTTGGGCACGAGTTGAGGTGGACGGCTCTTCAACCACACTATCGCGAACAGCAATATTTTCTGCAGTACGAGCTGTACGATCATGCACTGGTGTTCTCACATCTTCTACAGACCCGGTTTGCTCGAATTTTTCCACGATTTTTGCGATTGTACGCATTTGGACGATCAAATTGACCAAAAAAAATGTGCACGATATGCATTTTGATTTGAACGTCCATTTTCATAATAAGTCTGGATAACTTTAACACGTTGTTGAATTGTGTATCTCTCCATGGTTCAAATTGAGTAAGTCTGAAATAGAGAAATGTGAAATAAAATTCGGAAAAAAAACTTGGCGTTTAGGTGTGGTTCACATTCAACATCGGCCCTTACAATTTAAACACCCTTTATGACCTTCGGTCTAATGAGACCTTAAAGTAAGCTGATATTCTCTTCGAGCAATGCGTTGTAAATGTTATTCATCCTTCGTTTTCGCAGTTGTTTGAGCTGCCAGCCGTTACCATTCTCCCGAAAGTCGAATATTTCTATGCTCTTCGGTCTTATGAGCTTTCAAAGTAGACTGGCGTTCTCTCTGACCAATACGTCATAAATTGGTTTAATACTCCATCTCCGCACCTATTTAAGTTGCCTGGCGTTAGTGTAACATATCTAAGATCTTCGGTTTCATGAGTCCTAAAAAAAGAGTGGCGTTCTCTTTGGCCTGAACAGCGTATGTTTGCATATTCTATTTCTACTGCTCTTTAGGCAACTTACACTTGACTTTGATGATAGCGTCATAAATTGGATGCCTCAACTTTTTCTCCTGTTCTCGTATTTCAAACTGCTTATGCAGTTTTTTCACACAAATTCGCTTTCCTTTTTTGCATCACTTAATTTTTAATTAAAAAAAAAAAAAAATAAATAATAATAAAGACTTTTTTCTCTAAGCACTGGTTTCTACAGTTATATTTTAAATAAATTATTAAAAACATCAATTAATTCCCAGTAAAACTTTTCATTACCAAATAATGAGTTAAACAGTTAAACTATTGAACACGAACTACTTACTCATTCGCTGTTTAAGTCATTACATTAACATGGGGATGTCATTGGAGGCAAGTACTTACAAATTGCAGAAAAGTAATGACTTGGGTAAGCAATTTGAAAGCAACAACAACAACAGCAACAACTTTTTTGTTGTTGTTTTATTAAAAACATATATTTTAAACGAAATACAAAATTTTTTTTATGATCCCATGGGGGCTCGAACCCAGACCCTCCGACTGCTAGGCAGAGACTCTTCCACTGAGCTACTTCATATGTTGAAAACTTAGCAGCTTATAATTAATATAAACAATTTTTATTTTTAGATCCAAAGTCATGTGAAAATAACTTTGTTTTTCCCTGCTTTTTTTTGCTTTGTTGTAATTTTTGGAAAAATATTTTTATACCATTTTTATACCCTTCACCAATAGGTGAAAGGGTATTATAAGTTTGTGATTCCGTTTGTAATTTTTTTATTAGTGATCGTAGACCCCATAAAAATTATACCGATCGACTCAGAATCGGGAGGAGAATCGATTAAGCCATGTCCGTCTGTCTGTCTGTCTGTCTGTCTGTCTGTCCGTCCGTCTGTCTGTCTGTCTGTTGAAATCAAGTTTCTGAAGCCCCTGGAGGGTGGACCTACATAAATTATATACCAGATTTTAGGAAATTCTCCCGCAATGAACGCTATTAAATTTCATTAAAATCGGTTTATAAACACCGAAAATATCGAAAAAATACCAAAAATTAGACGAAAATTTAAAAATTTTTGATTGAAACACACTTTTAAATAATAAGAGAAACAAGGTACTTCTGGTGTACATGTGATAATATGTTATATATCAGATTGTAGGAAATGGTTCCCCAAAGCACTCTGTAAAATGTTAGCAAAATCGGTCAATAAACAACTGAGATACAGCCAAAACACTAAATTTGATGTATCGCAAATTGCCCAAAGTTCGCATTAGAGAATGTTTGTTGAAACAATGAAATGCAGAAATAGGAAAAACCATCCTCCTGGAGCACGGACATACATAAGATTTTATAGATCAGATTTTAGGAAATTCCCCCGCCAAGCACATTATAAAATTTTATCAAAAGCGGTCCATAAACAACTGAGATACCGCCAAAACACTACTTGTGATGTACAGCAAATTGCCCAAAGTACGTGTCTAAGAAATTTTGTTTACATTTTGTAAATATTGTTTCAGCGATATCTCAGGTGTTTATGGAACGATTGTGATGAAATTTGACAGCGTTCTTTGTGGGAGGATTTCCTAAAATCTGGTATAAACTCCACAAATCTGATTATGAATACCATTCAAGTTGTACCGATCGTCTCAGAATCGGCAGGAGAATCGATTTCGCGACGTCCGTCCGTCTGTTTGTCCGTCCGTCCGTCTGTTTGTCCGTCCGTCCGTCTGTTTGTCCGTCCGTCCGTCTACCTGTCTGTCCGTCCGTCCGTCTACCTGTCTGTCCTTTTTATACCCTTCACCAATAGGTGAAAGGGTATTATAAGTTTGTGATTCCGTTTGTAATTTTTTTATTAGTGATCGTAGACCCCATAAAAATTATACCGATCGACTCAGAATCGGGAGGAGAATTAAGCGTCCGTCTGTCTGTCTGTCTGTCTGTCTGTCTGTCTATCTGTCTGTCTGTCCGTCCGTCTGTCTGTTGAAATCAAGTTTCTGAAGCCCCTGGAGGATGGACTTACATAAATTATATATCAGATTTTAGGAAATTCTCCCGCAATGAACGCTATTAAATTTCATTAAAATCGGTTTATAAACACCGAAAATATCGAAAAAATACCAAAAATTAGACGAAAATTTTAAAATTTTTGATTGAAACACACTTTTAAATAACAAGAGAAAAAAGATACTCCTGGTGTACATGTGATAATATGTTATATATCAGATTGTAGGAAATATTTTCCCAAAGCACTCTGTATCTTATCAAAATCGGTCCATAAACAACTGAGATATCGCCAAAACACTGAATTTGATGTATCGCAAATTGCCCAAAGTACACATTAGAGAATGTTTGTTGAAAAAATTAAATGCAGAAATAGGAAAAACTATCCTCCTTTAATACGGACCTACATAAATTTTATATCAGATTTTAGGAAATTCCCCCACCAAGCACGTTATTAAATTTTATCAAAAGCGGTCTATAAACAATTGAGATATCGCCATAACACTACATTTGATGTACAGCAAATTACCCAAAGTACGTGTCTAAGAAATTTTGTTTACATTTTGTAAGTATTGTTTCAGCGATATCTCAGGTGTTTATGGACCGATTGTGATGAAATTTGACATTGTTCTTTATGGGAGGATTTTCTAAAATCTGATATATATACTCCACAAATCTGATTATGAATACCATTCAAATTGTACCGATCAACTCAGAATCGGCACAAGAATCGATTTCGCGACCTCCGTCCCTCTGTCCGTCCATCTGTTTGTTTGCCCGTCCGTCCGTCTGTTTGTTTGTCCGTCCGTCTACATGTCCGTCCGTCTACCAATCTGTCCTTTTTTCTGTTGTAGTCAAGTTTTTGGAGCTCCTGTTTTGTCGATATCTCAGATGTTTATTTTGATGAAGTTTAATAGCGTCCTTCGCAGGGGATCATCTAAATCCTGATGCATTCTGTAATTTGTGGTAGATATAATTTAGCGTTTAAGCGATGGTGTTTTGATCGACAATGTTGAAATTCAGGGTGGGACAATTCAGGAGCTCCACAAATCTTGTTTTAGCAGACAGACACACTGCATTTATCTCAATTTTGTGTCTGACTTTTGGACATTATGATAACATTTGAGAATGTATTATATATCAAATTATAGGTAATCTTCCTAGGAAGTACAAAAATGCAGCTAATTACATGATATCCGTTCAAAACCTACATATGTATCTAAGTATCTCACATATCAACAAAAATTTAAATTTTTTAATTGCAATTGGGAGAAATCCGTTCACGTTTGACAATTGATCCCGTATAACTTTGCCTAAGGCAATCTCTTAGTAGCTAATAAATGACAAATTATAATAGATACGACGATGACATTTAGTATAAAGACGTTGTACAATATTGATATTCAGGACAATAGCGCCTAAAATAAACTTTCTAGAGGGACAGCATTTGGCAAAAGTATTTCTGATCTCTTGAAAAGTTCGATATTGAAAATGGGCGAGCTCTATTCACATTTAGTGAAATCTCTCATATAAACCCGACCGGGAATCGATTTAATGCTGATAAATTAAATCATATTAAAATAGCACAAAGAACTAGAGCAAAACTTTCCAAACATCCATCGGACAGATCGAAAGAACTATACATCCCAAATATTATTGATGAAGTGTTCATTTTAATTAATTAACTAACTTCAAATTAATAAGTAAACTTTTCCGACAAAGCTGATAACCATCCATTCAAAAGCTATATATTTCACGTATGTATCTAAAACTAGGAGTGTATACCCTATAATTTTAAGTCTTGTATACATTGACAATCATTGTTAAAGCTTTGACCTAAATCATTCCGCTAACTTCAGAGTTTTACTAGTATAACCTAGTATATACTAGTATAACCAAATATTGCTACGAATTACACTAAGTACTTTTGGAACACCATTGGTGAAGGGTATCCAAGATTCGGCAAAGCCGAATATACCACTCTTACTTGTTTGTAATTATTTTAAAACTTTTTATACCCTTCACCGATAGGTGAAAGGGTATTATAAGTTTGTGATTCCGTTTGTAATTTTTTTATTAGTGATCGTAGACCCCATAAAAATTATACCGATCGACTCAGAATCGGGAGGAGAATCGATTAAGCGATGTCCGTCTGTCTGTCTGTCTGTCTGTCCGTCCGTCTGTCTGTCTGTCTGTCTGTTGAAATCAAGTTTCTGAAGCCCCTGGAGGATGTTCTTACATGAATTATATATCAGATTTTAGGAAATTCTCCCGCAATGAACGCTATTAAATTTCATTGAAATCGGTTTATAAACACCGAAAATATCGAAAAAATACCAAAAATTAGACTAAAATTGTAAAATTTTTGATTGAAACACACTTTTAAATAACAAGAGAAAAAAGATACTCCTGGTGTACATGTGATAATATGTTATATATCAGATTGTAGGAAATAGTTTCCCAAAGCACTCTGTAAAATTTTATCAAAATCGGTTCATAAACAACTGAGATATCGCCAAAACACTGAATTTGATGTATCGCAAATTGCCCAAAGTTCGCATTAGAGAATGTTTGTTGAAAAAATGAAATGCAGAAATAGGAAAAATAATCCTCATTAAGCACGGACCTACATACATTTTATATCAGATTTTAGGAAATTCCCCCGCCAAGCACGTTATTAAATTTTATCAAAAGCGGTCCATAAGCAATTGAGATATCGCAATAACACTACATTTGATGTACAGCAAATTGCCCAAAGTACGTGTCTAAGAAATTTTGTTTACATTTCGTAAGTATTGTTTCAGCGATATCTCAGGTGTTTATGAACCGATTGTGATGAAATTTGGCATCGTTCTTTGTGTGAGGATTTTCTAAAATCTATACTCCACAAATCTGATTACGAATACCATTCAAACTGTACCGATCAACTTAGAATCGGCAGGAGAATCGATTTCGCGACCTCCGTCCGTCCGTTCGTCTGTTTGTCTGTCTGTCCGTCCGTCTGTTTGTTTGTCCGTCCGTCCGTTCGTCTGTTTTTTGTCCGTCCGTCTACCTGTCTGTAATTTTTTCTGTTGTAGTCAAGTTTTTGGAGTTCCTGTTTTGTCGATATCTCAGGTGTTTATTTTGATGAATTTTAATAGCGTCCTTCGCAGGAGATTACCTAAATCCTGATGCATTCGGTAATTTGTGGTAGATATAATTTAGCGTTTAAGCGATGGTGTTTTGATCGACAATGATAAAATTCAGGGTGGCCCAATATCCTAAAATTTTGTGTAAAATCTGATTTTAGCAGACAGACACTCTGCATTAATCTTAATTTTGTGTCTGACTTTTGAACATTATGATAACATATGAGAATATATTATATATCAAATTATAGGTAATCTTCCTAGGAAGTACAAAAATGCAGCTGATTACATGATATCCGTTCAAAACCTACATATGTATGTAAGTATCTCACATATCAACGAAAATTTAAATTTTTTAATTGCAATTGGGAGAAATCCGTTCACGTTTGACAATTGATCCCTTATAACTTCGCCTAAGATACGATGATGACATTTAGAATTAAGACGTTGTACAATATTGATATTCAGGGCGATAGCGCCTAAAATAAACTTTCTAGAGGGACAACATTTGACAAAAGTATTTCTGATCTCTTGAAAAGTTCGATATTGAAAATGGGCGAGCTCTATTCACATTTAGTGAAATCTCCCATATAACCCCGACCGGGAATCGATTTAATGCTGATAAATTAAATCACATTAAAATTGCACAAGGAACTAGAGCAAAACTTTCCAAACATCCATCGGACAGATCGAAAGAACTATACATCCCAAATATTATTGATGAAGTGTTCATTTTAATTAATTAACTAACTTCAGATAAATAAGTAAATCTTTAATAACTTTTCCGACAAAGCTGATATCCATCCATTCAAAAGCTATATATTTCACGTATGTATCTAAAACTAAGTGTGTATACCCTATAATTTTATGGCTTATCATTGTTAAAGCTTTGACCTAAATCAGTCCGCTAACTTCAGAGTTTTACATAACTAATCAAGAACTTTTACTAGTTGGATAATTCGTATGAATTAAAGTGCGCAACCCTCACTGGGCACAGCGTTTTTGGGTTGCATGCCAGAATACTTAAACTTCATCAAATCGATGTGCTATTGCAAATATAAGGGCATCTACATTTTGAAGCATCTTTTCTGCATGGTTTATCTGGTCTATCGAACTTTATTAAATGTTCGTAAAATATGTGTTTATTTTATTTCGAAGCTACTGGCTGGCTTAAATATGCATTCTCTACTTGTAGTCTAGTAATCATTATCTTTCACAAAGGGACCACTTAAAAACCCAAGTGAAGCTTCCCTAGACATCTGCCACCTGCCCAACCTAACCTTTGGGTGCATAACTATTCTAGATGATGACGCCACCGAAAAGGTTTTCTTTTTCCGACTCTTAATTTTAAAGACTCTTTGCATATAATACTAGTATAATCAAATTTTGCTAGGAATTACATTAAGTACTTTTGCAACACCATTGGTGAAGGGTATACAAGATTCGGCAAAGCCGAATATACCACTCTTACTTGTTTAAAATTCTTTTAAAACTTAAACAATTTAAATCTTCTTTTTGTATAAGTTTTTACATAAGACTGATTCTTACTTACTTAAATGTTACAACCTGTTAAGGTCAAAGTCCGAGCATATTTTAGAATTCCATGGATTTCGATCTTGTGCTAATATTCTCCAATTTTATAGGCCAAGCTTTGAAAAATGTTCCTCTACTTGGTCTTTCTATCGAAATTTCGGACATCCTCCTCTAACATTAGGTAGTAGGACATTTCAATTCTAATTTTATCCTCTTCATTGTACTTTTTTTCAAAAGAGGGTTACTATTTTTATCGATCTTATGGGACAACTCTCGGAACATGTTAACTCACAATATTAATGGGTGTTAAACCAGCTCCCCGGGTGATACCATGAGGAGGTGTGTGTCCACAGTTGAGATGAAGGATGACCCAGATGATAGAATCGTGTTTGGTATCCAACATCCCTACATAATCAAAATTGACTCATGATGGTATTTTTTCATTAACGTGAGTTAGTTTTACAATTTTTTTTTACAGAAGATAATATTTATGTTTTTAAAATTCAAAAATCATTTAAAAAGACTCTTTTAATTAAAAAAAAAAAACTAAAAAAAATTGTTGCCCTAGGTGGGATTTGAACCGGGGCCATTCAGTTTAAATTACCATCTTAATTACAAATAAGTACTTCTGTAATAACTTATTATTTATTCGGATGGTATGTTGTAGTCGTTACAGGGTAACCAGTTATCAGAGTACTTGCCATTACCAACGTTTTACTGGGATTGTTCATAAAATCGTTTTAAAAACGGAATTTCTTTAACAATTTATTGTTGTAGTAATAAGTTTTTTTTTTTTTTTTTTTTTTTTTGTATTGGACCAACACTCAGGGGATGGCCCCTACGTATGCATATGCATTGTGATGGAACTAGGAAAAAAGGTTGTGAGAAGGAGCATAGAGGGAGTAGTGTTTGTGGATATTCGATTTGAACCTTTGGATATCATAATTTGAGGGGAAGACTGATGCAGGAAGTTTATTCCACATTCGTGCTGCACGGCTAAAAAACGAGTTTTCTCTATAGTGCGTCGTGCGATCCACTGGAAAATCGACTACAAAGGGATGAGCCCTTGTTGAATTGCGTGTGCAACGAAGAAATGTACGGGTTTCTGGAACAAGATCCCTAATTTCATTTGAACACATGCCATTGTAGTAGCGATAGAACAGTGAAACGCAACCCACATTACGACGATGCTCCAATGAGGCAATAGAATTGGCTACCCTACTGTCACCGATAACCACCTTCGCCCTCTCTTGTACACGGTCGAGAAGCTCCAAAATAGACTTTGAAGCATCGGCCCATACATGAGAGTTGTATTCCATTTTCGGTCGGATATAAGTGTTATAGATATTAAGGAGATCAGTTGGAGTGAAGTATGTCTTAGCCGAGACACTTGAATGCTTCTTTTGATACTTGAAAAACATGATTAGTCCAACGGACATCACACTGAATTTTCATGCCTAGAACATCAAGAGTTTCCGATTTCTCAATATTTATACCACCCATAATTACAGATGATGCAACATAACACATTTGTGTGTTAACACACAACATTGGGTCTTTCGAGCATTTAAATCGACCATATTAGAACGACCCCAATTGGATATTGTAGAAAGGTCAGAATTTAGCGTATCATTCATGGTTTGCCTCTTGGAATTGATATCCAACATGCTTGGCCTATAGTTGAATGAATACGAATGACAGATGTTGCTATCATCTGCAAAAGAGTAGATAGGGTTGGAAGTTTGACATAGAAGGTCATTTAGAAAAATAGGAAATAGAGTAGGAGAAAGAACGGAGCCTTGTGGTACCCCCGAATTAATCTTGAACTCGTCGGACGATATCCCATCTATAACAACTCTTATAGTGCGATCTCTGAGAAAGCTCGATATAAACCGAGAGAAATTGTTACCTACACCAAAAGCAACAAGTTTTGCTAGAAGTGCTCCATGCCACACTCTATCAAACGCCTTAGAAATATCAAGAGCTATAACTTTACTTTCGCCAAAACGGTGAATAGAACGGCACCATTTTTCCGACAAAAAGGCTAATACATCACCCGTAGAGCGGCCCCTACGAAATCCATACTGCCGGTCGTTTAGTAGGTTATTAGACTCCAAATATTTGACAAGATGATAGTTTACCATACTTTCCATCACTTTGGAAAGCGCGGAACAAATTGCTATTGGGCGGTAATTTTCGGGGTTGCTAGCCTTACCTTTTTTGGGGATTGGCGTTACATTAGCAACCTTCCAACACATAGGAAACTCACCGGCATGGTATAAGGTGCTAAAAAGGTTGGCTAATGGACGAGCTAACGTCGAAGAGCACTGCCTTAAGACCAGTGCTGGTATGCCATCCGGCCCAGGAGACTTATTTATGTTAAGATCCGCTAAAATTTTCTATTTGATTTAAACTCCCTCTGCTCCTAACCTGCTAACATTTGGGCACATTTTGTTGAAACTAATGTGGGGTTTATATAACTCAAGCGGCTGAAACAAAAACAAAATACATATAAATTTCACTCAATCGTCAGCCGCTTGAGTTATATAAAACCCACATAAGTATTACCAATAGGAAAATTTTCGGTTGCAGAAAGTTAACTACTCAAAAATAAGCATGTGGTGATATGAGAGAAAAACTTTCCCTGCTCCGATCCTTTCCATTTTTGTCAAAAGTGCTTTCATTGGTAAAAAAATTTATTGTATTAAATAAAAATTTGTATCCGCTTTAGTTTATCAGATATTAAATTAAATATATTAAATACATCAATATTTGACACTCTATTAAGCCCCCTTCCCGGACAAAGTTTTAAAATGGAATATAGACGATGGAACTTGTAATTATAACTTTATCTTTATTTTAAATATAATCAAAATCGGTTAACCCAGTTATAGGCATTGTATTTGTTAAGGGGAAGGGACCATCCCCTTTTCCTTTCCTTATTACTTTTTTCTTTAATGAATATTTGTAACTTTTATAGCTTATCATTCAATGATAAATATTAAATTTTATACTATTTACCCTATTTGGTGCACTATTTACCCTATTGGAGCTCTTTCCGGACCAGATTTTGAAATGAAATATATTTGTTGACGACCCTAAGAGAAAGTTCTATCTACATTAAAAATTTCATCTAAATTGGTTTATCCGTTTAGGAATTATATAATCTCAAATAAACAAACCTTTAATTTCATTAATTTTATATATGTATAGAAATAGCCATATTCGAGCCTCGATTTAGACCCCTTCACGGACTAAGTTTTTAAAATGGGATGTAGACAATTGAAACTTGTTAGTATAACCTTATCTACATTTTAAAAATTATCAAAATCAATTTGCCCAGTTATTGGTATCCTATAACCACCTTAAGGGAATGTTCTGTCTAATTGCAAAATTTCGTCAAAACCAGTTGTTATATTCTCTTTTGCAAAATTACAAAAGAACAAAACTTACGAAATCAATTATTTTTTTTTATCAAAATGTGGTTTCGTAAGTTTCGTTCTTTTGTAATTTTGCAAAATTAATCTTGTTGTCGTGAATACCTATAATCTTAAGTATACATATATTTGAAGGCATAAAGTCTTACATATAAAATGTATAGGAATTCATACCCTGCAGTAAATGCCATCAGAGAAACAATACTGTTTTGCTATTGACAATGTCTCCAGTACTACTTGCCTATTTTGCCCCATCCAATGTTATCTACTATTGACATTTAACATTTAGAGTTCCTACGAAATCTACCAGTAGACATTGCCACTATTTACTTAGTACTGACTTTGTAGTTCTTTTGGTCCAAATGGAGACATTGGGATCAAATCGGGGCCTATTGATATACATATATGTTGACACATTCGTTGACAATGTCACCTGATATATACTAGAATAGTAGTCTCTATATATTCACTATTTCAGTACTGAACTAAAATTGGGGACATTTGAATTGATATCACACAAAGTGTTGACATGGAGACACATGATCCCAGTTTTACTACAGGGTATGTACTCGTATGCCTATGGAGACAAATATTATATAATGCGTAAATATTTACAGGCGCCCGTATTGGCATAGAAACAAGTTAGAAAGTATTATAGTGGGTCAAGCCGGAACATATGATACCGTACAACACTATTAATTTTGAATCATTTGTAAGATACAATTATATCTGAGGTATAATATATGACCGTCACGGCATCTCTGGATAAAGCGCATTTGACATGTCCAAATTTACATGTTTTTGGTGAATAGATCATACTGAAATTTACCAATAATGTCGGCTCTAAGTGGTTTGTAGCTTATTCACATACACCTGAGAAATAAAAAAAACATACAAGAAAAAGTGCAACCTCCACTTGATGATGACTGTCAAATTACTCATGCAGAATATCTAACGTGTTCGGAATGTAGCGCCGTTCTAATAAAACCAGATGACGCTGGTGTCTAGGTCATTCGATTCCAACCAAAAAGTTTATAACCATCGATCTAAAGTGCTCGCTCTTATCGTTTTTAGATAAAAACAAGTTAGAAAGTGCTTTAGTCGGCCAAGACCGACCATACGATACCCTTCACCACTAAGGTCAAAGGTGTTCTTTTTCCTGTATAAAGAAAAAATTTTGGAAAATTTTGCCATAATGCAAATATTTTCTTAAAACTTATATATTTAAGCTGTTTTCTTCATTTGCACTTATATGAAATCTAGGGTCAAATATGGACCGGTTATCTCGAAATTTGGCAAATTGATTACAGTTGTTACAAAAAGTAAGTTTGTAAAAAATAAACTTAAATTTCGCATTATCTTCAGATTTACGAGCGTTTTAGTGATTTTTGTCTCATTTAGTGAGTTTTGACAGCAGAATTTGTGTGGGAGCTATTGCCAATTGTGGACCGATTTCAACGAAATTTGGTACAGTGATTTAAGTTTACACAAGCAGTGTTTACGATAAATTTGATGAAAAAATATTGATATTTGTGGCCAATATATCCTATGGGAGGTACCATAAATAATGGACCGATTTTGACGAATTTCAATAACCATGGTCCCATTATCAAAAAAATGATGTATGCCAAATTTTATCAAACTAACTTTAGAATTGCGACCTGTAGACGAACGGGCATCGCTAAATCGACTCAGAAAGTGATTCTAAGCCTATTGGTGTACTAAAAGGTGGGTCTAAGACCAATATTTCTATGCGTTACATACATCAGCACAAACTTATAATACCCTTTTCGCCAACGGTGGTGAAGTGTATAAATACACGTACGCATTGTACACTATGGGATTTCATGTGGATTTGTATCGTCCTTAATTTGATAATATGGTTTGTTCACGTACACATTCATTCAAAATTGAGCATCAATTTTAGATGATTTCTCTATAAAAATGAGTCAATTACTCCAGAGCATAAGTCGTTATCTAAGATCATTTAATTTTAGTTTCTGAGACTTTTTCGGCTCTTTGATCTCATGTTGATTGGTATAGTCCCAAATTTGACAATTTCGCTTTTTCCCACGTCTCAACGATGAAGAAGATAAAGAAGTGAGTGGTATTTCATAAATAATCCATTTTCTGGGTCAGTGTAACTTTGTACAAGTTGTGGTATACAGAAATGGTATTTGCCAGTATCACAAAGTCTTCAATATTCAATATAGACATGAGCCTTAACATAGCCTTACAAAATGTTTTCTAAAGGCGTAAAATTGTATGATGTAGGCGGCGGCCAACCGTGATATAGAGACAACGTGTTGTTGAAAACAACTACGAGGGGTACTATTTAGGTGTCGAAAACTGTTAAAACTAATGTAAGTAGCTAAAATCTGACAACACCATAAACAAGTTGTGCATTTTCTGGTATCAAAGTACTCACAACAATTTAATCTACAAGTGATATTTGTTGTGTTAACGGTGACTTCAGGAAATAAATTTTACAAAAAAATTAAAAAAAAACAAGTAAGAAAGCGCTATAGTCGGTCAAGCCGACCATACGATACCCTTCAAAGGTCAAAGGTGTTATTTTTCCTGTATAAAGACAAATATTTGCTAAATTTTGCCATCATACAAACATTTTCTCAAAACGTATATATTCAACCTGTTTCCGTCATTTGGACTTATATGAGAGCTAGGGTCAAATGTGGACCGATTATCTCGAAATTTGGCAAATTGATTACAGTTGTTACAAAAATTATGTATGCAAAAAATAAACTCAAAATTTTCATTATCTTTAGATTATCTTTAGATTTTTTGTCTCATTTAGTGCGTTTTTGAAGAAGAGTTTGTATGGGAGCTATGGTCAAATGTGGACCGATTTCAACGAAATTTGGTACAGTGATTTAAGTTTACATAAGCAGTATCTGTTTTAAATGTCATATTGATATGTCAATATTGATATTTGTGGCTAATATAGCAATTCCGGGAAGTGGGACCTATGGGAGGTACCATAAATAATAGACGGATTTTGACCAATTTCAATAGCCATGGTCCCATTATCAAAAAAATTATCTGTGCCAAATTTCATCAAATTATCTTTAGAATTGCGACCTGTAGTTTGATTACAAGGTTTACATGGGGGTCCATCCAGCCAGACGGACGGACGGACGGACGGACGGACATCGCTAAATCGACTCAGAAAGTGATTCTAAGTCTATTGGTATACTAAAAGGTGGGTCTAAGACAAATATTTCTATGCGTTACAAACATCAGCACAAACTTATAATACCCTTTCCACCTATGGTGGTGAAGGGTATAAATATTCTTCCTGGTTTCGAGCCCAAGTCTTGGCAATCATCAATTTCTGTAATTATCAATTTCTATTCAAATGAATTACCACAGCAGCCTCCAGCATTAACACAACATCGATGTAAAATAAATTAAATTGGCTCTAGAACATTTTTCTAAAAAATTAAACATTAAACGAAGGGTTTTGCCTATTGTATATTATCCTGAAAGGTCGAACAAGGAATCCTGGTGACATATATTGAAAGCGTTATGAAGTTATAGAATGCGAACTTTTGCAAATTGTTGGTATTAAACGAAAGCGACCAAGATGACATACATAAACATATCAATGATGTCATGTCATGTTAGGTGACTGCCGCCTTTTTATACCCATCACCACCATTGGCGCTCCACATTTGACCTTAACTCTCATATATGACCTTATGACGGAAATAGCTTAAATAGTTATACAATTCTTGAGAAAATGTTTGTATGATGTCAAAATTTAGCATATATGCAAGAAAAAGCATTTGACCTCAGTTGTGAATTTTATCGCATGGTCGGGCTTAGCCGACTACATCACATTATCTTGAAGTTTCCAAATCAAACGAAGAATCATACTTGCCAACAGATGCTGTTTTGGCCTAAACATGTAGCGAAGGTCTTTCTACAAGAACAAAAATTGGACTCTACAAATCGCGTGTACTACCCTGTACTACTTATATGGTACTGAATCATGGGGACTTGCACAAGCAGAAGAAGCTTTTCTTGGAGTTGTTGAGAGAAAGATATTACGAAAAATGTATGGACCAATCTACGTCAATAACGAATATCGACATCGAATAAACAATGAGCTATACGCTAACATCGGCATAGTAAAATGCATTAAACAACAATATTACTCGTAAACAGCTAATGTAGGCGGGGCTAGAACATGCGCGAATGGAACAAGAAAAGTGTTAGGAAATGAGCCCGAGGGAACTCGTAAAAGGGGGAAAGATCAAGTAGAGAAATATCATTCAAAGATTAGCCTATGAAGCTGGAGAATGTGAGCACAAGATCGAAGCGCATGGAATTCTAAAATATGCTCGGTCTTTGGCCTTAACAGGTAGTAAATATATCCCATTTCAATAAGTTAGTAAGCTTACTACCGCACCGCATACTTTACGGTGTGTGGCTGACCAATACTTCAATGTTTTACTAACATCAACACAAAATTATGCTTCATTTTATATTGTGGTGTAGGGTATAAATACGCATGTATTAATATACTTAGATTTGTATGAATGAACGAATATTTCACCATAAATACTCTTAAATTGTTTATCTCCAGTAAATATTAAACATTTTTTCTTTACTATTTGTTGTTATTATAATTTCTTTGATATTTTATTTTGACATTTATTTAACATTTTGTATTTATTTATATTCATTGTATTTGGGTGTAAATTCGTTATGGAGATTAGTTTTTTTTTTTTCATCTCCTATGAATAATTTTAATTTGGGGAAAATATTTTTTTTAATTTGCAAATAATATCTACCTAAATACACGTATGTTAAAAAAATACTGAAATTTTTACAATTCAAAATAACTTTCCTTTTCTTTTCGAAACAATTTCCGTTTTCAGTTTCGAGTTTTTTTTTTGGCAAGTAATGTCATTATAATATTAAATTTAATATAATAACAAAGGATGACCGACCATTATATGTTTTATTTTATTTATTTATTTTTTTTTTTTTGAAATATAAATATTTCCAAGCACGTTTCCCCGGGCCTTTTTTAAACATTAATAAGAAATCTCTAGGCATTACAGTTTTAGGTTTTTTCATAAGTGTTAAAATTATAAAAAAACAAGTAAGAGTGGTATATTCGGCTTTGCCGAATCTTGTATACCCTTCACCAATGGTGTTGCAAAAGTACTTAATGTAATTCCTAGCAAAATTTGATTATACTAGTATTATATGCAAAGAGTCTTTAAAATTAAGAGTCGGAAAAAGAAAACCTTTTCGGTGGCGTCATCATCTAGAATAGTTATGCACCCAAAGGTTAGGTTGGGCAGGTGGCAGATGTCTAGGGAAGCTTCACTTGGGTTTTTAAGTGGTCCCTTTGTGAAAGATAATGATTACTAGACTACAAGTAGAGAATGCATATTTAAGCCAGCCAGTAGCTTCGAAATAAAATAAACACATATTTTACGAACATTTAATAAAGTTCGATAGACCAGATAAACCATGCAGAAAAGATGCTTCAAAATGTAGATGCCCTTATATTTGCAATAGCACATCGATTTGATGAAGTTTAAGTATTCTGGCATGCAACCCAAAAACGCTGTGCCCAGTGAGGGTTGCGCACTTTAATTCATACGAATTATCCAACTAGTAAAAGTTCTTGATTAGTTATGTAAAACTCTGAAGTTAGCGGACTGATTTAGGTCAAAGCTTTAACAATGATAAGCCATAAAATTATAGGGTATACACACTTAGTTTTAGATACATACGTGAAATATATAGCTTTTGAATGGATGGATATCAGCTTTGTCGGAAAAGTTATTAAAGATTTACTTATTTATCTGAAGTTAGTTAATTAATTAAAATGAACACTTCATCAATAATATTTGGGATGTATAGTTCTTTCGATCTGTCCGATGGATGTTTGGAAAGTTTTGCTCTAGTTCCTTGTGCAATTTTAATGTGATTTAATTTATCAGCATTAAATCGATTCCCGGTCGGGGTTATATGGGAGATTTCACTAAATGTGAATAGAGCTCGCCCATTTTCAATATCGAACTTTTCAAGAGATCAGAAATACTTTTGTCAAATGTTGTCCCTCTAGAAAGTTTATTTTAGGCGCTATCGCCCTGAATATCAATATTGTACAACGTCTTAATTCTAAATGTCATCATCGTATCTTAGGCGAAGTTATAAGGGATCAATTGTCAAACGTGAACGGATTTCTCCCAATTGCAATTAAAAAATTTAAATTTTCGTTGATATGTGAGATACTTACATACATATGTAGGTTTTGAACGGATATCATGTAATCAGCTGCATTTTTGTACTTCCTAGGAAGATTACCTATAATTTGATATATAATATATTCTCATATGTTATCATAATGTTCAAAAGTCAGACACAAAATTAAGATTAATGCAGAGTGTCTGTCTGCTAAAATCAGATTTTACACAAAATTTTAGGATATTGGGCCACCCTGAATTTTATCATTGTCGATCAAAACACCATCGCTTAAACGCTAAATTATATCTACCACAAATTACCGAATGCATCAGGATTTAGGTAATCTCCTGCGAAGGACGCTATTAAAATTCATCAAAATAAACACCTGAGATATCGACAAAACAGGAACTCCAAAAACTTGACTACAACAGAAAAAATTACAGACAGGTAGACGGACGGACAAAAAACAGACGAACGGACGGACGGACAAACAAACAGACGGACGGACAGACAGACAAACAGACGAACGGACGGACGGAGGTCGCGAAATCGATTCTCCTGCCGATTCTAAGTTGATCGGTACAGTTTGAATGGTATTCGTAATCAGATTTGTGGAGTATAGATTTTAGAAAATCCTCACACAAAGAACGATGCCAAATTTCATCACAATCGGTTCATAAACACCTGAGATATCGCTGAAACAATACTTACGAAATGTAAACAAAATTTCTTAGACACGTACTTTGGGCAATTTGCTGTACATCAAATGTAGTGTTATTGCGATATCTCAATTGCTTATGGACCGCTTTTGATAAAATTTAATAACGTGCTTGGCGGGGGAATTTCCTAAAATCTGATATAAAATGTATGTAGGTCCGTGCTTAATGAGGATTATTTTTCCTATTTCTGCATTTCATTTTTTCAACAAACATTCTCTAATGCGAACTTTGGGCAATTTGCGATACATCAAATTCAGTGTTTTGGCGATATCTCAGTTGTTTATGAACCGATTTTGATAAAATTTTACAGAGTGCTTTGGGAAACTATTTCCTACAATCTGATATATAACATATTATCACATGTACACCAGGAGTATCTTTTTTCTCTTGTTATTTAAAAGTGTGTTTCAATCAAAAATTTTACAATTTTAGTCTAATTTTTGGTATTTTTTCGATATTTTCGGTGTTTATAAACCGATTTCAATGAAATTTAATAGCGTTCATTGCGGGAGAATTTCCTAAAATCTGATATATAATTCATGTAAGAACATCCTCCAGGGGCTTCAGAAACTTGATTTCAACAGACAGACAGACAGACAGACGGACGGACAGACAGACAGACAGACAGACGGACATCGCTTAATCGATTCTCCTCCCGATTCTGAGTCGATCGGTATAATTTTTATGGGGTCTACGATCACTAATAAAAAAATTACAAACGGAATCACAAACTTATAATACCCTTTCACCTATCGGTGAAGGGTATAACAAGTAAGAGTGGTATATTCGGCTTTGCCGAATCTTGTATACCCTTCACCAATGGTGTTGCAAAAGTACTTAATGTAATTCCTAGCAAAATTTGATTATACTAGTATTATATGCAAAGAGTCTTTAAAATTAAGAGTCGGAAAAAGAAAACCTTTTCGGTGGCGTCATCATCTAGAATAGTTATGCACCCAAAGGTTAGGTTGGGCAGGTGGCAGATGTCTAGGGAAGCTTCACTTGGGTTTTTAAGTGGTCCCTTTGTGAAAGATAATGATTACTAGACTACAAGTAGAGAATGCATATTTAAGCCAGCCAGTAGCTTCGAAATAAAATAAACACATATTTTACGAACATTTAATAAAGTTCGATAGACCAGATAAACCATGCAGAAAAGATGCTTCAAAATGTAGATGCCCTTATATTTGCAATAGCACATCGATTTGATGAAGTTTAAGTATTCTGGCATGCAACCCAAAAACGCTGTGCCCAGTGAGGGTTGCGCACTTTAATTCATACGAATTATCCAACTAGTAAAAGTTCTTGATTAGTTATGTAAAACTCTGAAGTTAGCGGACTGATTTAGGTCAAAGCTTTAACAATGATAAGCCATAAAATTATAGGGTATACACACTTAGTTTTAGATACATACGTGAAATATATAGCTTTTGAATGGATGGATATCAGCTTTGTCGGAAAAGTTATTAAAGATTTACTTATTTATCTGAAGTTAGTTAATTAATTAAAATGAACACTTCATCAATAATATTTGGGATGTATAGTTCTTTCGATCTGTCCGATGGATGTTTGGAAAGTTTTGCTCTAGTTCCTTGTGCAATTTTAATGTGATTTAATTTATCAGCATTAAATCGATTCCCGGTCGGGGTTATATGGGAGATTTCACTAAATGTGAATAGAGCTCGCCCATTTTCAATATCGAACTTTTCAAGAGATCAGAAATACTTTTGTCAAATGTTGTCCCTCTAGAAAGTTTATTTTAGGCGCTATCGCCCTGAATATCAATATTGTACAACGTCTTAATTCTAAATGTCATCATCGTATCTTAGGCGAAGTTATAAGGGATCAATTGTCAAACGTGAACGGATTTCTCCCAATTGCAATTAAAAAATTTAAATTTTCGTTGATATGTGAGATACTTACATACATATGTAGGTTTTGAACGGATATCATGTAATCAGCTGCATTTTTGTACTTCCTAGGAAGATTACCTATAATTTGATATATAATATATTCTCATATGTTATCATAATGTTCAAAAGTCAGACACAAAATTAAGATTAATGCAGAGTGTCTGTCTGCTAAAATCAGATTTTACACAAAATTTTAGGATATTGGGCCACCCTGAATTTTATCATTGTCGATCAAAACACCATCGCTTAAACGCTAAATTATATCTACCACAAATTACCGAATGCATCAGGATTTAGGTAATCTCCTGCGAAGGACGCTATTAAAATTCATCAAAATAAACACCTGAGATATCGACAAAACAGGAACTCCAAAAACTTGACTACAACAGAAAAAATTACAGACAGGTAGACGGACGGACAAAAAACAGACGAACGGACGGACGGACAAACAAACAGACGGACGGACAGACAGACAAACAGACGAACGGACGGACGGAGGTCGCGAAATCGATTCTCCTGCCGATTCTAAGTTGATCGGTACAGTTTGAATGGTATTCGTAATCAGATTTGTGGAGTATAGATTTTAGAAAATCCTCACACAAAGAACGATGCCAAATTTCATCACAATCGGTTCATAAACACCTGAGATATCGCTGAAACAATACTTACGAAATGTAAACAAAATTTCTTAGACACGTACTTTGGGCAATTTGCTGTACATCAAATGTAGTGTTATTGCGATATCTCAATTGCTTATGGACCGCTTTTGATAAAATTTAATAACGTGCTTGGCGGGGGAATTTCCTAAAATCTGATATAAAATGTATGTAGGTCCGTGCTTAATGAGGATTATTTTTCCTATTTCTGCATTTCATTTTTTCAACAAACATTCTCTAATGCGAACTTTGGGCAATTTGCGATACATCAAATTCAGTGTTTTGGCGATATCTCAGTTGTTTATGAACCGATTTTGATAAAATTTTACAGAGTGCTTTGGGAAACTATTTCCTACAATCTGATATATAACATATTATCACATGTACACCAGGAGTATCTTTTTTCTCTTGTTATTTAAAAGTGTGTTTCAATCAAAAATTTTACAATTTTAGTCTAATTTTTGGTATTTTTTCGATATTTTCGGTGTTTATAAACCGATTTCAATGAAATTTAATAGCGTTCATTGCGGGAGAATTTCCTAAAATCTGATATATAATTCATGTAAGAACATCCTCCAGGGGCTTCAGAAACTTGATTTCAACAGACAGACAGACAGACAGACGGACGGACAGACAGACAGACAGACAGACGGACATCGCTTAATCGATTCTCCTCCCGATTCTGAGTCGATCGGTATAATTTTTATGGGGTCTACGATCACTAATAAAAAAATTACAAACGGAATCACAAACTTATAATACCCTTTCACCTATCGGTGAAGGGTATAAAAATATATTTGCAAAATCTCATTAGTTTTTTAGAATAGACCACTAAGCATTTAGACAAGGTAGCTTTTGTTAAGTTTTGAAATAATTTTCTCTTATTCCAAAAATCTTAGTTTAATCAATAAAATCAACACGTAGGATTGTAAAGGTCACGTCTTTGTGAATTAGACGAGAAAATAAAACAGTTTTTACTAATGTTTTTATTTTTTTTTGCTTTAGGGTTTCGGCTAAAGCTTTGATAACAAATAACTACAAGGTGAAGCCTTTAAGAAAAAAGACTTAAGTCATTTATAAAAAATAGTAAAATTTTTCTAAATAATTTCCGCTTCTGCCGCATTTATTAATTACTAAAAGCTCCTCCCCTTAAAGTAATATCGTCTTATGTTAGCATTTGAGTCTATTACTTTGTTAGGGGTAAAATTTGAATTGACGAAGTTACTAGGCAATACCTAAAAAAAGTACCAACATCCCAATATTTTGAAAAATTACCGAACTCGTGTATGGTAGTTTGTGGTATAAATTGTGTTACTATATTAGTAAGTGAGGATAACTTAGCAGCTTAACCCATTTTGTACCACAGGTCGAGATCTCGACCAGAAATTTTTGTGGATTTTCAAAAAATAATTAAAAATATTTGCTGATAGAATTATTATTATTTTTTTAATTTGTAATGAAGTTTGGAATGTCAGCTTTCATATTTGAATTTTTTTTATTTCGTACCTCCCCTTTTAAGGTACCGCCGGGCGGGCACAAAAATTGTCTAAAAATAGGCCTTTTTTAAATTTATTGCAAATGCTGTGTTAAAATCAAAAGAGAAAACAATTTTTATTGATTTAAATAGCCAATAGTCCAAATAAACTATATTGCGTACAAATTAAATAAAACAACTACTACAGATAGCCGCCCAGCAGCCTTGAACATGGCTGGTCGAGATGTCGACCATTGGGATAATTAGTGCAATGAATTTGTTTAATGAGCTATGGAATTCCTATAATAAAACAAACAATGTCACGGAATAAGTTCCAAAAAATAAAATCAAACTTTCATTTGGCAAATGACGATGAAATCGACAAAAATTACAAATTTGCCAAAGTACGGCCTCTGTTTGATCTTCTCAATGCTCGATTTATGCAGTTTGGAGTTTTTGAACCGAATTTATCGATTGATGAACAAATGGTGCCATATTTTGGTCGTCATAGCTGCAAAATGTTTATAAGAGGCAAACCAATTCGCTTTGGATACAAATATTGGTGTCTATGTTCATCAAAAGGTTATTTGTATCAATTTCGACCATACGCTGGAGCAACAGATACATATGATGAACAACTTGGCCTAGGAGCTAGCGTGGTTTTGAGTCTTTTGTCGGTTTGCAAGCATCCTGGACAACATACTGTGCATTTCGATAATTTTTTCACTGGATACCACCTGCTCTGTCTTTTGAAAGAGAAAGGATTTTGTGCTACAGGTACAATCCGTGCAAATAGGCTGGCAAACGCAGGCCTAAAAACAAATTTAGCCAAACACGATATAGACTATGCATTCGACCAAATACATAAAATTTCTGTAGTTCGATGGAGAGACAATGCTGAAGTCACTTTGGCTACGAATTATAATCAAATGGATCCCATAAGAAACGTAATGCGGTACGACAGAAAGGAAAAAAAAAAAGATTGCTGTACCCCAGGCTAACCTTATTGCCAATTATAATAAGTACATGGGAGGGGTTGATCTACACGACAATGCTGTTGCCAATTATAGAATTGGAATAAGAGGAAAAAATGGTGGTGGCCACTTTCGGTCACTTGCTTGGACAGTGCGTGTGTTAATGCATGGAAATTGCATTGCATGATTTCTGAAAAGACCAATAAAAAATCCATGCCTTAAATTGATTTCAAAAATTTAATAACAAAAACACTATTGCTGTATGAGACAATCCCGCCCGATGAAGAAAGTGATGGTGTCGACGACACCGCAGAGCAACCCACATCATCGAAAAGAGTGAAGGCCATGCACATGTCCGTCAGTATTAAGGGATGTTATCGCCGGTGCAAAATATGCAAGAAGCATACTGCTTACACTTGTGCTAAGTGCAACATAAATTTACATGTAGGTGAATGCTTCGAAACTTACCACGCAAATTTGAAGTAATATTTTTTTATACTTATTAATTTCTTTACATAAATAAAACATTTAAACTAAAATAAATTGATCGAATTTTTCATTTATCTGTAAGTTTACTTTTAATCTTTATAATATAGTAAAGTAAATTTATTGCTCTAATTATCCCAACGGTCGAGATCTCGACCACCAGTTTTCAGGGTTACCACCTTACAAAAAAAAAAAAATTTACAAAAATTAAAATTTGAGCCGGGGTCTAACCAGCCACGAAAATTTCGTTAAGATATAAAAACTTTTTTTTGGCTTGGGACATAATGGGTTAAGATGATTCAGCAGCTTTAGGATAACTCATCAGCTTTAAGACGACTTAGCAGTTCAAAATTGTTTCCAGTTTTTACCCTTTATGACGTACTTGATGTTTTTTCCTTGCTTATTGATTTCGGTACAAATTTTGGCTTCATTGGTTCAAAAGATATTTAAAGCTATAAAAAGACTTACAAATTTAAATAAACTGTGTTCAATTTTTTAAGTCATATGAACTTCCAAAGAATGATTTTTATTTCCATGACTTAAAAAATTAAAAAAAAAATGCTTATTAAGATCTTAGGTACATTTTGGTTGTTGTTTTTTTTTTTAATTTCAAATGGTTTGTCATAGGCTGCAAACTCGAAAGGGAAAAAAATGTAAAAAATCAATTTTTTTTGTCCTCTTTAAAAATAGCCACAACTTTGCCAGGTTGATGAAATCTAAATTCAGAACGGTTTGTAAGATATCTAGTACCTGGTAGACCGAGCCTTGCTCGGAGCTTTATGATAAGCATTTTGAGGAAAATTTTAAAGTTTTTATATATTTTATATTATAAAGTGCTAAAATAAATTTAGAGGAAAGACATTGTAGAAATATTCAGTTAATTTTGAATTATTTGATTTATTTTGTCCGACCAACACATAGTTTGCATAGTTTACAGTTTAACTCATTTTGAATAATTTTGGAAATTATTCATATCAACAGAAACCTCTGTCGACTCATGCGCAACAACTTTGCTAAAGATTATAGTCTGATCAAATGCACAGTTTACGATTTAATTCATTTTGAGTAGTTTTCTGTGGCGCCACCTGTCGGACTTTGCTTATTCCAATTCATAAACCTTCTTCGGCTTATCCGTAACAACTTTGCTGAAGATTATAGCATGATTAAATGTACAGCATACGATTAAATTGACTTTGAGTAAATTTCAGTAGCGCCACCTCGTCGGCTCATGTGCAACAACTTTGCTAAAGATTGTAGCATGATAAAATGTACAGATTACGATTAAATTGACTTTGAGTAAGTTTCTGTAGCGCCACCTGTCGGAAATTATTCATACCAACTAAAAAGCCTTTGTCAGCTCATGTGCTACAACTTTGCTAAAGATCATAGCATGATCAAATGTACAGTTTACGATTTAATTAATTTTTAGTAATTTTCAGTGGCGCCATCTGTCGGAAATTAGTCTTATCAACTTTAAAACCTTCGCCGGCTTATCCGCAACATCTTCGCTAAAGAGCATAACACAATCAAATTCACAGTTTACTATTCTATAAAGAACATACATACAGACAAACATTCATTTGTTTAAAATAATACTAATTTTTCCCCCTTTTTATTCCCTAATTTCTAAAAGTTCCATATGTATATTTGGTACTTTTTTGGTGCCAATTGAATTCGGTACATTTTTTTAAAACGCATTTAACATAATGTATAATGTTCCTATTCATATTACTTTGGAGATGTTAAGTTATCATTTTATCCCTTTTTTACCCATTTTGGCTCCAAAATCAAAAAAGTACCAAATACGTGTTTCATGTTTTTCTTACATCTATTGATTGCAGTACCAAGTTTCTTTCTATATTCTTTAGTTTAAAATATAAGAGTGGGTTAAAAAGGTGCCAAAAAAATATTTTCACCCTTTTTACCCCCTATCGGACATAGTTTCAAAAAAGTACCAAACACCTGTCCGCTTATTTTCAAAGCTGTTTAAAACGTAATTTTAATTTTGTTTCTATACCTATTACTTTAGGAGATGTAGCGTTTTCGATTTTTTCCCCTTTTTACCCGTTTTTGCCCTCTTAGAGGTAAAAGTTCCAAAAGTCCCTTCTTCTTCGACCTATACAAAAAAAAGATACCCACTGTCCAAATTTTATCAAAATCGTTAGAGCCGTTTTCGAGATAGCCATTCTATATATATATATATATATACAATTATTGCTCGTTTAAGAATATAAGATTTTGCATAAATGACACCAAGGCCCCAATTTTTTTGGGGCCTTTTTTTGTCTTTTATTACGTAGTATTGTCCGTTTATAGTTTTATTTTTTCGTGTTGCACTTTGTTTTTTTTTTTTTCTGTTTTTACCCCAATAATCGAAATAGTACCTAAAACAGGCTTGATATTTTTTGAAGTTTATCGATTGTCTCTATGTTTATTGCATCAAAACACAAGTTTAGATTAAAAAAAGTACCAGAATTTAGTTAGTTTTTTTTATCGCGTTATTTATATAGATATTCTCATTACTCAAAAACTGTTTATTTTCTTGAACTATGTAAAAAATCGAAATTCGGCAACAATGTTATCTTTCAGAAACACTACCCAGTAAAACTTTTCATTACCAAATAATGAGTTAAACAGTTAAACTATTGAACACGAACTACTTACTCATTCGTTGTTTAAGTCATTACATTAACGTGGGGATGTCATTGGAGGCAAGTACTTACCAATTGCAGAAAAGTAATGACTTGGGTAAGCAATTTGAAAGCAACAACAACAACAGCAACAACTTTTTTGTTGTTGTTTTATTAAAAACATGTATTTTTAAACGAAATACAAAATTTCTTTTATGATCCCATGGGGGCTCGAATCCAGACCCTCCGACTGCTAGGCAGAGACTCTTCCACTGAGCTACTTCATATGTTGAAAACTTAGCAGCTTATAATTAATATAAACAATTTTTATTTTTAGATCCAAAATCATGTGAAAATAACTTTGTTTTTCCCTGCTTTTTTTTTGCTTTGTTGTAATTTTTGAAAAAATATTTTTATACGATTTTTTGTAATTATTTTAAAACTTTTTTAAAATTATTTTAAAACTTAAACAATTTAAATCTTCTTTTTTGTATAAGTTTTTACATAAGATTGACTCTTACTTACTTAAATGTTACAACCTGTTAAGGTCAAAGTCCGAGCATATTTTAGAATTCCATGGATTTCGATCTTGTGCAAATATTCTCCAATTTTATAGGCCAAGCTTTGAAAAATGTTCCTCTGTTTGGTCTTTCTATCGAAGTTTCGGACATCCTCCTCTAATATTAGGTAGTGGGACATTTCAATTCTAATTTTATCCTCTTCATTGTGTTTTTTTTTCAAGAGAGAGTTACTAGCCCGTAATCCTAACCCATTTTTATCGATCTTATGGGACAACTCTCGGAACATGTTAACTCACAATATTAATGGGTGTTAAACTAGCTCCCCGGGTGATACCATGAGGAGGTGTGTGTCCACAGATGAGATGAAGGATGACCCAGATAAGTTGGGCTTACCAAGTTAAGACCAATTAGAATCGTGTTTGGTATTCAACATCCCCTACATAATCAAAATTGACTCATGATGGTATTTTTTCATTAACGTGAGTTAGTTTTACAAATTTTTTTTATAGAAGATAATATATAAGTTCTTAAAATTCAAAAATCATTTAAAAAGACTCTTTTAATAAAAAAAAACTAAAAAAAATTGTTGCCCTTGGTGGGATTTGAACCGGGGCCATTCAGTTTAAATTACCATCTTAATTACAAATAAGTACTTCTGTAATAACTTATTATTTATTCGGATGGTATGTTGTAGTCGTTACAAGGTAACCAGTTATCAGAGTACTTGCCATTACCAAAGTTTTGCTGGGTAATTAAGCTGAGAATGAAAATGTTCATTCCAGTGAAAAATATTTCGATTAAACCTAAATTGAAAACTTGGTTTAATCAGATATGCAGTCAGATCCCGAGAGGCTGCTTTCAGAAGCTGGCGTAATAACCAAAATCCAGTTACAAATTTACAACGCAAACAGGCAAGACGTGCATGTGAAAAGGCTCTGTACGAGCAACGTCTTCGTACTAAAATTTTGCTGCTCCCCAGTGCAGTAAAAGCTTCTGGTCGTTCGTTAAACGAGTTAAGAATAATGCTAGTTCTACAATTTCTTTTCTTTTAAAGGAGCCGGTTGATAAAGCTTAACTTTAAGCTGAACTATTCGCAGGGAATTCTCGCTTGCCAGAAATATTATTTCGCGCCTGCGCTTTAAAATCGGTTTTAGCGCATCTCAATATAAGCAAATCTCCAGGGCCAGATGGTATTCTAGCGCTGGTCTTGAAACATTGCTGCTCGACATTTGCGCGTCCCTTAGCTAACCTCTTTAGTAACTTGTACCATGCCGATAAATTTTCTCGGTTCTGGAAGGTTGCTAACGTTTCGCCAATCTCCTAAAAAGAGGCTAACAGCCCCGAAAGTTATGGTGAACCGCCATCTTGTTAAATATATAGAATCTAACAACCTACTAAGCAACCGCCAGTATGGATTTCGTAGGGAACGCACTACGGGAGACCTGCTAGCCTTTCTATCGGAAAAATTATGTTAATCAATACAGCGTTTTGGCGGAAGTAAAGTTGTCGCTCTGAACATTTCCAAGGCGTTTGATCAAAACTAATTGTTTTTGGTGTCGCTAATAATTTTTCTCGATTTATATCGAGATTCCTCAGAGATCCCCCTATTCTAGTCCTTATAGATGGGATCTCATAAAACTGGTTCAAGATTTATTCAGGGGTACCGCAAGGTTCTCAAGGTTCTTAATGACCGTCTACGTCAAACTTCCAATCATATCTACTCTTTGGCAGATGACAGTAACACTTGTCATTCATATTCATTCAATCACAGCCCAAGCCTTTTAGAGATTGGCGCTTTTAGAAACAGTTCCAGAATGGAGTCATATGAATAGAGTTGATTTTAATGAGCGGAAAACTCAAAGTTGTATGCTTACGCATAAACGCATATCTGTATAAATAGGCGGTGTAAATACTGAGGAATCAGATGCTCTTAATGTTCTGGGCATGAGAATTCAATGTAATGTCCGTTGGACAAATCACATCTTTCAAGTATCGAAAGAGTATTCAAGCGCCTCGGTTTTTTAAGCGGTGTAAGAGATACTATACTTCATCTGATCTCCGTACTATTTACAACACCTATAAATGACCGAAAATGGAATACAACTCTCATGTATGGAGTAGGGTATCCAACTCTATTGATCACACTCATGTCAGTTGAGTCACACTGTTCTATCGTTACTACTTTGAAATGTGCTCTAACGAAATCAGGGAACTCGTTTCCGATGCTCGAACTTTCTTATGAATACACTTCTATCTGTTAGAGCTCACGTACGAATGTAATTCCCACATATTCTAATTGCAGCAACGGATACTTCTCTCAGACAATGAGCTGCATCCGATTCTATTATCGAAAGAGACTTACATTTTAACTCCGGTTCTGAATTAATTACAGAAGTTTTCAAAGTCTAATACTCAATATCCAGTGACTAGCTGAGTTATGAGGCGAACTGCTTTTTTTAATTTATTTTTTCAAGTGGGTCTGGCCGGGAATTTAACTTGGGACCTACTATACACTGCGGTTCCTTTCTTCAGAAAATTTCACAGTCAGTTGCAATATAAGAAAGTTCAAATCAAATGTCCACAAACACTGCATTACATAAGTAGGGGTGATCTCCTGAGTGCTAGTCGTAAAAAAAGTAATTAGATGAAATTTGTGCAAATATTTGCTTTGGTACATCGATCATCGCTATAGAAATTGTCCGAAATCGATCTAACCGATCCATATGTATAAAAAAAACAAAATATTTTCATTTTTTTAACCTATTTCACATTATCATATTTTCTGTATTGACCGGCAATAAAGCTTTCTTATTTCTTACCTTATCTGAGGCCAAGCCGCCGCATTCAATAACATACCTAAGGAATTTTCAAAATAATTTAGTTTGCAAAAAGTTTAATAAAATTTGTTTTCTAAACATATCCGTTTGTTTGTCGAAACATTTCGTTAAAATGAAATTTTTGACAAATAAGTTCCAATTATATGTTATAAATTATTTAGTTTATTCTAAAAGTATGCAACACAATTGTTTCTGAAATATCCTACATTTCGATCGATATCGAATGCGGCGACATAACCCCTGACTGAGGTCCTAAAAAGAGAGTTGACTTTAATATTCAACAAATTAAATGTTTTTAATTTATATCGGGTTATCCATTTTGCGGTTTCAAAACTGAACGTAAATAAAACACATATAAAATATTTTTTTCATGATATTTTTTTGTTATTATATAGTTTGAACGTTGACAATATGTATAAATATATATATATATATATATATATATATATATATATATATATATAATTCCCCGACAACATTCCAATTGGAACAAGGGGTACTTCTCTCAGACAATGAGCTGCATCCGATTCTATTTTTAGACTCATTGAAAGGGACCTACGTTTTAACGCCGGCTCCGAACGGCAAATGCATTAGTTAGAGAAGTTTTTCATAGCCTAATACTCAATAACCAGTGGCTAGCTGAGTTATGAGGTGAAACCGCCGCTTTTTTGAAAATTATTTTTTTTTTCAAGTGAGCCTGACAGGGATTGAACTTGGGACCTCTGGTATACTAGGCGGATGACTAACCTGCTATACCACGGCGGTTCACAAATGTATAAAACACTACATTTAAATGACCACCAAGTGAAATGTTGCAAGCATTGATTCATTTGATGTAATTTTCGACCACTTTTTGACACACATTGGGCGGTATTTCAGCCATAACTTGACGAATGTTGGTTTTTAAGTGCTCTGCATAAACACGATATTTCGCGTAGCCCCACAAAAAAGTCTAATTTTGTTAAATCGCATAATCTTGGTGGCCAGTTGATATCGCCACATCGAGAAATTACGTGAGCCATATTGGCTCAAGTTGTGTGGCATGTGGCACTGTCTCGTTTAAACCACATATTCTCGAAGTAGTATTCTTCAATAGCAGAAAACAAAAGAGTCGGTTATCATATGACCATAACGCTCCGAATTCACAGAATCGATACATTCGGGTCTTCGGCAACAATTTCACTTACAGCAGCGATATTTTCAGCGGAACGAGCGAAACGATGATTCACAACCCTTACAATATTTGTGAAGCCGCGGAACAAAAGGTTCTTTTTGCATACTTTTTACATTTTGGTTTTTTGTTATTTTTGTAATATTTAGGTTGAAATCTTTCAAATACAATTGAGAAACCATAATAATTTTTTTTTTCATTTAGTAATTAAATGGACATTAAAAAAGTTTTACTAAACAAAAGGTTCTTTTCTACTTTTTTTGTAACAAAAGGTTCTATTTCCATAGTAAGTAAGTTACATATTTTTTCCCTTATTCGTGTAGTTTAGGGTGTACCTTATTTTATGAAAGTGCGTCATTGAACCTTTACTCCCCCAAGAAATATTCTAAGTAATACAGAAACATGCTACACACATTTTATCCGCCCACAAAGTGGTAAAATTTTTGGAATAGAAAAAAAGGGAGTATTTTCGGTTTTGCCCAAATTAAATTTTTTACTGGAATATAAAAGGGAGCTAAAGAAGCTTTATTTTAAGTCATCAATATTACAAATCCAAGAAGTAGTTTCAAAGATATTGAAATTTTTCCTAGAAAATGCGTGTTCTTAACGACTCGCCTAAGGATATGCAGCTAAAAAATTTATTTAAATCAGTTTTTTATTTTTTTTGAAAATTTTGTTAAAAAAATATTACAAAAAATACATTTGCTTCTCAGTATCACAAAAAAAAAAAAAACAAATGGCAGAATAAAAACCAAAAAAATGAGGTCCGTATCATTAACCGTTTTGCCGTACCTGTGATTTCAAATCGAAGAGTTCCGCGAAAACTGTACCAATGTTCAACATTTATAAAAGTAATAGTGAATATTTTTCCTCAGACTATTTATAATGTAAACGGCATTGTTATTTTATTATTGTAAAAGTTGAACACTTTCTTTTCCGGGGTCAAATGTCATAATATAGAGTTTTTTCATTTTCCATTGAAAAATGACAGAATATTTAGAATTACCCAGTAAAACTTTTCATTACCAAATAATGAGTTAAACAGTTAAACTATTGAACACGAACTACTTACTCATTCGCTGTTTAAGTCATTACATTAACATGGGGATGTCATTGGAGGCAAGTACTTACCAATTGCAGAAAAGTAATGACTTGGGTAAGCAATTTGAAAGCAACAACAACAACAGCAACAACTTTTTTGTTGTTGTTTTATTAAAAACATATATTTTTAAACGAAATACAAAATTTTTTTTATGATCCCATGGGGGCTCGAACCCAGACCCTCCGAATGCTAGGCAGAAACTCTTCCACTGAGCTACTTCATATGTTGAAAACTTAGCAGCTTATAATTAATATAAACAATTTTTATTTTTAGATCCAAAATCATGTAAAAATAACTTTGTTTTTCCCTGCTTTTTTTTTTTGCTTTGTTGTAATTTTTGGAAAAATATTTTTATACGATTTTTTGTAATTATTTTAAAACTTTTTAAAAATTATTTTCAAAGTTAAACAATTTAAATCTTCTTTTTTGTATAAGTTTTTAAGAGTCAATCTTACTTACTTAAATGTTACAACCTGTTAAGGTCAAAGTCCGAGCATATTTTAGAATTCCATGGATTTCGATCTTGTGCGAATATTCTCCAATTTTTGGAAAATGTTCCTCTACTTCAATCGAAGTTTCGGACATCCTTCTCTAACATTAGGTAGTGGGACATTTCAATTCTAATTTTATCCTCTTCATTGTATTTTTTTTTTCAAGAGAGGGTTACTAGCCCGTAATCCTAACCCATTTTTATCGATCTTATGGGACAATTCTCGGAACATGTTAACTCACAATATTAATGGGTGTTAAACTATCTCCCCGGGTGATACCATGAGGAGGTGTGTGTTCACAGTTGAGATGAAGGATGACCCAGATAAGTTGGGCTTACCAAGTTAAGACCAATTAGAATCGTGTTTGGTATTCAACATCCCCTACATAATCAAAATTGACTCATGATGGTATTTTTTCATTAACGTGAGATAGTTTTACAATTTTTTTTTTTACAGAAGATAATATTTAAGTTCTTAAAATTCAAAAATCATTTAAAAAGACTCTTTTAATAAAAAAAAACTAAAAAAATTGTTGCCCTTGGTGGGATTTGAACCGGGACCATTCAGTTTAAATTACCATCTTAATTACAAATAAGTACTTCTGTAATAACTTATTATTTATTCGGATGGTATGTTGTAGTCGTTACAAGGTAACCAGTTATCAGAGTACTTGCCATTACCAAAGTTTTGCTGGGTAATTAAGCTGAGAATGAAAATGTTCATTCCAGTGAAAAATATTTCGATTAAACCTAAATTGAAAACTTGGTTTAATCAGATATGCAGTCAGATCCCGAGAGGCTGCTTTCAGAAGCTGGCGTAATAACCAAAATCCAGTTACAAATTTACAACGCAAACAGGCAAGACGTGCATGTGAAAAGGCTCTGTACGAGCAACGTCTTCGTACTAAAATTTTGCTGCTCCCCAGTGCAGTAAAAGCTTCTGGTCGTTCGTTAAACGAGTTAAGAATAATGCTAGTTCTACAATTTCTTTTCTTTTAAAGGAGCCGGTTGATAAAGCTTAACTTTAAGCTGAACTATTCGCAGGGAATTCTCGCTTGCCAGAAATATTATTTCGCGCCTGCGCTTTAAAATCGGTTTTAGCGCATCTCAATATAAGCAAATCTCCAGGGCCAGATGGTATTCTAGCGCTGGTCTTGAAACATTGCTGCTCGACATTTGCGCGTCCCTTAGCTAACCTCTTTAGTAACTTGTACCATGCCGATAAATTTTCTCGGTTCTGGAAGGTTGCTAACGTTTCGCCAATCTCCTAAAAAGAGGCTAACAGCCCCGAAAGTTATGGTGAACCGCCATCTTGTTAAATATATAGAATCTAACAACCTACTAAGCAACCGCCAGTATGGATTTCGTAGGGAACGCACTACGGGAGACCTGCTAGCCTTTCTATCGGAAAAATTATGTTAATCAATACAGCGTTTTGGCGGAAGTAAAGTTGTCGCTCTGAACATTTCCAAGGCGTTTGATCAAAACTAATTGTTTTTGGTGTCGCTAATAATTTTTCTCGATTTATATCGAGATTCCTCAGAGATCCCCCTATTCTAGTCCTTATAGATGGGATCTCATAAAACTGGTTCAAGATTTATTCAGGGGTACCGCAAGGTTCTCAAGGTTCTTAATGACCGTCTACGTCAAACTTCCAATCATATCTACTCTTTGGCAGATGACAGTAACACTTGTCATTCATATTCATTCAATCACAGCCCAAGCCTTTTAGAGATTGGCGCTTTTAGAAACAGTTCCAGAATGGAGTCATATGAATAGAGTTGATTTTAATGAGCGGAAAACTCAAAGTTGTATGCTTACGCATAAACGCATATCTGTATAAATAGGCGGTGTAAATACTGAGGAATCAGATGCTCTTAATGTTCTGGGCATGAGAATTCAATGTAATGTCCGTTGGACAAATCACATCTTTCAAGTATCGAAAGAGTATTCAAGCGCCTCGGTTTTTTAAGCGGTGTAAGAGATACTATACTTCATCTGATCTCCGTACTATTTACAACACCTATAAATGACCGAAAATGGAATACAACTCTCATGTATGGAGTAGGGTATCCAACTCTATTGATCACACTCATGTCAGTTGAGTCACACTGTTCTATCGTTACTACTTTGAAATGTGCTCTAACGAAATCAGGGAACTCGTTTCCGATGCTCGAACTTTCTTATGAATACACTTCTATCTGTTAGAGCTCACGTACGAATGTAATTCCCACATATTCTAATTGCAGCAACGGATACTTCTCTCAGACAATGAGCTGCATCCGATTCTATTATCGAAAGAGACTTACATTTTAACTCCGGTTCTGAATTAATTACAGAAGTTTTCAAAGTCTAATACTCAATATCCAGTGACTAGCTGAGTTATGAGGCGAACTGGTTTTTTTAATTTATTTTTTCAAGTGGGTCTGGCTGGGAATCAAACTTGGGACCTATCTATCCACTGCGGTTCCTTTCTTCAGAAAATTTCACAGTCAGTTGCAATATAAGAAAGTTCAAATCAAATGTCCACAAACACTGCATTACATAAGTAGGGGTGATCTCCTGAGTGCTAGTCGTAAAAAAAGTAATTAGATGAAATTTGTGCAAATATTTTCTTTGGTACATCGATCATCACTATTGAAATTGTCCGAAATCGATCCAACCGATCCATATGTATAAAAAAACAAAATATTTTCATTTTTTTAACCTATTTCACAATTTTGCTAATTGCTTGAGTAGTTGGACGATTATGTAAGCCATAATCTCCTCTTAAAGCATGATATGTATTATTTGTTGCCGTGATTGAATCGGGCTATAGTAGCTTTACTTTTGAAAGAAGAGCTTATATAGGAGGTATAATCAATAGAAATAGGGGATGTTGGATACCAAGAACGGTTCTAAACCCGGGGAACTATGTTAGCGCCTATTAATTTAGTAAGCTTACATGTGCCGGGAGTTCTCCTATAATAACGATAAAAATGTGGGTTAGTAACTGGAAAAACTGCAAGTTTCATTTAAGTAATTACAATTAAATTTGTGGCTGTAGGGGCTAAAACCTTGTTCCGGTAGTCAGTAATTCGAAACAATGGGCGTAAAATAATATACCAATTTCAAGGGGCGTACATAGTTCCAAATCTGGTTCTCTTGCGATAGATAAATACTCAGTGGACCTAATATGATATTTCAAATAATTATATATCCTTTTCCCTGATTTAGTATAATAATGAACTGTCTAAAAAAAATCCTCCTTTTTTTTCTTAACATCATTAAAAAATAAACAAAAATGATGAAACAACTTTTCAAATAAACCAAAAATCCCGCAAAGTCACAAATTAATATATTCATCGAAGAAAAACCACAAAAACTCAACTCTTTTATAGTTTTTTTTATACCTCCCACCGGTCATAAAAGAAGACTGGTTTAATAAGGGGTCATAATGGATACTAACTTTACAACCAGAAAAAAAAACACAGTTAAATGTTATTTCATTGTAGCCAGCAGACATGAAGAAAAACTGGAAAAACTACGATTAATAAAAATTCAAAATATAAATAAGAGTTGAACTCTGAAGAAGACAAAGAAGTTATAAAATTTTCCAGCAACAAATTTTAAAACTGGATGCACGTATGCACCCGAATACCGAGAGTGTAATGAAAGCAAAAGTGAAGACCAAGACCAATTCCATTATTATCATTATCGTCATTGTTGTCGTCGTCGTCATTGTATTGGCCTAAAGCATTTTGGTGTTTAACAACATTGTTGTTAGGGTACGAGAGTATGTGTATAAACATTATGTTGCGTGTGAATTTGAAATAGGTGAAAGGGTATTATCAGTTTGTCATTCGGTTTGTAATTTTTTTATTATTTGTCGCCGAGTTGTCGATTGTACATCGATTGTAGGGTTTTGGAGATATTCCAGGTGTGTGAGGACCGATTTTTATCAAATTCTATAGCGTGCTGAGTATGAAGATTTCCTAAAATCTGATATTAAATTATACAGGCTCATTATACATAAATATATTTCCTTTACAATGTTAAATAGTCAGACCACTGATTTAAGATATATGAGTATAAAGTATGTCGGTCTACTGAAATCAAATTTGTGAAGCCCCTCGGAAATGCACCGACATAAATTATATGTCAGGTTTTAGAACATAAAGAGTGTTCTAAAAAAAATATGCATTTACTATTTTAGACAAAATTTATCCATAGTGCAAGAAATAATTTATTTTTTGATCAAGTTAGTTTCTATAGATATGTCAGATACTATTATTTTAGAAATTATTAATTTTCAATAGTTATTTCAATCAAAATGGACTGCGAAAAAAAAGTTCGTGAAAATATAATTAAAACTTTTCAAAAAAATCCGTCATGGACTTTTAAAAAAATAGCTAAAAATTTGAAAGTTGACCCTCGAACGGTTTCTAATGCCATCAGACGGTATAAGGAAAACCTGAGCATTGAAAGAAAACCTGAATCAGGGAGGAAAAAAGGTCCTACAGATATTGGTAAGGCAAAAGAAGTCGAGCGACTCTTTCGAAGAGCGCCTAACACTTCTTTAAGAAATGCAGCTCGTACGGTGAAATGTTCTACGAATTTTGCACATAGAGTCAAAGCTTATGCTGGACTGAAGACATACAAAGTCCAAAAGGTTCCAGATCGCAATGCTATAAAGAACTTAGAAGCCAAAAAACGAGCGAAAAAATTGAAGTCTGATTTTATAAAAAAATACACCTGTTGTGTGATGGATGATGAAACATACGTACTGGCAGACTTTTCGCAACTTCCTGGTCAAGATTTTTATGTTGCTGATAAACGGGGCAATGTTCGGCAAGAGTTTCGCACAAAAAAACAAACAAAATTCCCTAAGAAGTTTCTCGTGTGGCAAGCTATTTGCAGTTGTGGCAAAAGAAGTAAAGTATTTGTGGCATCTGGCACAATAAACACAGAAATTTATATAAAGGAGTGCCTACAAAAACGGTTGTTACCCTTTTTAAGAGAGCACAGAGTGACTACATTTTTTTGGCCCGATTTGTCATCATGCCATTATGGAAAAAAAGCAATTGAGTGGTACTCAAAGAATAATGTCATTTTTGTAGCACGAGAGGCAAATCCACCTAACTGTCCAGAACTTCGGCCTGTGGAGAGGTATTGGGCTCTGGTAAAAAAGGAATTGAAGAACACAGGAAAGATTTCCATGAACATGTCCGATTCTAAGCGCAGGTGGAACACATGCTCCAAAAAGGTATCAGAAGCAACTGTAAAATCTTTAATGGGAGGGTTTCCGAAAAAAGTCGATAATGTTGCAAAACCCGAGTACTAAGTAAACATTTTAATGCTAAATGATTTTGTATAATATGTCATTATATTTGCGTATTTTGTAGAGATTTTATATTAAAAGGTTTGATTTTTATTTAAGAAAATCCAACTACAAATTTTATTTAGAGCACTCTTTACTCCCTCAACACACACTATTAAATTTTAATTAAAATCGGTCCATAAAAACCTGAGAAATTGCGAAAAAACCAAATAAAGTTTTCTCAAAAATTTTGAATTTGCAATACATCGATTTTAGCCATTTTTAGCCATATCTTAGGTGTTTATAGACCAAAATTCCTGAAATTCAATAGCGTGCTTATCGGAAGAATTTTTAAAGTCTGATATATAATTTATGTGGGCCTTTAGTCAAAGAAAATTGTTTTTCTTATTTTTCTGTTGTATTTGTTAAACAATTGAGCACTTTCGACAATTTGGGGAACATCAAATGTGATGATGTGATGAAATTTAACAGAGAACTTCACGGGAAGATTTCTTATAATGAGATATAGTTTAGATAGGCTAGTCCATCATGAGTATGGTTTTTCTTTTCTTTCTGAAATGTACTTTACAATGAAAAATTTTATATGTCACACATAAATTTTGATATTTTAGCGATATCTCAGGCGTTTTTCAATCGATTTTGATTAAATTTAATAGCTGCGTAGGAAAATTTCATAATATCTGATATACATTTTATATCGATACACTTTCTAACAGCTTCACAAACTTGATTTCAACAGACTGACACAGGCAGATGGACAGACCGACAGACGGACATCGCTTAATTGGTTCTCCTGCCGATTCTGAGTCGATCGGAATAAATTTTGTGGGGTCTGCGACAAATAATTAAAAAATTACAAACTGAATGACAAACTTATAATACCCTTTCACCTATTGGTGAAGGGTATAGTATAGTTTTCGGCAATTTGCGGAACAGTGAGTTTGATGTTTTAGTGATATCTCCTGTATTTATTTTAATTCTAAGATATGATATGATATTTAATTTCATGTCAGTATTTCCTCCAGGAACTCCATAAACTGCATATGACATGAATTTGTGATTTGACATTCGAACATCGATGAAACCATTATATTATACAAACATTTTTTAACAAAATACGATAGAACTTTTGTCACTTTTTGTATTGAATTGTTGTATATCGATGAGGATTATCTTTCTGGGATTTACACAGACAATAATTTACTAAAATTGACAGCCTAAAATCTTATTTTGCACATACATCTAAACCTAATAAACTCTGAAATGGTTCGATAAAAGATAACTTTCAATTATTGTTCAGGAAGAATCGGTCTACTTACTTAGGAGATGGACTTGGTTAACCACTAACTTTTTAATAAAGTTCTAATACATGCACATTCAAAAGAACAATACATCTCAAATGTTATCGTTTACGTATTCATCTTAATAAGTCCAATAACTTTAAAGTTATAACTATTAAGTACTTCTCCGATATAGATATTTTACGTTAGTAACCATAAGTTTTTCTAGTATAGGTCTGGTATCCATTCGAAAGTTTTATATCTCATTAATTCCGTATAACCTAACATTCTAAGGCTTATATATATTGAGCAAAGGTTATTTCTAAATCGGTCCACTTAGAGTTTTAGATACCTAATCAAGAATTTTGTTTATAATTGTCATACGTAATTAATGAATTCAATCATAGGGACTCAACGGTTAATTAAGTTCAGATTAAGTCTAACGTTTTTTGAGTTCACGAATCACAAACAATATAAGCCAAGGTAATTAACAAATTAATTTATACCGATGCATAGCGATATACAGGGGTGTCATAGAAACCAAGTCAGTTTTTAAATTTCTCGGTTTTGAAAACCAATACCGGTTATATTTGGTGTCATGAAACCAAGTCGGTTTTGTTATAATTGGTTTTAAATCAAACAAAATGTTCGAATCAATTTTTTTATTATTTCATTTGAAATTTTTTTGAAACATCAAAAATCAAATAAAAAATAAAATAAAAATTATTAAAGAAAATTATTTGAAGAAAAATTTTCAGTTTTTTGCGATATTTGTGGTATAGGCATAGAGTAAACGCTGCTATTTGGACAAATGAAGCTTGTGTACCCCAACATCATGAAATGACCGAATTGCGGACTGGAAAAAATCGAATCTACCTAGACCAAGAAACAAACCACAGCCAATCAAAGGACGATTGTCACTTACATGCGATATTCATTAAATTGCAAACAAATATGTTGATATGCATTTGCTTCGCCAGTACCTCCACGCAAAGAATATTCTAGCCTTACAATTTTCCCCATTTTTGATATTTTTTATGTTTGTCGATACTGTTCATTGATTCCAAAGACACAAAAAAATACCAAAACTTCTTTTTATCTTATTATATGATAAAAAATGCTATGTAAACTTTTCACCCATCTCTTTTTATTTGAAAGTTAAAGTTAAAAAGTACCAACAATATTTTTGCTATCTTTTTCCCCTTTTTTCGAAAAGTACTTACCACTTGTACTGTTATTTTCGTAACTGATCCAAACTTGATTTTAATTTCGGTTCTATTGTTTTTAGTTTGGGAATTATAGCGTTATTGAATTTTCCCTTTTTTTATCCCCCACAAGCCCAAATTTTCAAAAAGTGGATCTTTAAATCGAAAAAGTAGTTGAAAATTGGACCTGTAGAATTGGCTTTATTCGAGCCAGCCGCGACGGCCACATGCCCGAAATCATATTTAAACATTAATGGCATAAAATTATCCTTCCAATAAAGCCAAATTGATGGACATTAAAACGATTTTCGTGTGTTTTATTTCAATTCGAAGTTCTATACCTCTAAAAAAAACACCCATTACATAACTTATTCAATAAGAATAATTTAATGACGGTAGGATTTGAACCCGGAGAATAATATGTTAAATTACTATTCGAATTACAAATAAATATTTCGGACAATATCTTGTAGTCATAACAAGGTAATGTCGAAAATATATCGATACTAAAGTTTTGCTGGGGTATTCTTATACCTTTCTCCACCATAGGTGGAAAGGGTATTATAAGTTTGTGCTGATGTATATAATGCATATAAATATTTGTCTTATACAGGGAAAATAACACCTTTGACCTTAGTGGTGAAAGGTATCGTATGGTCGGGCTTGACCGACTATAGCACTTTCTTACTTGTTGATAATATATTTATCTAGTTTATCGTTGGGATGATCCATAAATAATATGTTCTTATGACAATGACTACATTCCCTTCACTCTTGTCGCACTGTCCTATTTCTCTGTATCTCATTCCAACAAGATCCCTATGGAATTTGTTAGAACAATAATATAATTTGTCCTCAGAGTACTTATTGTTAACTTTAATTTATAAATAATAAAATAATTGTATTTATTAAAAAGAAATATTTATTGTCTGTTTTACAATTTCGAATGAAAGTTTTTCGAATTAAATTATAAAATAAATAAGCTTTCCTTTAAAAATAAGAATATTTTGAAACTCCACTAAATAAATAAGAAATTTTTGAAAATTTTCCTAAAAAAATTGAAAATTTTTGAAAAATTTCCTATAAAAATAAGAAATTTTTGAAAAATTTCTTATAAAATAATTTTTTTTTAATTTCCTATAAAAAAAGAAATTTTTAAAAAATGTCCAATAAAAAAAGAAATTTTTGAAACATTTCCTACAGAAATAAGAAATTTTTGAATATTTTACTATAGAAATAAGAAATTTTTGAAAAATTTCTATAAAAATAAGAAATTTTTGAAAAATTTCTATAAAAATAAGAAATTTTTGAAAAATTTCTATAAAAATAAGAAATTTTTGAAAATTTCCTATAGAAATAAGAAATTTTTGAATATTTTACTATAGAAATAAGAAATTTTTGAGAAAGTTCCTAAAAAAATAGGAAATTTTTGAAAAATTTCCTATAAAAATAGGAAATTTTTGAAAAATTTCCTATAAAAATAGGAAATTTTTGAAAAATTTCCTATAAAAATAGGAAATTTTTGAAAAATTTCCTATAAAAATAGGAAATTTTTGAAAAATTTCTTATAAAAATAGGAAATTTTTGAAAAATTTCCTATAAAAATAGGAAATTTTTGAAAAATTTCCTATAAAAATAGGAAATTTTTGAAAAATTTCCTATAAAAATAGGAAATTTTTGAAAAATTTCCTATAAAAATAGGAAATTTTTGAAAAATTTCCTATAAAAATAGGAAATTTTTGAAAAATTTCCTATAAAAATAGGAAATTTTTGAAAAATTTCCTATAAAAATAGGAAATTTTTGAAAAATTTCCTATAAAAATAGGAAATTTTTGAAAAATTTCCTATAAAAATAGGAAATTTTTGAAAAATTTCCTATAAAAATAGGAAATTTTTGAAAAATTTCCTATAAAAATAGGAAATTTTTGAAAAATTTCCTATAAAAATAGGAAATTTTTGAAAAAATTCCTATAAAAATAGGAAATTTTTGAAAAATTTCCTATAAAAATAGGAAATTTTTGAAAAATTTCCTATAAAAATAGGAAATTTTTGAAAAATTTCCTATCAAAATAGGAAATTTTTGAAAAATTTTCTATAAAAATAGGAAATTTTTGAAAAATTTCCTATAAAAATAGGAAATTTTTGAAAAATTTCCTATAAAAATAGGAAATTTTTGAAAAATTTCCTATAAAAATAGGAAATTTTTGAAAAATTTCCTATAAAAATAGGAAATTTTTGAAAAATTTCCTATAAAAATAGGAAATTTTTGAAAAATTTCCTATAAAAATAGGAAATTTTTGAAAAATTTCCTATAAATATAGGAAATTTTTGAAAAATTTCCTATAAAAATAGGAAATTTTTGAAAAATTTCCTATAAAAATAGGAAATTTTTGAAAAATTTCCTATAAAAATAGGAAATTTTTGAAAAATTTCCTATAAAAATAGGAAATTTTTGAAAAATTTCCTATAAAAATAGGAAATTTTTGAAAAATTTCCTATAAAAATAGGAAATTTTTGAAAAATTTCCTATAAAAATAGGAAATTTTTGAAAAATTTCCTATAAAAATAAAACTCCTTTGTTTTAAACTGATAGACCAATTTTGAAATGAAATCTGTTAACTGTAAGTTGCTTTGTTTATTTCCAATACTAAACCAATAATATTATTTTCTGTGACACATAAAACCAATAGAAAATGTAGTTCGAACTTTAATATTCGAATTCATGGCACCAATTTAATTTTTTTGTCGTTTTCAAAACCAATACCAATGAAATTGGTTTCTATGACACCCCTGATAGTTTATACATCGGTCTTAAAAACATCATAATTTATCTACACTTAAAAAGCTTTGATAATTGCAACGACCTTGAACTGATCAGCAAATCCATCAACCATTTGATAACATAACTTTTGAAACACCATTGGTGAAGGGTATCTAAGATTCGTCAAAGCCGAATATAACACTCTTACTTGTTCAAGATTAACTGTGAGACTCTGAATGAGTCTTAAAAGGCAAAAATTCTCTCTTGTGCTCTCGCTTCCTAATTAAAGTAAACACTAACCGGTTTTGTTATGCTCAAAAAGAGAACAAACCTCAATATCTTGTACATATTGGAATTTAGGTAAAAACATTTTTGGCCAACACAATTTATGGCTATTGTGTGGATAGTTATTGTTGACTTTAATTGTGTTTTCTTACCAAGCAGTTGAAGTTGTAGCCGAAGATGATGACGACGATGATGATGCAAATGAAAGCGAAATTGTTTTGTTTATTTTTATGGCTTTATCGTGTTTTGCCGCATTTCTTTTAATGTTTGAAGAGGCTTAAGACCAAGAGAAATATTTAAGAAAGAGTGCGACTGGGATTAATTTCTTGGTAATCATTTTGTTTTAACATGACCGTAACTTTAACAATTTGATTTGAATTTGGAGAAATGTTGTGTAAGGTTATATTGTTGCGGCTGTCCTACCACTGCCGTTCATTGCTGTGATGGATATTGAATTTCAAATTATTTGTTTGGGGAATTTTTAAGAGACTTGATTTTTAGGGGGAAATTAAAGATATTTTTTATACAAAACCTTTCAAGAATTTTTAGAAATTTTGTTGTATTGCATAATATGACTTTTATTTTTAAACGAAAAACAAGTAAGAAAGTACCATGAAATAAATATTAAAGGAAGTGCCACTTTATTTTTATTTTGTAAACATTAACCATTTGACAAGAAAGAATATCTGAAGTTTACTCGAAAAATGAGGCTACCTTACTTTAAAAAAAAAATCCCATTTACACTCAGAAAAAAAATTGAACTAGAATTTAGGAAAATTTACTAAATTTGAGGAAAACATGGTTGTCGTATAGCGCCAAAGCCATATTTTATAGCAATTAAGTAAAAAATCCTCTATTTCACTTGTAGTGTTTGAGGAAACTAAGTTAGTAACGTTTTTGAACTGAGATCCACAAAATTGCTCCTAGTAGGTGTTTTCAAAGTCTACCGAGTCCTTCCCTAAACTTTTAGGAACACAAGCTGTGAATATTATCTCACAAGTCTCAGCAGTTTGCCCGTAATTCGTTATTTAGTAAAACACATGAAATATTCTTTATTTTAATGATATAATTGAGATCTTATGTGTTTTAGCATCTACAGAGCTACAAAGTACAAATTTTATTAGACTATTTATTGAAAATATTAGTTATTTTAGCGTTATTTTTTTTTATTTTTCAAACTACACATTTTAGTTTACAAATTTCCATAAAATAATCTACGAGTGTGGCAACGATCTGTGTAATATTGACAAAATATACAAACTTCAAAGCTATTCTTTATAGTCAAAAATTTTGAAGTGGCACTTCCTTTAATATTTATTTCATGGAAAGTACTATATAGTATTATAGTCAAGACCGACCATATCATACCCTACACCAAATATATTTTATTTGATCTTGGCTTTTCTCTCCTGGGCTCTTCTATTGATGGGAGATGTGGGGATGTTGGATACCAAGCAACCGTTCTGATTAGTCCTAACTTGGTGAGCCCAGACTTATCTTGGTTATCCTTCATCCCAACTGTTTACACTTACCTCTTCGAGGTATCACCTGGGAAACTACATTAACACCCGTTAATGCAGTGATCGAACATGTGCCGCGAGTTCCCCCATAAGAACAATACAAATTTGGGTTAGGAAGTCGGGCTTGTAACCCACTCCTGAAAAAAATCACTGACTATGAAAAAATCAAAAAAGAATTAAAACAGCCTTCCCTGTTCTCGACGACTATGGCAAACGAAAAACAGATCATGCTTTGAGGATCAGAACATCCGAATTCATTACATAGGAGATGCTCTGATCCATTTGATGGATGTTCTCGTGGAATATAAATGCAATTTGACTGCTGTCCAGGAAGTAATGGTCACATTGTCTCCAAGATGTCAAGATGATCCGTAATATAGCTGTCATAAGAGTAGGCATGAATTTGGATACGGGTAAATAGTAAGCAAAGAATGCCAAACCTAGACTCCAGTTAACTAAAGATTAGCGATAAGAAAAATACCTTTATCTGAGAAAGATAAGGATTTAAACGAAGCCTTTTATAAACAACTCGAGATGTGTTCACGATAGCTGCCCAATCATAACGTAAAAACAAGTAAGAGTGTTAAATTCGGCTGTGCCGAATCTTGTATACCCACCATCAAGTTGTACGAGAGTGCAGCTAATTCAAAATGTTGACCAAATGTGGTATTGTTGGTAATATATTTGGACTAAATTCGGTTGCAGTGGTATAGTTACTATAGTTCAACATTTAAAAGTATCTAAGTGGTTTCCCTAGTATTTACCTTGGACAAAATGCTGTTCCATAACCGAATATAGTTTTACATTAATAAGTTGTTTCATTGTGCCATAAACATGTTGATAGCAACACGGCAGGTTCATATATTTTGTAAGGAGTTCCTAATGCATCTACCGTGTATAAAGTCTGGACCTAACATTGATTGATAGTTATCTAATTTCGTAGACGCAATCTTAATATACTGAATGTACCTCCAAATCTTTTTGATTGTAGATATAAAAAGAAAATGTTGTATATATAAGAACTATAGCCAATTGTTGACCGATTGTTACAAAATTTTACATAATGGCTGGTATTAATATAAAGTTTATTTGTGCAAAATTTAGTGACCATAGCTGACATAGTTTATAATTTAATAGCTTTTAACTGGCGTTTTTGGCATTTTAGTTGTTACCGGGAGCGGTTTTTATATGAAAGCTATGGTCAAAAATGGACCGATTCCTATAAAATTTGACATACTGACTGAAAGTTGTATAAAACTTCTTTGTTCTAAATGTAGTAGTCATAGATTTTACAATTTTATTCAATTTGCTAGCATAAATGTGATTCCCGGGACAGGGTTATATGGGAGCTCTAACTAAATGTGAACTGATTTTACCCATTTTTAGCACACAATTTCTATAATATATCGAAAATATTATTACTAAATTTTGTCTCTCTAGCTCTTGTAGTTAAGGACCTATCGCTCTTTTCTCTGACGGAAAGACGGACATAGACCGTGTTTTCTTATTGTATTTTTGTGTTTCTGTAATTTTTTTACATGGGAGCTATGGTCAAATATTAGCCTATTGTAACAAAATTTTGCGTACTAGCTGGCATTTATATAAGACTTCCTTTTGTAAAATTTTGTTGCTGTAACCCTTTTCGTTAAGGCGCTATCGTGCTTTTAGCTGACGGAAAGACGGACATAACCCCCTTTTCTTTTAGTATTTTTGTGTTTCCGTAAGTTTTTTATATGGGAGCTATGGTCAAATGCTGACCGATTGTGACAAAATTTTGCACACTCGTTGGTACCGACATAAGACCACCTCGTACTAAATTTAGTGGTTATATCGGTTATAGTTTTATTTTGGCTGTTTCCGTAAGTTTTTTGTATGGGAGCTATGACTAAATGTGAACCGATTTTGATGAAATTTTATATTCTGTGTAGGGCTTATGAAAAACTTCTATATAAAAATTAGCTATTATAGTTTGTTATTTGTTAGCAAATAAGCGATTAGCGTAGGCGAGGTTATACGGGAGCTATGGTCAAATGTTAACGGATTTTGCCCTATTTCAATACAAAAATTTTCTTATAGATGGTTTTACTAAGTTTCAATGAGCTAGCTCCTTTCGTTTAGGCGTTATCGTGATTTCAACAGACAGACGGACATCGCTCAATCGTCTTAGAATTTCATAAGGATTCAGAATATATATCGTTTTTGATTTTTGAGGCAATATTAAGAAAATTACAAACGGAATGACAATCTCAATATACCCCCCATTCTTTTTGATGGTGGATATAAAAATAAATGCAAATATTGTGAGTGCGCAATATGTCCGAAAGTGTAAGTAATTTGTGCAAATAAAGAATCAACAAAAATGGCGTCAACAGCGTTTATTCGTTCCAAATGTGTTCAATGGACGAATTTACAAGACGAATTTTTAAAGCCGAATTCGTCGTGCTGGACGAAATTAGTTATTCGTCCCAATTGTGTTTCTACCTTCATGATTTGATAGACCAAATAAGAATTTTATATCTTAAAAAGATATGCACCAATTAAAATTTATATTTAAATAAAAAATTTTTTAAATTAAATTTATGCATAAATTAAGGCGGTAGAATTTCACTAATACTCATATTATGTCAAATTCGCGAAAATCTCATTTAAAAAAAATAAACATTGTTTTGTTTTTTTTTTTTTTTTAAATTGCATAATTGCATTATTTCGGTGGGGTGTTGCAAGGCCATAGGACATATGGTGTTAAGTCCCAACCCATTGGGACATAAGGCCATATGGCATTAAGTCTCATTATAGTGGGACTTAACACCATAAATTTTTTTTCGACATAAAGCCATATTTTTAATAATGATAGCATGTCACCCTATTTCATGTAAAAAATACATTGTTGTTTCATGCCACCCTGTTTTATGTCTAAAATGCATTTGTCAAAATATTGTTGGCAATCGACACTAAAGTTAAGTATTAAAATCTGGCTTCCCATACTAAAGTTTTTTTGCTTGGCGGCCTGCGGCCGCGCTTTTGGGGTTTTTCCTCCAGTGGGACGCGGCAGGTGGCTTCGCTGAATAAAGTTTTCCTGCATGGCGGCCTGCGGCCGCGCTTTTGGGTTTTTTCCTCCAGTGGGGCGCGGCAGGTGGCTTCGCTGAATAAAGTTTTCCTGCGTGGACTTAGGGGTTTTTTCCTCCAGTAGGACGCGGCAGGTGGCTTCGCTGAATAAAGTTTTCCTGCGTGCATCAGAAGAATAAAAAAATGTTTTCCAATAATATTTAGCTAAAGATTTTTTCTTTCACAAAATGTTTGAAGATGTAATTCCTGAAGCCTAGAAATTTTGGATTTTTTTAAATCATCTAATGGGACATATAGCCATAATGGCTTCATGTCCCATTTCACTAAAATTGATATGAGTCTTAAGGCCATATCATAATTATGGCTTTATGTCCGTTTGGATTAAGACATAAAGCCATTATGGCTTTATGTCTTATGGCCTTGCGACACCCCACCTATTATTTCTTCGTATTAAGGCATATATAAATTACCTTAATACCATGAAACGACGTATTTTTGGAACGTGTAACTCCAAGCAAACGCAAGAAACCATTAGACAAAAGCTAATGGAGTTTTATATTTCACTTGATACAAACATCGTATGTACTATAGATGGAGCAGCAGTTAATATCAAATTTGGATCTGATAATCAAACACTACTTCAGTTATAGTTGGCACACAAAATTCAACTTGCAGTCATTGATGTTTTTGTGAAAAAATTGTTATAAATCCAGATCTGGAAGAATTTGAAACCGACGGAAGCGAAGACAATTTTGAAGATGGCGACAATGAAACTTTGAAGCATTTAAAACCGATTGCCCATATAAATTTGAACTAGAGGCTGTAAGAAAAACTGTTCGGTATTTCAATAATTCGCCAGTTAGTAATAATATTTTACCAACAAGCGTTAAAAAGCATAAAAATCGTGAATTAAGTTTACTCTTAGATTTCTGCTTCTAAAATAAAGTATTCATGAAAGTTTAGAAAAGCTGTCGACCTTAGATTTGCTTCCATCGACTTTGAAATTGTAATTTTTCTAGAGATTCGCTGCTGTTCGGAGCAATTTGTTGCTCCGATGCAAATATTATACAAGCTAAAGGGGCTCTGCACTTTCTCCAAAAGAAACAAGACTTATTTAAGAAATCCCTTAAAAAACCTGAATTCATTTCCTGAATTTTAGTATTAATTTATAATCGAGCTTTAACCCTCCGTCATGCGCATGTATCTGGCCAGATCATATAAGAATTTAAAAGTGATTTTAATAAATTTATAATGCAGCTCCAGGTACCCTCTGCAAATATTGTTAGCTATCGTTTTATGAAAAAAAAAGATTATAAAAAAAACAACAAAAACAATTTGTGTGAGTTTTTTCATCGACACATCACATACGTAGGGCATGTATCTGGCCAGATACACTTGTAGTTTGTATGAAGAATTATATATATTTTTTGAATTTATTAATGTTTTTGCGATTGTTTTCTCAGATCAACTGAAACTGCACTATATCCCTCTAACCGGCCAATTTTTTTTCGAAAAATAAAGTTTATCGATTGATAGTTTTTTGTTAATTTGGTGAAATGGCAAATGGTTATTGCAGTTTGGCTCAGTAATAGGTTCTTTTGTTTCTTTGCTGATTTTTACCGTTAAAACATAATTTTTAACAACAAAAAACTACGTATCAATGAATTTATTACACCCCGCCTAAAGGCAGGCTTGCCGGGTATAGGGATATTTGCACTCTGAACTATTGTATCATAAATTATATGCCAAATGATGACTTAGCCTCAGATATCGAAAATTATTTGGTTATCGAACCAAATGAAGAGTTTGATATTGACAATTATGCTGCCGAAGGTCCCTTAAATAGTATTGATGGTACTGTATGGCATAAAAATGAACCCAATATTGGAACTGGTATAAGTCAACACATTTCATGCATAAAACATTTGTTATACACAATTTCTGAAACGAATCGCCTTGGAAAATCTGTGGTCCAGAACTGGAACGTAGCTAATCTAATTGGAATTGGATGCATTAATCGGTACTCTTTTGGCTGCTGGTTATTGCCACAATAATATAATATAATATATAAAACTACTAATTTTTGAATCGAAATTAATCAAAACATACTTTAAAACAATTATTTTTCGAAATAAAACAGAAAATCAAATTTTTCTTGTTTTATTTGTCATTAGTGTTTTTCCTGGATAGTTGTTTTGGTATGTACTAAGAAAAAATTGCAAATATTTATCTGCTTGGCTTGCTAACAATATAATATTATCAAAATATATATTTTTTCACATAAATGTATTGAAATACATAGTCAGATACATGCGCTACGTATGTGACTACCAAAACATGTGCATGACGGAGGGTTAATAAATTTACCTTATACTTGGTTTTTATAAAATTATCTATAGTTCACTACAGATGTAAATTTAAATAGTTTTATTTAAAAAACCGAAAACCGAACCGAAATCGGCCGGTTTTGAGTGTTTTAAAGCCGAAACCGCGGTTTCTCATTTTCACGGTTTTTTGCAAACCCTATCTGTGACCCACCTTTAATTATACCGATCTGCTCAAATCACTCCCTGATTATATTTAACGATGTTCGTCCATCTGGATGCCTGGCTAGATATTCACGTAAGCTTGTTATCAAAGTACAGGTCGTAACTTCAAACATAATTTGTAAAATTTGGCACAGGCTCATATTTTGATAATATTTTTACTAAACTTTTATTACTAAAACTTTGCACAGATAAATATTTTGAAAATATAAACCGATTATCGAAATATGGAAACAATAGATCCGCAATTGACCCTAGCTCCCGTATCAAGCCCTTAGCCGGAAATGACATAAATCTACTTAAATTTCGAAATTTTGAAAAAATTCCACATAGTATATGTACCCAGCAAAACTTTGGTAATGGCAAGTACTCTGATAACTGGTTACCTTGTAACAACTACAACATACCATTCGAATAAATAATAAGTTATTACAGAAGTACTTATTTGTAATTAAGATGGTAATTTAAACTGAATGGCCCCGGTTCAAATCTCACCAACAATTTTTTTTTGTTTTTTTTTTATTAAAAGAGTCTTTTTAAATGATTTTTGAATTTTAAGAACTTAAATATTATCTTCTGTAAAAAAAAAAATTGTAAAATTAACTCACGTTAATGAAAAAATACCATCATGAGTCAATTTTGATTATGTAGGGATGTTGAATACCAAACACGATTCTAATTGGTCTTAACTTGGTAAGCCCAACTTATCTGGGTCATAATTCATCTCAATTGTGGACACACATCTCCTCATGGTATCACCCGGGGAGCTAGTTTAACACCCATTAATATTGTGAGTTAACATGTTCCGAGAGTTGTCCCATAAGATCGATAAAAATGGGTTAGGATTACGGGCTAGTAACCCTCTCTTGAACAAAAAATACAATGAAGAGGATAAAATTAGAATTGAAATGTCCCACTACCTAATGTTAGAGGAGGATGTCCGAAACTTCGACAGAAAGACCAAGTAGAGGAACATTTTTCAAAGCTTGGCCTATAAAATTGGAGAATATTCGCACAAGATCGAAATCCATGGAATTCTAAAATATGCTCGGACTTTGACCTTAACAGGTTGTAACATTTAAATAAGTAAGAGTCAATCTTATGTAAAAACTTATACAAAAAAGAAGATTTAAATTGTTTAAGTTTTAAAATAATTTTAAAAAAGTTTTAAAATAATTACAAAAAATCGTATAAAAATATTTTTCCAAAAATTACAACAAAGCAAAAAAAAGCAGGGAAAAACAAAGTTATTTTCACATGATTTTGGATCTAAAAATAAAAATTGTTTATATTAATTATAAGCTGCTAAGTTTTCAACATATGACGTAGCTCAGTGGAAGAGTCTCTGCCTAGCAGTCGGAGGGTCTGGGTTCGAGCCCCCATGGGATCATAAAAGAAATTTTGTATTTCGTTTAAAAATACATGTTTTTAATAAAACAACAACAAAAAAGTTGTTGCTGTTGTTGTTGTTGCTTTCAAATTGCTTACCCAAGTCATTACTTTTCTGCAATTGGTAAGTACTTGCCTCCAATGACATCCCCATGTTAATGTAATGACTTAAACAGCGAATGAGTAAGTAGTTCGTGTTCAATAGTTTAACTGTTTAACTCATTATTTGGTAATGAAAAGTTTTACTGGGTATGTCTCCTAAGGAATTAAGAAAAACTTGTTAAATTGTTTTTCCGACTTTAGCTTTTCTTACTTTTTTCAAATGTTACAAACGGGGTAATATATTGAGTATATCTCCTAGTTTTTTGATCTTGATTATTAAAAATGAGTTCAATTTTAGATGATTTAGACATAAAATGACAAATATAAATTACTTGGAATTTAAATGAGGCATTTACATAAAAAATGCATAAGGAAGACCTTCAGTCCAGATTTTCAAAGAAAATATTTTCTCCCTATCATATGACTAATGGAACCGAAAATAGTTGTTAAAAGCTCACTCACATGATTAAATAATAGCCCCTGCCTGTAGGTAATATAAGTACCAGTACGGAATGCCTAAGAGCATAAATTTGCATATTTAAAAAAAAAAAAGAAAAATATGTGTCTTATTCAAAACGTCAAAAGAAAATAAAAGTAAAACAGGTTGTGTTTACATATATTTCAAGTGTAAATTTGTGGTGAGATCAAGTGAGATCTTTGGCAATAACGGGCGGCTAGAGAGTGTTAACTTTAGGGAGTGGAGTGTGTTAAGATCATAATGATGAAGATGGTAATGATGATGATGGTTTAAATGTATTGTACTTGCTTAAGTTAAGTTAAGTCATTGTCATGGTATTACAACAACATTAACCAAGCAACACTTTCGATTTTTATTTGCATTATTTTTGTTGGTGAGTGTAAAAAATGAGAGAAAATTTTAATATTGGACTTAAGCTGAAAACGATCATCTGAGTTAACCGAATTTCTGTGGGTATTACACATAAAAATCTTCTGCTAGCCTCCAGAGACGAAAATATTTGTAGATTTTTTTTGTTGTTATTTTAGTTTTTTGGCTTTTAGGTTGTTGGTTGGTTATAATAGTAACCGTTAAGATCTTACAGACAGCATTTAATATTCAAAAGTGACAAGCAACGGGTCGTAAACGAACGCCGGTTGTTCAAGATACAAAAATAAAATTGTCGCGTCGGTTTTTTTTTCTGGAAAACCTTTTTTCTTTAAAGCTTGTCCAGCAAGCTTTGCCTTTTTTTCTAAAGATCTAAAAGTTAAACTGTAACTTGTCTTTAACTTCATCAAACAAACAAAAAAGTGAGCAAAAAATCTTATTTGTCTAGAAAAGAAAAATAAAATTTAAAACGAGTATTAAAACCCTAGGATTTGTGTTGTATGTGCTAAAAGTTAATAAGAAAATAAAATAAAACGAAAAATAAAATTTTCAAAAGATTCTTGTATCCGTTTCCGCTTGTTTGTAATTCCTGGTTGTTTTGTTTTTGTGATAACGTTTGTTTTGTTTTTTTTTTGTTTGCTTTTTGAAACTTAAAACCGGAAGTTTATACACTAAAACAGCAACAAACAAATATCGTGAACTACTACATCCTTGTCATCATCCACATCATAAACATCATTATCTTAGTCATCATCATTATTATTTAAATTGTCATCAACATCAAAACCCAACCCCGACCAAAGTCTAAACATACCCTTTTACATCCCGATAGTCAACAACTTTAAGGATTAACAGTGTTTTTGTGTGGCTTTAAAAAAATTTTGTGATTTTTTTCCCCAAATCTCCTCATTCTCTAATTCTTTAATGGTAGGCATTTAAACATTTATTCCTGAAAAAAAAAAATTCCACAAAAAATTCAAAAAATTTTATATTTTTCCTAAAAATGAAATATAAAAAAAATTCTATTTTCCATCTAAATTATTTGTATGACAAAAAGAGGTTTATTTTAAATCTGACAGTGAGTGGTACCATCCAAATAAAGTGGGATTAAAGTATTGTGTCAAACTATTTAAAAGGACTTTTGATGATGATGACGATAAAATGCAAAATAATATCAAAATAAATCTAAAACTAAATATGATTTTTCACAAAAAGAAAAAAATTATAATACAAAAAGGATTAAAAAAATAGAACATAAAAATAGAGCATTAAAATGAAAGCAGCTGAAAAAAAACTAATTATAAATTTGTTCATATAAAAATACCAAATTTATTAAAAGAAAAAATTATATATAAATTTGTGTTAAAAAAAAGCAAAAAGTCCTTTTTATTGAAATCAAAAAAAAAATATCCTTTGAATAATTATAGAGCATAACAAATTATATAAATTTGTGAAAACTTAAGAAACTGTGATAAGAAAATTGCTTGGAATATAATTTGAAAAGCTTAAGAGGACTTTAAGGACATAAATATTTGAAATATGGAAAATTAGTAAAAAAAAAGCTCAAATTACAAATGAAAGCTTAAAAAATCATCTATTTTATAAAAATATATTCATCAAATACTTTCTACATAATTGCCGGCAAAAGCAACAAAAATGTTGCTAGCAACATTTACTAAATCCCATTCTCAACACGCAAAAATTTAATTTAGTGGTTATTCATAAGTGTATTGCACTACAATCCCAGTTTATTACAAATATTTATTATTGTAATAAAATTTGTTCATAAGTGTATTGCACTATAAACCCAATTTATTACAAATATTTATTATTGTAACAAAATTTCCTTTTAACAAAACCAAGAAAAATGTGGTGTCAACCTTTTCTCGATATGTTTCGATGCACATTGGGATGATTCAAAAATAGAAATTAAATAAAACCATCAATTCTAAACCCTTGGGGAACTTAAATTTTCAAACTGGAAAGTTAAGATTTTACTTGGGCGAAAAAATCTATCCCGAAAGTAGGGCATTTCATACTCATAAATCACTTTAAACGACATATAATTGTCATTTCCCAACCGATTTGATAAATAATACTATATGTGACCCGGTCAATGAAAAGTTTAAAAAAAAAATTAGCTAATGTTTCAAAATTTTTAGCTAATTTTTCGAAATTTTGTTCTTGAATCATATACCGGGTCACATACAACAAATGTATAAATCAAGATCTTAAAAAAACATTTATACCTACATATGCTATCTCTTACAGTTTAAAAGATATTCGACTTAAAAAACTAAAATTTTCAATTTTTGTCCTATACTTCGCATATTTTTTACTAATATCTGATCTATAAAAGAAAGCTCTAACTAAATGTGAGCTGATTTTAATACTCAACTTTCTCAAGATATTGAAAATACATTTGTAAAATTTTGTCCCTCTAGCTCTTTATTAAGGCGCTATCGCGCTTTTATCTGATGGACAGGTGGACATAAACCCCCTTTTCTTTTTGTATTTTTGTGTTTCCATCAGTTTGTATACCCTTCACCACCAAAGGTGGAAATGGTATATTGCTGATGTTTGTAATGCATAGAAATATTGGTCTGAGACCCATCTTTTAGTATACCAATCGACTTAGAACCACTTTCTGAGTTGTTTTAACGATGTCCGCCCGACTGGCTGGCTGGCCGGTTATCCCTCTACAGGTCGTAACTTTAAAGATAACTTGATGAAATTTGGCACAGGTTATTATTTTGGTCCAAGGACGATCCCTGTACTTTTTTGGCGAAATCGAATTACTATTTCGGGTACCTCCCATAGGGATGCCTTCCCGGAATAGAGTTTTTGGTCCTTTACAGCCACAAATTTAGTTGTATTTTAATAATATTTATCACAAATATTGCTTATCGTAACCTTAATCAGTGTTCCTAATTTTGTAGAAATCGGCCCATATTTGACTATACCTCCCATACAAGACACACTCTCAAGAGATGTTACACATAAAAGCACCAAAACGTTAATAACTCTAAAGATAAATGCATTTGATTACTTAAACTTTGCGCAGATAAATATTTGATAAATATAAACCAATAATCAAAATTTGGTAACAATCGGTCCACAATTGACCCTAGCTCCCATATCAGGCCCTTAGCCGGAAATGAAAATAAATCTCGAAATTTTGAAAAAAAAATAGCACATAGTATATGTATGTTTGTATGTCTCTAAGACTTAAGGAAAACTTGTTTAATTGTTGGTCCATATATGACCTTAGGGTATTATGTAGTCGGGCTTGACCGACTATAGCTTTTCTGACTTGTTTATATGGGAGCTATGGTGAAATGGTGACCGATTGTAACAAAATTTGACACACTGGCTGGTTTTGACATAAGACATTCTTGTGCTAAACTAAGTAAACATAGCTATTACACTTTGTCATATATTGCCATTTAAGTGTATTTATGGTGGAATTTAGGCTGTTTCCGTAAGTGGTTTGTATGGCAGCTATTGCTAAATGTGGTCCGATTTCTATGAAATTTTATATACTAACTAGTGCTTATAAAAAACTTCCATATATCAAATTTTATCATCATAATTGTTATAATTTGTCATTTAAGTGCAAATAAGCAATTAGCCTAGACGAGGTTATACGGGAGCTATGGTTAAATTTCTCCCAATTTCAATCGTCTTAAAATTTTATAAGGATTTACAATATATATCTCTTTTGGTTTTTGAACCAATATTAAGGAAATTACAAACGGAATGACAATCTCAATATACCCCCCATTCTTTTAGACCATCATCATCAGAAGAATTTCCTTAAACAGAACAAAAACAAAGCATTACATAGTAAATGCAAGACGCATTGAAGACGAATTATATTGTCTTTGCACAAAATCAGCGAAGGTTATCTTTTAAACTGAATTAACCACTAGAACATATTTCAGTTCTACAAACTAAAATTCTTAACATTTAAGATAAAAGCATTGAAAAGTATTAAATTTAAAAATAAAATCTCTACCAGAACTAATTTCTATATATTTCCAATGTTGTCAGCAATGTATGTTGCCGGCAACATTCTATATATTTGCAAAATTTAATTAAAAAATTCTCAAATTTCTATTTCATGTGGAAAATTCAAAAGTTATATATTATTCAAATTAATATTTTGTTCCATATTATTCCTCATGGAATCTAGGAAACATATATAAATGTTGCCAGCAACATTTAGATATGTCGATTAGAAATATTTTTTATAACAATGGATTAACATTAAATATAATTGTTAAAACCAAATATGTTGATAGCAACATTAAGAAACATCTCTTTCAGAACTAATTACTATATATTTATATATAAAGTCAAGAAATATGTTGCTGGCAACATTCAAGTTCTTAACTACAACTTCTTAGCTTTCCATTTCAGGTGAAAATTTTAAAAGTTTAATTTTTTTTTATTTTTTTCTTATGGAATCCAACAAACATGTTGCTAGCAACATTTCGATATGTTGACCAGTTGTCAATATTGTATAAATTTTGGAAAAATCTCCACCAGAACTAATTGCTATATATTTGTATATATAATCAACAAAAATGTTGTTAGCAACATTCTGTACATATGCAAAACTTTCCGTTTTATGTAAATAAATAAAAATACTTTTTCTTATGGAATCTAACAAATGTGTTGCCAGAAACATAAAGATATGTTGATTAGAAATATATTGTATAAGATTAAATGAAATTCTTAATTCCAAAAATGTTGCTGGCAACATTTTGTACTTTTGCAAAATTTAATAAACAAGTTCTCAACATTTCAATTCCTATCAAAAATTAAAAAAAAAAAAACTTTTTATGTTGCTTCATATTATTTCTTATGGAATCTAGTAAACATGTTGCCAGCAACATTTACACGTGTTGATAAGAAATATGTCTTACGAAATTAAAGTATAAAAAAAAAATTCTTAGATACTCAGCTCTGATGATTATAAGTGTCATAAGAACTTTAATAATTCATTATCGAAGCATGAGCTTCCTTCTCCTTAGGCCACGCCAATATTTTGGATATTTTGGATATTACTTCGATCAATAAATATTTTACTGGGTATATCTCGGAAATTTCAAATACTTTTGATAATGACAGAGCTCTCCTTAGGCAAGGAAATAATAAATCTTATTGTAATAATCACATTTGTGTAATCCTGTAAAAATGTTGCTAGCAACAGTAAGATACGTATAGGAAGATAATTAAGTCCTTTTGGATTTTTATATGCTTTGGCTAAAATCTAAAAATTTGTCGCATGGAATAATATCATCAACTAAATGTTGCTTTTTATATATACCAAAACTGATAGTGGTTTTTCAGAAATAAAAATAATTTTGTTGACCCTTTTTGTTACATATCATTGAATTCTATCAACATGTTGCTGAAAACAATATTGTCAAAGCGCAGTAAATTTTTTTTAATGAAAATTCTTTATTGTTCTATTTGATATTCTATAAACATGTGGTTTTAAATATAAATGTATCATAAACAAAATGCATTGATCTTTTTTATGTTGTCATAGAAACCGTCAATATGTTGCTAGCAACATTATTACAAACTATGATTTTGAAATTCTATAAACAGGAAGTTACTAACACAAATGTATCTTAAAAAAACTATGATCTATTTTGATATTCTCTTAAAATCTGTCAATATGTTGCTAGCAACATTTATATAAAATGTTAATTTGCTGATATTTGAAATTAAAAATAATCGGAATTTATATCATAACTAATAACAAGTTTCTTAGGCATGTTTTAAAAAGATATCATTGAAGATATTTTTAGTAAAATGAATGAAAATGTTGCAGCAACATATATGCAATGCATATTATGCACGTCTTTAGAACAGAACTTGCAGTTGCTTAAATAAAATATTTTAAATAAAAATATTTTGTAATACTAACTAAAAGTCTTCGCAATATGTTGCTGGCAACATTGAAAATTAAATTTATATTTTTCATTTAAAAACTTATTCGAATTTATATTAAGACTTAATCTTACAAATTTTGAATAGCAGTTCATTAATGTTGTTTTGTATTTCTTTTGAAAAAAAAAGTAATAAAAAATGTTGCCAGCAACATATACGTTCTATACATATGTACATAAAGTCATAATGTATAATGAAATACAACACATCCTTTTTGGCTTTATATTATTTTAAACTAGTTTCACGAAACAGATAAACATGTTGCTAGCAACATTGCTACTTTTTAACATTTGAATTCAAATCAGTTAAAAAGACCTCAGATAATAAAAATGTATTTTAAACTTAAAACATTTTATTTAAAATGTTGCTAGCAACATTTTTACCTGAAAATCCTACTTAATATGGAAAGTGATGTATTGAAAAAATATATATATATGTTCTTATTTAAGAAATCATGAGAACTATATTAACAACATTTAATCAGTTTTTATTCTAAAAATGATGAAATATGGAAATGTTGCTATATTAAAAAAGACTTTTTAATCAGAAATATTTCAAAGATCTAAAAACATATTCAGCAAAAGTTATTTTTTGATGTTGCTAAACATCTCAACATGTATACGAAAATGTTGCCAGCAACATTTTGTATAATCATTTTTTTTTATATTATCAACTTCTTAATTCCTTTAAAATAATCAGCATAAATTATACTCTAAAATTTATTGTTCAAACTAACATGAATTTTTTGTTTACTTAAGATTTTTAGCAAAATGTTGCTAGCAACATTATTTATAATGTATATTTTTGGTACAAATGTTAATTTAAAACTTTACAATTGCATTTGTCTTTTAATGACAAAATAAACTTTAAATTTTTTAGCATCATATAACAATAAATCTTTATCTAATTGAAATTTATTTGATTTAAGAGAAATTGAACAACATAAAAACTAGACATTCAAATAAAACGTGCTATCAAATATCTAATGCAAAAATCAAATTTTTATTTGTTAGTCAAAAAACTATAAAAGTTTAGTACAATGATTTGAGTGCTATTTGAAAAAGGTATCATTAAATAAAGATTTTGGAATAAAGTTTAATAAAACTTAAAAAAAAATAAGTTAATAACAAAGTAATAAATGTGGCCAGCAACATAATTTTTATGTTTATAAAAAATCGTTTCAAAGAGATAATTATTTGGCAACAATTTATTTTTATTGTAAAAATATGTAAAAGTGAAATTTTGATTATTTCTAAAATAATGTGCCAGCAACATGTTGATAAGAGAAATTATTTCACTTGTTTCAATACATTTTTTTTAGAAAAAAGTCAATAACAACAAGTTTTTAGAAGAATCTGATAGCAACATGTTGATAAGTTAAATTGCTTCACTTACTTTAATAAACTGTTTAGTAAAAGTTTCATAACAACTAATTTCTTAAGGAAAATATTAGCAACATGTTGCTGAGTAACAATTTTCATAGACTTCAATATACATTAACAGCAAAAATTTCACAACAACTGGATTCGTTTTGTTTCATTTCAGGTTTAATGTCAAATGTTTCTATCAACATGTTTATGTGTATTCCGAAAAATCATGGCAACATTTTAAAAATTATTTATCTAATTTTTGGAAATTTTAAGATTAATATCAGATACAGCAATGAACATTTTTATTTTTCGCAAAAAATATGTTAGCAACATGTTGATAAGAAACATGATTAGCAAATTTGACTTGCTTCGGAAAATTTAACAAATTATAATTATTATTACAGTTTTAAGTTTTCTTAGCTTTCAATTTAAGGTGAAATGTTGCCAGCAACATGTTTACTTATACTGTATACATATCTTAAAATCAAAATTTAAAGAAAGATTGTCTATTTCTAAAAAATGTGCTAGCAACATTTTCAACATTTTCATAACAAGTAGTTTAGTTAAATGTTTCTTTAACATCATGTGTTGCCAGCAACATGTTTATATGTATTTTGAATAATCATAACAAAATTGTATTCTTTTTAAAGTTTCACAAAATTAATACTAATCAATTTAGTATATGGAAATTTTAAAATTATTGTCAAAAATTGTCAATGAAAATGTTTTTATGTCAAAAAAATATGCTAGCAACATGTTTATAAGAAACAAGGTAACTCTTAGTTTAAAATAAATTAACAGCAAATCCTTTTTTAACTATTTATAAGTTTCTTAAGGCTTTCAATTTTAAGTAAGATGTTGCTAGCAACATGTTTATGTATATAGCTAATTCAAAAGCACTCTGTTTTAGCAACATGTTGATAAAAAGATGATAAGACAGTTTAACTAACTTCGGGAAAATTTAACAAATTATTATTATTACAGTTTTAAGTTTTTTATGCTTTTAATTTAAGGTGAAATGTTGCCAGCAACATGTTTATGTATACAGTATACATATCTTAAAATCAAAATTTAAAGAACGATTGTCTATTTCTAAAATATGTTCAAGGAACATATTCAACATTTTCATAACAACTAGTTTTGTTAAATGTTTCTTTAACATCATATGTAGCCAGCAACATGTTTATATGTATTCTGCATAAATTCGTATTTTCTTTAATGTTTCAGAAAATTAATACTTATCAATTTAGTATATACAAATTTTAAGATTCTTGTCAAAAAGTCAATAAAAATAAAGATACAATTAAAAAAAAATATGCTAGCAACATGTTTATAAGAAACAAGGTAACTCTTAGTTTAAAAAAAATTAACAGCAAACCTTTTTTATTTAAAAGTTTCTTTAGGCTTTCAATTTAAAGTAAGATGTTGCCAGCAACATGTTTATGTATACAGTTAATTCAAAAGCACTCCGTTTTTTAATTTAAATAATCTCCAAAACTATTTAAGTAATTCCAACTGATTTTTCATTACTTTTTCCTCATTCTAAATACCAAACAAAAAAGTAATACTAAACAATTTAAATACGATTGTTTATACTAAAATAAATGTTCATTATCCTTAAATGAAAACAAACATTATTATTCGTTTGCATACAAATTTAGCTGAAACAATAAAGGATTAAAAGCACAACCAAATAAAAGAGAATGAAATAAAATTATAAACCGTCATCTCGAAAAAAAGTTAAACAATGGAAAATTAACGCTCGAAATGTTAACCAAAAAAAAAACTGACGGAAATTTATTAAATTGAATGAGCAAGAGTTGGAAGTTTTGCAAGGCATCACAAAAAAAAGGGACAACTTTTAAACGGCGCAACAAAAGCGTCTGAAAATGATGATTAAACAAATAAACAGGATTTGGCAAAAAATTAGTTGGCTTTTGTTTGTCAGTTAATGATTTGTTTTATATTTTCATGGCTGTTTTTTTTTTCGGGTTTTAAAATTATAAAAATAGCGTTAAATTAATTTAAATTTGTTTGGAGAAATTTTAATGAAAGGATTATTTAAAAAAAAGGATTAGAGAAAATTTAATTAGAACTAAAGTTTAGAAGATTAGGATAGATTCATTAAACTTAGTTAAATTCATAATTTTGTATACTTCATTTGCTGGGGTAGCATGTTGCTGGTAATATGTTGAATTCATTTTTTCTTTCTTAATTAAAAGATTATTAAGAAAGTTATCTCAACAAAATTTAAGAAGATTTGAATTAAACTTGTACGCTATTATAATGTTGCTAGCAACATAAGTTTCAAAATCAAAGAAATTTGTAAAAAAGTAAAAGTTTAACCACTCTAATCATGATGTAATAACTAGCAACATGTTGCCAGAAAACTAATTACTATATTTAAAAACATGTTGCTGTATAGTGCGTTTTTATAGCCCCCATCAAAAAGAATGGGGGGTATATTGAGATTGTCATTCCGTTTGTAATTTCCTTAATATTGGCTCAAAAATAAAAAACATATATATATTCTGAAACCTTATGAAATTCTAAGGCGATTGAGCAATGTCCGTCTGTCTGTCTGTTGAAATCACGATAACGTCTAAACGAAAAGAGCTAGCTAACTGAAACTTAGCAAAAATATTCTAAGATATCTATGAGAAAATTTTGGTGTTGAAATTGGGAAAAATCGGTTAGTATTTGACCATAGCTCCCGTATAACCTCGTCTAGGCTAATCGTTATAACAGTTATGATGACAAAATTTGGTATATAGAAGTTTTTCATAAGCCTTATACAGCTTGTAAAATTTCATCAAAATCGGTTCACATTTAGTCATAGCTCCCATACAAAAAACTTACGGAAACAGCCAAAATTTCACCAAAAATACACTTAAATGCCAATAAATCTAAAACTATAACAGATATAACCACTAAATTTAGTACCAGGCCTTATGTCGGTGCCAACGAGTGTGCAAAATTTTGTCGCAATCGGTCACCATTTGACCATAGCTCCCATATAAAAAACTTACGGAAACACAAAAATACAAAAAGAAAACACGGTTTATGTCCGTCTTTCCGTTAGAGAAAAGCGCGATAGTTCCTTAACTACAAGAGCTAGAGAGACAAAATTTAGCAAAAGTATTTTCGATATGTTATAAAAATTGTGTGCTGAAAATGGGTAAAATCGGTTCACATTTAGTTAGAGCTCCCATATAACCCTGCCCCGGGAATCACATTTATGCTAATAAATTAAATAAAATTTTAAAATCTATGACTACTAAATTTAGAATAGAGAAGTTTTATGCAACTTTCAGTCAGTACGTCAAATTTAATAGGAATCGGTCCATTTTTGACCATAGCTTTCATATAAAAACCGCTCCCGGTAACCACTAAAATGCCACAAACGCCCGTTAAAAGCTATTAAATTATAAACTATGTCAGCTATGGCCACTAAATTTTGAACAAATAAACTTTATACTAATACCAGCCAGTATATTAAATTTTGTAACAATCGGTCAACATTTGGTTGTAGTTTTTATATATCGGGTGGTAAAATTTCAAGGGCCGATGTTGATTTTGAATAAAACACAAACTATTTAGGAAATTATTGTAATTTTATTTTATTATGATATATTGGTATTACTCAATTATGTATGGAACAAAATATCGGCCAAATGGGCGCCGCAACCACGGCGGCACACCTTCATCCGATGGTCCAAATTTTCGATGACCCTGAGGCATAATGGAGGTTCTATGCCGTTAATGTGCCGAACTATCTCATCCTTTAGCTCTTGTATTGTTGCTGGCTTATCGACGCAAACCTTTTCTTTCAAATAACCCCAAAGAAAAAAATCCAACGGTGTCAAATCACATGATCTTGGCGGCCAATTGACATCGCCATTACGTAAGATAACATGGCCATTGAATTTGTTGCACAAAAGAGACATTGTTTCGTTAGCTGTGTGGCAAGTGGCACCGTCCTGCTGAAACCACATATCGTCCACATCCATATCTTCCAATTCGGGCCATAAAAAGTTCGTTATCATCTCACGATAGCGAACACCATTCACAGTAACTGCCTGACCGGCCTCATTTTGGAAAAAATATGGTCCGATGATGCCGCCAGTCCATAAACCGCACCAAACAGTCACTCTTTGTGGGTGCATTGGTTTTTGGACAATCACTCTTGGATTCTCATTCTGTTTATTGGAATCCACTGAGGTGAAAATGTTCCTCATCACTGAAGATGGTTTTCTTCGAAAATTGATCATCCACTGTTGCCATTTCTTGTCACCATTCTGCCCATTCACGACGTTTGGAATGGTCAAGAGGCTTTAGTTCTTGAGACAATTGCACCTTGTAAGCGTGTAAATGCAAGTCTTTATGCATAATGTTCATCAACGACGGGCGTGAGAAGTGCAATTGTTGGACACCACGATGAATTGAGGTGGACGGCTCTTCATCAACACTATCGCGAACAGCAGCAATATTGTCTGCAGTTCGAGCTGTACGAGCATGCATTGGTATTCTCACATCTTCTACAGACCCGGTTTGCACGAATTTTTCCACGATTTTTGCGATTGTACGCACATTTGGACTATCAAATTGACCAAAAAAATCACGAAGTGCACGATATGCATTTTGATTTGAACGCCCATTTTCATAATAAGTCTGGATAACTTTAACACGTTGTTGGATTGTGCATCTCTCCATGGTTCAAATTGAGTAAGTCTGAAATAGAGAAATGTCAAATAAAATTCGGAAAAAAACTTGGCGTTAGGTGTGGTTCACATTCAACATCGGCCCTTACAATTTAACCACCCTATATATAACATCCCCTTTTTATATCTACAATCAAAAAGTTTTGGAGGTACATTCAGTATATTAAGATTGCATCTACGAAATTAGATAGCTATCAATGTTAGGTCCAGGCTTTATACATGGTAGATGCATTAGGAACTCCTAATAAAATATATGAACCTGCCGTGTTGCTATCAAGATGTTTATGGCATAATGAAACAGCTTATTAATGTCAAACTGTATTCGGTTATGGAACTGCATTTTGTCCAAGGTTAATACTTGGGAAACCACTTAGATACTTTTAAATGTTGAACTATAGTTGCTATACCACTGCAACCGAATTTAGTCCAAATATATTACCAACAATACCACATTTGGTCAACATTTTGAATAAGCTGCACTCTCTTAAAACTTGATGGTGGGTATACTAGATTCGGCACAGCCGAATATAACACTCTTACTTGTTATATCTACAATCAAAAAGATTTGGAGGTACATTGATTATATTAAGATTGCACCTATGAAATTAGATACGCATCAATCAATGTTCAGCCCAGACTTTAAATATGATGAATGCATTAGGATCTCCTAACGAAACATATGGACCTGCCATATTACTATTAACGTGTTTAGCCTAGCTACATATTAATCACAACGAAAAGTATTTAACAACTTATTAATGTAAAACTATACCCGGTTATGAGACCGAATTTTGATCAAAGTAAATACTGGGGAAACCACTAAAATATTTTTAAATGTTGAACTTTAAAGCTACGGCAACCGAATTTAGTCCAAAGGTTTTACCAACAATACCAATTAGCTTAGCGATTTTTTCAGTTTTGGTCCAGATTTTGAATTAGCTGCACCCTTGTAGATATATGAGATAAGTTTCTAAACTTAACACAACTTGATGGTGGGTATATAAGATTCGGCACAGCCGAATATAACACTCTTACTTGTTTATTCTCATGTTTATAGACATCTTGTTAGCTACAGTAAATATGTTGCTGGAATTTTCTTCAAAATAACACATGTGCACTGAATATTATATTTAACTTTAGTAAGACATTGTTAAAAACATTAACAGCCTGTTCACAAAACTGTCATACGTTAGAAGGCAATCGAATACGAGCCTAACGATTAAGCTCTAAATTGAGTTCATTTTCTTTTTTCGTTTGGAAGTAAAAGATTCGTAATGAAATATCAAATAATAGTATTGCCATGATATATTTCATTACTTTTCTGAAAGCTTTTCCTGTAAAACTTAAGAATTTTGTAAAATGATGTTAACCCTAAAATTAAATAAAATCAAAAATAAAAAAACAAAAAATAAAAAATTTAACATTTTTTTTAAAAATTAAATTAAACATTTTTTCAATGATATTCTGGGTATGAGAAAGACAATTATTAAGTAAAAAAGTTCGTTTTTAGGAACAAGTTCCCTGATTTCGATAAACCGGACTCCAAAGTAACTAGAAACGATAGAACATTGTCACACTCCAGTGGCTCAATAGAGTTGCATACCGACGAGTACGTTCACCCTTTCCTACACTCGGTCAAGTAGCTCTTACAAAGACCCTATTCTGAGACATGTATTGCGTAAGAAGATTTGAGTTTGGGAACGAGTTCCATAATTTCATTAGGGCACATTCCAAAGTAAAAACGATAGAAAAGTGTGACACTCCAGTGGTTCAATAGAGTTGGATACCATGCTGTCATCAATGAGCACTTTCGCCATCTCTTGCACTCTTACATAGACCCTATTCCGAAACATGTATTGCGTACCGGTGAAATACAACTCTCATGTATGGGCCGGTGCTTCAAAGTTTATTTCGGAATTTCTTGGCCGAGTACAGGAGAGAGCAAAAGTGCTCATCGGTAATAGTAGGTTATCCATCTCTATTGTTCTATTGTTACTACTTTGGAATGTGCTCTAACAAAATCAGGAAACTCGTTCTCGATATATGAACTTTCTTACGCAATACACGTCTATCTATTAGAGCTCATCCTTTCGTAGTCGGTTAACCAGTAGACAGACGATACTCTGCAGATAGACGATACGCTAGCCGTAAAGTTCGTATGTCGAGTTTGCTTCCCGCAGAAGTTTTTCCAACCAGTTGCAATATAGGGATGTTTAAGTCAAATGTCCACAAACACTACCTATTCCCCCTCCCACAACATTTTTCTAGTTTCAGCATAACGCATTATATTGTGTTCAGGTCCTAAACAAAAATAAATTAAATAACCGTTTTTTTGTTTCCCAGGCGATTAGAATTTTTTAATCGCCTGTTTTGACATTTACTTTCGTCTATACATTTCATTTACGAACCAAAATTGTAAAAGCTTTTTCTAGTTTAACTCAAAAAAAAATTTCAAAAACCAAAAGTTCAATTTTTTCGTAAGTTGACGTACAATTTGAAAAAATTGTAGTTTCAAAAACAGGCTGTAAGTCAATAATTTTGTTTATTAGTTTAAAGAAAATTTTGTGTTAATACAAAAACTAGCAACATGTTGCTTAACATTTTTTTCTCCTAATTTTAAAAATTTATTGCTTCTTATCCTTTTTCCAAGAATATTTGAAATACAATTTATTTTCAGCTTCCAAAAAGTTTCACAAAAATTTCATAAATTTTAACTTAAATCTCTTCTAGCAACATAATGTTAACACTAATTAAACAATTTTTAAGCTACTTTAAACCCTTAAATTCTTTCATTATTTTAACACTAGATTCATGAGACATTTTTCATCTTTTTTTTTCTTTTGCATTATTAATTTTAACCACTTCAAGGACATATTTTTTTCCTGCTGCTCATTCACTTTTTTCCTTTAATCCTTTCTTTTTCTTTTCTAATTTATAGTTATTATTGTCTCTAATATCCCTAATAGCATTAATTAGATAGAAAAAGAGCAGGAAAAAAAAATTGTTCTACATACTACAAAGGAATGAAAAAATGTTATTGTCATAAAATTCTTAGCTTTGCTTAACTTAACTTGAAGCTTGTTTTCATAACTTTGTTTTAAAATTTATTTAATTTCTTTTTCTCCTATACATACATTTTTCCCAGAAAATACCAGCAACATTTCTTAGCAAAACTTTGTTTTTCTACTGCTTCTTCCCTGTCTTTTTTTTTATTTAATTCATTTTTTCTTCTCCCTGGCAAAGACTTGTTATAAGAAGAAATTATTTTTCATTTACTGCAATTAGTGCAAAAATATGTGCTATAAAAGTTTTTAAATGAAATACGAAGAAAAAAATAAATGACTGAAAAAACTTAAAACTAAAGGTTACCCAGAAGTTTGCAGGAGGGGAAAAAGGATGTACAAATTTATATAAAAAACGGAAGTAAAGAAAAATGTTGCTGCTAAACTAAAACAATATTTGCCATTTTTTGTTCTATTTTAAATTGTTAAGAAATAGTGCGTACTTGGCTTTTGCTATTAATGTACAGGGTTTGTTGGTATGTGTTACAGCAAATCTATTTTACTAACTTCTTTTAGTAGTTTACTTAAGTACTTAGCACAGTATTTGCCAAGGATTACAAGGTAATGAATTGTAGACGCATAATGTCTGTTGTATGCTATATTTAAGTCGTTGGAAAAAAATCTGCAAACATATCTATGTATAATAAGAGCTTAAATGTTGCTATAATATGTTTACAACTTTTATGATTTTCAACGAACTTACAGCAAACATACAGTCTATCGTGACAATTTCCTGTTTGCAAAGTTTAGTTGAAAAACATGTTAAGAATATCAAGCTAATTGTCTCAAAATAGGCTAACACTTTCATAAAGTTTAATAGGTATAAAAATTGAACCGTATTTACCTTAGCAACATGTTGCTGGTTAAGAACGTTAAACACTTTTTTAAGCAATACCAAATAAACTTCATCAAAATTACTAAAAATCTTCATTAATAAATAACTTACTTTCCTTGGCAACATGTTGCTGGCTAAAGAAACTATTATCATTCTAACAGACAATATTGACAAAAGGAAATTTCCTGTTTGTAAAGTTTATTTGTAAAACATGCTAAGATTATGAGGTTAATTGACTAAAAATAAGCTAATACTTTCAAAAGGCTTTATACGAATAAATATAAAACTGTATTTAGCTTATCAACATGTTGCTGATTAAGAACGTTAAACATTTTTTTTTAAGCAATACCAAATAAACTTCATAAAAATGATTAAAAATCTTTATTTAAAACTTACAAACTTTCCTTGGCAACATGCTGCTGACTAAGAAACTACCATCGTTGTAACAGACAATGTTGACAAATGATTTCTTGATTGTAAAGTTTAGTTGGAAAACATGTTAAGAATATGTAAATCGAATTGTATTTTTCTTAGCAACATGTTGCTGATTAAGTATGTTAAATGTTTTTTTTAACAATACCAAATAAACTTTATCATAATAATTAAAAATCGTTATTAATAACTAGCGAACTTTCCTAGGCAACATGTTGCTGGCTAAGAAACTACTATCACTCTTAAAGACAATGTTTAGAAATAAAAATTTCCTAAATTGGAAAACATGTTAAGAATATTAGATTAATTGTCTTAAAATAGGCTAACGCTTCCAAAAGACTTTGTACGTATCAAAATAGAATTATATTTTCCTGAGCAACATTTTGCTGGTTTAGAAAGTTAAATGTTTTTTTTAACAACACAAAATTAACTTTATTAAAATGTTTAAAAATCTTTATTAATAACTAACTTACTTTCCTTGGCAACATGTTGCTGGCTAAATAAACTATTATCATTCTAATAGACAATATTGACAAAAGGCAATTTCCTGTTTCTAAAGTTTATTTGAAAAACATGCTAAGAATATCTGGTTAATTGACTAAAAATAAGCTAACACTTTCAAAAGGCTTTATACGAATAAAAATAAAACTGTATTTAGCTTAGCAACATGTTGCTGATTAAGAACGTTAAACGTTTTTTGAAAAAATAACAAATTACCTTTGTCAAAGTGATTAAAAATCTCTATTAATAACAAACTTTCCTTTGCAACATGTTGTCTAAAAATAGGCTAACACTTTTATAAAGTTTAATAAGTATTAAAATAAAACCGTATTTACCTTAGCAACATGTTGCTGGTTAAGAACGTTAAACATTTTTTTTAAGCAATACCAAATAAACTTTATCAAAATGATTAAAAATTTTTATTAATAACTTACAAACTTTCCTTGGCAACATGTTGCTAGATAAGAAACTACCATCATTGTAACAGATAATGTTGACAAATGAAAATTTCTTGATTGTAAAGTTTAGTTGGAAAACATCTTAAGAATATCAAGTTCAATTTAATCAATGTTAAGAATATTAAGTTCAATCAATGGCTTTGTTCGTATAAATAGAACTGTATTTTTCTTAGCAACATGTTGCTGATTAAGCATGTTAAATGTTTTTTTTTAACAATACCAAATAAACTTTATCATAATTAAAAATCGTTATTAATAACTAGCGAACTTTTCTTGGCAACATGTTGCTGGCTAAGAAACTACTATCACTCTTAAAGCCAATGTTTAGAAATAAAAATTTCCTAAATTGGAAAACATGTTAAGAATATTAGATTAATTGTCTTAAAATAGGCTAACGCTTCCAAAAGACTTTGTACGTATCAAAATAGAATTATATTTTCCTTAGCAACATTTTGCTGGTTTAGAAAGTTAAATGTTTTTTTTTTAACAACACAAAATTAACTTTATTCAAATGTTTAAAAATCTTTATTAATAATTAACTTACTTTCCTTGGCAACATGTTGCTGGCTAAAGAAACAATTATCATTCTAACAGACAATATTGACAAAAGGAAATTTTCTGTTTGTAAAGTTTATTTGAAAAACATGATAAGAATATCAGGTTAATTAACTAAAAATAATCTAACACTCTCAAAAGGCTTTATACGAATAAAAATAAAACTGTATTTAGCTTAGCAACATGTTGCTGATTAAGAATGTTAAACGTTTTTTGAAAAAATAACAAATTACTTTTGTCAAAGTGATTAAAAATCTCTATTAATAACAAACTTTCCTTTGCAACATGTTGTCTAAAAATAGGCTAACACTTTTATAAAGTTTAATAAGTATTAAAATAAAACCGTATTTACCTTAGCAACATGTTGCTGGTTAAGAACGTTAAACATTTTTTTTAAGCAATACCAAATAAACTTTATCAAAATGATTAAAAAATTTTATTAATAACTTACAAACTTTCCTTGGCAACATGTTGCTAGATAAGAAACTACCATCATTGTAACAGATAATGTTGACAAATGAAAATTTCTTGATTGTAAAGTTTAGTTGGAAAACATCTTAAGAATATCAAGTTCAATTTAATCAATGTTAAGAATATTAAGTTCAATCAATGGCTTTGTTCGTATAAATAGAACTGTATTTTTCTTAGCAACATGTTGCTGATTAAGCATGTTAAATGTTTTTTTTTAACAATACCAAATAAACTTTATCATAATAATTAAAAATCGTTATTAATAACTAGCGAACTTTTCTTGGCAACATGTTGCTGGCTAGGAAACCACTATCACTTTTAAAGACAATGTTTAGAAATAAAAATTTCCCAAATTGGAAAACATGTTAAGAATTTCAGGTTAATTGTCTTAAAATAGGCAAACGCTATCAAAAGACTTTGTACGTATCAAAATATCTAAACCAGCAACATGTTGCTGGTTTAAAAATGTTTTTATTTTAACAATACAAAATTAACTTTATTAAAATGTTTAAAAATCTTTATTAATAACTAACTTACTTTCCTTGGCAACATGTTGCTGGCTAAAGAAACTATTATCATTCTAACAGACAATACTGACAAAAGACAATTTTCTGTTGGTGAAGTTTAGTTGAAAAACATGTGAAGAATGTCAGCTTAATTATCTAAAAATAGGCTAACGCTTTCAAAAGGCTTTGTAGGTATACAAATAGAACTGTATTTTCCTTAGCAACATGTTGCTGGTTAAGAAAGTTAAATGTTTTTTTCAAAACAATACCAAACTAACTTTATCAAAATAATTTAACAGTTCTATTTATAACTAGTTTATTTTTCTTGGCAAGATGTTGCTGGCTAAGACATTTCATTCTAACAGACAATGTTGACTAATGAAAATTTCTTGTTTGCAAAGTTAAGTAGTAAAACATGTTAAGAAAATCAGGTTATTTTCAAAAAAAATAGGCTAATGCTTTTAAAAGATTTTTTACGTATAAAAATAGAACTGTATTTTCCTTAGCAACATGTTGCTGGTTAAGAAAGTATGTTTTTTAAAACAATATTATCTAAATTTTATAAAAATTATAGCAAAGGCTTTATTTACATAAAAAACTATATTTTCTTAGCAACATGTTGCTTTTTAAGAAACTAATAGCTTTCAAATATGTCAACTATGTTGACAAATGGAAATAAACACCTTGAAATAATTTAAATAAAAAAAAAGGTTTAACTCCTATTTTATTAGCAACAAGTTGCTTGTTTCTAAATTGCTTTGCAAGTTATTATATCAAAAAATAGACTTAATTTTTCTTAGCAACATGTTTCTTATGAAAAAGAACATTTTTTTAGGCTTTCAATTTATTTAAAAACTTTATATGCATTTAATGATAGGAATAAAACTACTTCAAAAAGACTTATAATCTTAAAAACACACAAACAATTTTACAATTTATTTTTTCTCAACATGTTGCTGATTAAGAAATTTAATAAGCATAAAACATAGTAAAAAAGAAAATAAGATAAATAGTCTTAGCAACATGTTGCTACCAGAGTTTTCGGATCGTCTTTTCAGTTACAGTATCGTCAAAAATATAAAATTTCGGTTCGAAATTTATATAATACTTTATATAATACTTTATATAATACTTTATAAACATTTATTGTTGTAATTTTATAAATTAATTCAATTCTGTGGATTTCTTAAACTCTAATATATGGTTCTAAACATGAAAATGAAACATAGTCAAAAAGAAACCAAAAAATTCGATAAATGTTGTATGTTATTAAAAATATAGTCTTAGCAACATGTTGCTTACACAGCTTTTGAATCGATTTCTAACATTTTCTTCTAACTTATTGCTTACTTTTTCTAAACTTTGATTATAGTAGAATATTCCAAGAGTTTATTAGATTTATTAGTAAGATGTTTATCAATTTGTTGCCAGCATTAAGCCAATAAATCTTTTTTACAATGTTAATTTTATTATTCTTCTAAATGTTGCTAAAGAAAACTCAAAGTGCTCTAATAAATTTTATTTTACTATTTAAAATTTTATAAAATAATATCAACAAAATAAGTTTAGTTGACTTCACAGCAATGTTGCCAGCAACATAATTTATTTAAATCAAATGTTGTAGTTTTAAAGATAACATTTGTATAATATGAATATGTTGCAGCAACATAGATAATTTTTGTTAATTGGAAACCTTTTTTCAAATATTCCTAAGCAAAATTCAAATGTTCAAATTTGATTTTGAATAAATAAATTCCTTAGAAAATTATAATAAACTTTTTGTATTTACAAGGAAATTTTATGCCCTAAACATAAGTCAGAGACTAGCAAATAGTTGCAAATATAAAAACAATTTTATACAAATATTTTGATTTTTTTTTTAATAAAGTCTATATTCAATTAATTAGCAACATGTTGCTAAGAGCTATAATTGAAATAACTGACTGTTATATCGTAAACTTAACTTTTAAATTTATTAAAGTCTTTAGTTGAATTTCTAAAAGTGAGATTGCTTATATGCAAAAGTTGTAAACATGTTGCCAGTAAAACCCATAAACGTGATAATATGAAAATTAATATCAATTTTTTTAGGATTCAATTGAAAATTGTACATCATCTCATTAAAATTTTGTAAATTTTATTTGAAATCATTGAACAATTTTATTTTTGAATAAAATCTATATTCAATAAATTAGCAACAAGTTGCTAAGAGCTATAATTGAAATGAGTGACTGTTATATCGTAAACTTAACTTTTAAATTAATTAAATTTTTATTTTAGTTAAAATTAGTTAAATTTCTCAAAGTGGTTGCTTATATGCAAAAGTTGTAAACATGTTGCCAGTAAAACCCATAAACGTGATAATATTAAAACTAATATAAATTTTTTTAGGATTCAATTGCAAATTGTACATCATCTCATTAAAATTTTTTAAATTTTATATGAAATATTTATTTATTTATTTTATTTATTTTTGAATAAAATCTGTATTCAATAAATTAGCAACATGTTGCTAAGAGCTATAATTGAAATAACTGACTGTTATATCGTAAACTTTACTTTTAAATTAATTAAATTTTTATTTTAGTTAAAATTAGTTAAATTTCTTAAAGTGGTTGCTTATATGCAAAAGTTGTAAACATGTTGCCAGTAAAACCCATAAACATGATAATATGAAAATTAATATCATTTTTTTGGATTCAATTGCAAATAGTACATCATCTTATTAAAATTTTGTAAGTTTTATATGAAATATTTGAACAATTTTATTTTTGAATAAAATCTATATTCAATAAATTAGCAACATGTTGCTAAGAGCTATAATTGAAATGAGTGACTGTTATATCGTTAATTTACTTTTAAATTAATTAAATTTTTATTTTAGTTAAAATTAGTTAAATTTCTTAAAGTGGTTGCTTATATGCAAAAGTTGTAAACATGTTGCCAGTAAAACCCATAAACATGATAATATGAAAATTTATATCATTTTTTAGGATTCAATTGCAAATTGTACATCATCTCATTAAAATTTTTTAAATTTTATATGAAATATTTAACAATTTTATTTTTGAATAAAATCTGTATTCAATAAATTAGCAACATGTTGCTAAGAGCTATAATTGAAATAACTGACTGTTATATCGTAAACTTAACTTTTAAATTAATTAAATTTTTATTTTAGTTAAAATTAGTTAAATTTCTTAAAGTGGTTGCTTATATGCAAAAGTTGTAAACATGTTGCCAGTAAAACCCATAAACATGATAATATGAAAATTAATATCATTTTTTTGGATTCAATTGCAAATTGTACATCATCTCATTAAAATTTTTTAAATTTTATATGAAATATTTGAACAATTTTATTTTTGAATAAAATCTGTATTCAATAAATTAGCAACATGTTGCTAAGAGCTATAATTGAAATGAGTGACTGTTATATCGTAAAATTAAGTTTTAAATTAATTAAATTTTTATTTTAGTTAAAATTAGTTAAATTTCTTAAAGTGGTTGCTTATATGCAAAAGTTGTAAACATGTTGCCAGTAAAATCCATAAACGTGATAATATGAAAATTAATATAAATTTTTTTAGGATTCAATTGCAAATTGTACATCATCTCATTAAAATTTTTTAAATTTTATATGAAATATTTGAACAATTTTATTTTTGAATAAAATCTGTATTCAATAAATTAGCAACATGTTGCTAAGAGCTATAATTGAAATGAGTGACTGTTATATCGTAAACTTTACTTTTAAATTAATTAAAGTCTTTAGTTAAATTTCTAAAAGTGAGATTGCTTATATGCAAAAGTTGTAAACATGTTGCCAGTAAAACCCATAAACGTGATAATATCAATTTTTTTAGGATTCAATTGCAAATTGTACATCATCTCATTAAAATTTTGTAAGTTTTATATGAAATATTTGAACAATTTTATTTTTGAATAAAATCTATATTCAATAAATTAGCAACATGTTGCTAAGAGCTATAATTGAAATGAGTGACTGTTATATCGTTAATTTACTTTTAAATTAATTAAATTTTTATTTTAGTTAAAATTAGTTAAATTTCTTAAGGTGGTTGCTTATATGCAAAAGTTGTAAACATGTTGCCAGTAAAACCCATAAACGTGATAATATGAAAATTAATATCAATTTTTTTAGGATTCAATTGCAAATTGTACATCATCTCATTAAAATTTTGTAAATTTTATATGAAATATTTGAACAATTTTATTTTTGAATAAAATCTGTATTCAATAAATTAGCAACATGTTGCTAAGAGCTATAATTGAAATGAGTGACTGTTATATCGTAAAATTAAGTTTTAAATTAATTAAATTTTTAATTTAGTTAAAATTAGTTAAATTTCTTAAGGTGGTTGCTTATATGCAAAAGTTGTAAACATGTTGCCAGTAAAACCCATAAACGTGATAATATGAAAATTAATATGATTTTTTTTAGGATTCAATTGCAAATTGTACATCATCTCATTAAAAATTTGTAAATTTTATATGAAATATTTGAACAAGATATTTAAAGTTTGTATGCATGTTGCTAGCAACAAAAAATTTTAGTAGAATATAATTAAAAATCAGTTTTTAAGTTATATTGGTATAAAATGTAAACATATTAATGTGTTTGTATACCCATAGGAGTAATTTTTGTTTATAAACATGTTTCCAACAAAATCAAAATGTTGAGTTAGCAATATAATTATTTTAAGATTCCTATTCAAAATTCAAGAAAACAATGAACTCTAAGTTTGTAACAGTAGTAACACACTTTAAACTAGTTTCAAAGCTAGCAACAATGTTGCTAAGGAAAGTTCAAGTTGTTGACGATTAACTATATATCATGTTCAATGTATATGATATGTTTTTATGCAGTAAATATATTTTACATAAACAAATGCGTGTTAAATCTAAGCTAATTGTTAATGTCATGCTGATTATTTTAAATCGCATAAAAAATTTCTCTAAAATCGAAAACAAAAAATCTTTGAACTCTAGCAACAATTCAAAATTATTGCAAAATTTAAGAAAAAGTGACACTTATTAACAAAAGCTTCAGCAGCATCAGATGATGACATAAAAAGTGAAATCTTTTTTGCTAAAAAAAACAATTTCTTTAACAACTTGCACAAACAAAAATCCACCCAAATCATGAGCGGCTGTATGAATTCAATGTGAATTTCATTTCCATTTTTCGATAATTAACAAATATTTTATGTATAAAAAAAGTATGTACTGAATATATGGGTACACAACGCGCCCTAAAAGAAAGTTAACAAACCAAAAAAAAAAATCAAGAAAAAATACTACAAAAATGTAAAAATGATTAAGAAAACAATCAAGTTAAAGTAAACAAAACAAACAAGTGTTGCTAGCAACAATTGATTCAGTAATGTTGCTAGCACTAACTGACTGTTACTGTGACTGCTTCTGCTGTGGATTTTTTGATTTTTTGTTTAACTTTATCAATGAAAGTCAATAAAATAAAAATACAAAAATCAGCCTACATGCATAAATTATTTAAGACATTTTTATTTTATTTCATTCCTCTTTTCTTATCTTCATTTATTTAAAAAATATTCCTAAAAAATTTTAAAAATTGAAAAAAAAATAAATGTTAATTTCAAGAAATTTTAATAAGATGCTAATTGATTTTGAAATAGTTTTCAAAATTATTTTTGTTTATGACAAAGAAAGTTTGTTGTTAACATATATTATAATAAAATCTTGAGATTTCTTAAAGAAAGTAAAATGTTAAGTTACCTAATAATATTAGTAGTATAACAAAAGGTGCTCATTAAGTTAATTTGCATAAAAATGTTGCTAGATACATTTTACACCTGAAACATTAGTAGCTGGCAACATTTAATTCTTATGAAATCATAACTATTTGTTTTATATTTCATTTTAAAATTTGTTGCTAGCAACATATTTGCAAAATTTATCTATTTCTATAAAATGTCTAGCAACAATTTAAAGAAACTCAACATTAAAATTACACCTTCGAATGATTTAAAAACTCAATTATTCTTAGAAACATTTTTATTTTTTTCTATTTCATTTAAAAACTTGTTGCTTGCAACATGTTTTTATTTTTATGAAACGTAAATATATTCAACTTTACAATAACGCCTTCGAATTATTTAAAAACTTTCTTAATTATTTTCTTAGCAACAATTTAAAGAAATTCAACATTAAAATTACACCTTCGAATGATTTAAAAACTCAATTATTCTTAGAAAAAATTTTATTTTTTTCTATTTCATTTAAAAATTTGTTGCTTGCAACATGTTTTTATTTTTATAAAATGTAAATATATTCAACTTTACAATAACGCCTTCGAATGATTTAAAAACTTTCTCAATTATTTTCTTAGCAACATTTGTATGGTTTAAAAACTTTATTTTAAATAAACATAAAACTCTTACAAAATTATAACTATCTTTTTTACCTAAAAATTTGTTACTGGCAACATTTTTTCAAAAATTCAAAGAAAACATTATTTCTTTCTATGTTAATGTCTAGCAACATAATATTAACACTTTCAATTGATTTAAAAACTTTATAAGAATAAAAAGACTATTATTTTCTTAGCAACATTTTTTTGTTTAAGAAATTTACTCGTTTTTTAAAAGCTTGATTACAATGTTTGTTTTAAATATTGATTTATTTAGAAAAAAATTAAAAAATATTTTCTAGATGCTTTCATGGAAACAAAAATATTATTGCTAGCAACATATACATATATATTTAATACTAAAGGTTCAAAAAATAAGGAAAAAACATGTTGCTGATTAAGAAACTAGAATTTAATCATATTTCGGGCAATTCTATCAATGGCAGAGGGTCCATTGTGTTCATACGACTTAAAAGCTCTATAAATATAAAAATTTCAGTGTTATTTTGTAAGCATTATGTTGCTGGTTAAAAGATTTAGTTGATTTTTAAAATAAACATCTTCAATATCTTTTAAAAACTTGATAGCACAAAATTTCAACTATTTTCTTTCTTAGCAACATGTTGCTGACTAAAAAAGAGAGTGAGGTTTTAAGGCAATTTTAAACATTGCTTAGTGTTCATTGTAAATAAGAATTAAAAGCTTATATACATAAAAATTTAACTGCTATTTTCTTAGAAACATGTTGCTGGTTATACAATTTAATCGCTTTTTAAAATATTTTTTTATCAACACAAAATAAACATCATCAAATTTATTTTAAAATCTTGGTATCATAAAAATTCAACTATTTTTTTTTCCTAGCAACATGTTGCTGATTAAGAAATTTCAGTGTTTTTTAAAGGTCATGCAAACAACAAAAAATGAACACTTAAACATATATAAGAACATAGATATAAACATCTTCAAAATGATTTTTGGTCTTTATAAACATAAAGTTTAACTTAGCAACATGTTGCTGGTTGAAAATTTAATCCTTCTTTAAAGCAAATATTGGCAGAATCAAATTAAAATCATCCCAACGATTTAAATACTTTGTAAACATTACATTTTACTGATTATTTTCTTAGCAACATGTTTCTGTCAGAGTAATGTAAACCATGCAATTGACAAGTTTGTTAGCAACACGTTTACATTCGTTACTATGGAAAATAGTGATCTATTTTGAAATATATCTATTTATACATTATCTACTGTATGAAATAAGAGAAAAACTATCTTAGGACTATATTGCTAGCAACTTATTTATATGGTTCTATAAAAACTATGTGTATTGATTTGAAGTAGTTTTTAGCAACATGTTATTCATTGCAAAAATAAGGAATATTAAAATATTTAGTATAACTTCCTTTTAGCAACAATGTTGCTAGCAACATATTTAGAAATTTTAGAATAAAAAATAAACAGAGCATTTTTGGGTCATTGTTCGCACATATTTAAGTCGATAACTTATTAAAGTCTCTATTTATTTTGGAATTAAACAAAAGAATGGGGTTCGAATTAAAAAAAATTTAAGTTTGATTATTTAAAAAAAGTATTGACTAACGAGTCAAATTTCATGTATTTTTTACACATATTTATAAACATTTTTATTACAAATTTCTCAATTCTTTTTCTTTATCTATTTTCAGGTACGTTTTTATAATTTTTCCTTACACTTTGAATAAATAATATACACGTAAGTTATTTAGTTAAAATTAAGATCAAAATGCTGCATGAAAACAATGTTGCTAAACATTAATAATCATGTTTTCATTGTTAGAACTTTTATATTTTACTGGCAACAATTTAATAAATTAACCTTTTTTATTACATTAAGAACAAATTTTTTGCCTTAAAAACAGTATTGCTCAACACAGGCATAGAATAAACTTAATTTTTCTGGCAACATGTTTACAAGTCATCTAAAAATAAGGTTTATGAAAAATTATCACCTTTCGCTTCACAAAAATCTAAATCTAAAAAAAGTTTTCATAATAAAATTTTGTAAATAACAAATAAGCTTAATATGTTTCCAGCAACATTATTGCTATACATTTATTAGTTGATAAAATGTATTTGATGTTGCTTTAAATTTGCACACTTTAGAAAACTTTGTCAAACAAACTAAAATAATGTTTCTTTAAACTCAATACGTGCCCAGCAATAATGTCTCTAAACATTTATTTCAATAATGAATTATCTCTAGCCATAAATAACATTCAGCAACATTGTTGTTGAATTATGTTGTGTTGAAATTAGGTTATTTAAAATTTTTGCCATCAATCGGTTTTTAGTATTTCACTTCCTGTATGTTGATGGCAATATTTTTCTATCAAAACCTAAATTTTTTCCTTCAAATCATATCAAAATGTGCTTTATAACTTTCAGCAACAATGTTGCTAAGCATTTATTTCCCTAATTGTTGCTATACTATTAAAATTGGTTTACGAATGAGCTTTCAATTTTTCGTTTAAATTTAAAATCAAATTTTGGCCTTCCTTAAATTATTTTAAAATGTTATTCAGCAACATTGTTTCTAAACATTTCTTTCAATAGTTATTGCTTTACTATTATTATAGTTATTACTTTGCAACTTATATATATTTTTGCAGAACGAATTATTAAATATAGATTTTTTGCTAGCAACAATGTTGCTATGCATACATTTTGATACCTTCTTATTGTAAGATTTTTATAACAGAAAAAATTAAAAAAATGTAACCAATAAGATTATAGAATAATTTCCAAAAAAAAATTTTAAATCTTTTTTAATAAAGTAATCTTAAGCCCTTAATAACTTACAGCAACATTGTTGCTAAGCATTTATTTCAGTAAATGTATGATCTTGCATTTATTGAACTTAGACTTGTTACTAGCAACAATGTTGCTATGCATAAATTTTGATACTAAACCTCCATATTGTACGATTTTTAAAAAAGAGATAGAAACAATATGAAATAATGTTTATTTTTATTGTAAGAAAATTTTGAAATTTATAAATTCCAGCAACATTGTTGCTAAGCATTCATTTCAAGAAATATTGCTATACTTTTACTACAACTTTACAACTAATAAAAAATTAAGCAGGGAGATTTATTTAACTTAAAATTTCTTGCCAGCAACAATGTTTATATGCATAAATTTTGACACTATGCATCCTTATGGTACGTTTTAAACAAAAGAAATAGAAAAAGGTTAGTTAATAAGATAAGGAAATAATTTGCTTCCTTATGTTTAAATAAATATTTTTAATATAGTAAAATTTAGCCATTTTTAACTTCCAGCAACATTGTTGCTAAACATTTTTTTCAAGAATTATTGCTGTACTGTTAACATTGATATAACTTTATATTTAATAAATAATTTAGCACAAAGATTTATTAAACTTAGATTTGTTGCCGGCAACAATGTTGCTATGTATAAATTTTGAAAAAAGACAATAAAAGACAATAAAATCCGTTCTGCATATACTCTCAGAGGACTTGTCTACATCAAGAACTTCAACAGTGACGACCCAATTTTGATTGAGTTTTTGGAAGAACTAAGTCAGCTTTTTCGTTAAGATGTCCTGGAGCCTAGCAACACTTTTCGTAACACGTAATCCAACATATTATATTTTAAACATTGAAATTTTTATAATTTATATAACACACTTTCTTAACACTTGCAATTTTAAACTAATACTTAATATTATGCACTATTTTTTACATATATTTGGTGATTTAATAATTTATTGCGTTGCTACAGTTTTAATAAGTAATAAACACATTAATTGATGAACTTGGTTCCAGAGATGGGAATTTTAACATGGTTCGTATATTTGCAAAACGCTTTAACGCTTTCAACATTTGCCATATAAACGCACAAAGCTTATACCGAAAAATTGATGAATTTCGCTATCTTTTTGAAGATTCTGGTATAGATGCAGTATGTGTATCAGAAACCTGGTTCACCGATGCGCATAGTGATAAACTTGTTGAGCTGCGAGGCTATAGATGTTTGCGATGTGATCGTAATGGTAATGCTGGAGGAGTTGCAATTTATATAAAAAACAACTTGTCGTGTAAGCTCATCTCTAAATTTCATGAACCGAATGATCTCGAGTATATCTTTGTGGAACTGAACTCAAAAGAAGAGAAGTTACTATTAGGATGTATATACAGACCTAATAAAAATATAAAATTAGATTCATTGATAAATGGTCTAGAACTATTTACAGTAGAGTATTCAAATATAATACTATCTGGAGATTTTAATGGAGATTTACTTACACAATCCGGATCTAACCTTTGTTCTGCTATGTCTTCCTTAGACTTGTCTACAGTCAATAATAGTACCCCTACACATTACGCTAACACCGGATCTACCTTGCTTGATCTTTTCTTTGTTACGGATACCAGCAATGTACTGTTATATGATCAGCTTGCAGCACCCGCTTTTTCTAAACATGACCTGATATTTATGTCATATAAATATAATATCAAACAGCGACATAAACAAGTGTTTTATCGAGACTACAATAATATAAATGTAACTACAATAAAATAAATGCAGACTACTACACAAGCAATTAACAAAATATATATGTGAAAATAAGCTTCTTACTGATCTACAGCCTGGTTTCAGACCTCAACATAGTTGCGTGACAGCGTTAACAGAAGTGATTGAAAACATTCGAAGTAACCTGGATGATAACAAGATTACTTTTCTGGTTTTGTTAGACCACTCAAAAGCGTTCGACACGGTCGAACATAATACGCTAATTATGAAATTTACAAATATGTACCACTTCTCATCAACAGCGTCAAAATTAATTAAAACATATCTTACTGCTAGATTTCAGTCGGTTGAATATGAAGGAGTTACATCAAATCCCTTGCCCTTAACTAGAGGTGTTCCGCAAGGCTCAATACTCGGTCCACTCCTGTACTCGTTATATGCCAATGATTTACCAAGTCAACTACAACACTCGCAGATTCGAATGTATGCAGATGATGTGCAACTTTATCTAAGCTGCCCTAAGAATCATATACATAATAGGGTTAGAGAGCTTAATATAGATCTTGAAAGAGTGTTTTCTTGGGCCTCAGCTAATGGCTTAAGGCTCAATCCCAAGAAATCTAAATGCTTAATAATAACCAAAAAATCCGCCATACTCTCAAGTGAACCAAACATTTATCTCGGTGATTGTAAAATTGAAATTGTAAAAACAGCAAAAAACCTAGGAGTTTTATTCAATAGTTCACTGAATTGGACCGATCACATTAATCAATGTTGTGGCAGAGCATATGGCATGCTCAGAAGCTTATGGTCCAGCCATAGTTTTACACCTCCGAAAATTAGAATGCTGTTAGCTAAGGCTTATGTTATTCCCACACTTCTTTATTCTTCTGAAATTTTTGCGAGTTGTAATGCTAAAGATAAGAGGAAAATTAATACAACATTTAACAACATTGCTCGATATGTTTTTGGGCTCTCAAGATATGAGAGAGTATCTACGTTTTCAAAGCAAATTTTTGGTTTATGCCTTGATGATTATCTTAAAGTAAGGAATCTAATATTTTTGCATAAAGTATTTACAACAAAAGAACCCGGCCATCTTTACAAAAAGCTCACTTCTACGTCATCGCCAAGAAATAATTCAATCAGGACATTTAAGTATCGTGATTCTGCTTCCTACCATCAATTTTTCATTTACACGATTCACCTTTGGAACCAACTTCCTGCAAATCTTCAGTTTACTAGCAACGCAATCAAATTTAAAACACTAATTTTTCAATATTACAAAGATATAAATTGAAATCGTCTTCAATCTATTGACTATTTTGCATTAAATACTTTTATGTTTGTATACTTTTCAACTTTTTTTTTGTTCTTATATTTTAAAAATATTTTTTTTTTTTTTCTATGTTTTTATATTAAAATAATTTATTAAATCATGTAATTATAACGTACCTGATTCTAATTCTGTAATTTATAAAATGTTGCATTTTGTTGAATTAGAAAAGCACTTAATAAATACAAATTCACTAAATTCACTAAAAAACCCCCTTAAGACACGATTTTTAAAAAAGAAATGGATAAAAAGCTAGTCAATAAGATAATGAAATAATCTTCCTCCTAATATTAAAACAAATATTTTGTATATAGTTAAAAAATTAGTAATCTTTAGCCATTAATAACTTTCAGCAACATTGTTGCCAAACATTTATTCCAATAGGTTTTACTTAACTATTATCATTGTTAATACTTTTCAACTAATAAATAACTAAGCAACAAATCTAAGTTATTTATCTTTGATTTGTTGCCAGCAACAATGTTGCTATGCATAAACCTCCTTGTGGTAAGATTTTTATAAAAAAAAATAGAAAAAAAAATATTGAATAAGATAATGGAATAATTTTCTGCCTAATATTCAAATAAATATTTTTAATATAATAAAATTAAGCCATTTATAACTTCCAGCAACATTGTTGCTAAACATTTTTTTTAAGAATTATTGCTGTACTTTTACCATTGAAATCATTTTACAACTAATAAATAATTAAACAGAAAGATATTTTTAACTTGGATTTGTTGCCAGCAACAATGTTGCTATGCATAAATATTTATATTAAACATCCTGATGGTACGATTTTTGTAAAAGAAATAGAAAAAAGTAATGGAATAATAATTTTCTTCCCAATATTTAAACAAATATTTTCAATTTAGTAAAATTTAGCCATTTTTAACTTCCAGCAACATTGTTGCTAAACATTTTTTTTTAAGAATTATTGCTGTACTTTTAATATTGATATCAACAAAAAAATAATTTAGCAGAAAGATTTTCTTATTGTAGATTTGTTGCCAGCAACAATGTTGCTATGCATAAATTTTGATACTTAATCTCCTTAATGGTAAAAAATAGTGATTAAATAATTTCCTAACAAATTTTTCAAAAGGTTTTCAAAATAAGTAATCTTTAGCCATTAATAACTTCCAGCAACATTGTTGCTGAATAATGTTTATCCATAATATCTTATGGGTTTCAACATGTAATTTCGTAAAATATTTCTTTTACAAATTTCATAATTACACTCTTAAAAAACCACCATCCTTGATCTTTTGGTAAGAAAATTGTTAAAGTAAAAGTTAAATCAATTAACTTGACTACAACATTCGAAATTTCTTTTCCTTGTCATCTGCAAAATACCACAGGAAGAAAACTTAAGCGCCCATATTTTGTTACCACCAAAAACTGAGGCTTCCAAAAAAAATTACCAGTTCAATTCAACAGGTTACATAATGGTAAAAATTGTATTTCTTGATATTTTGAACAAAAATATGAAGAAAAAAAATCACCATAACAAGACACAAAAAAGCCAATAAAATGATGAATAAAAAAACTAAATCGAAAAGTATAAAAGATGATGATACATAAAGTATTGAAAACACCTTTAACCACAAATGTTGTTTGTAATACAGACCCAAAGTCGCCAAAAGCAATTTATGGCTTTAGTCTTCTTCAGTTATTTTTTTTGTTGCTGGTGAATAAAGAGAAACATTATTATTTCATACAATTCGTTTACAGCTGGAAATACTGGCTAAGACCAATGTTAACGTTAAAGAATGCGGTAATAAACTAAAGATGTGGCTAAGAAAGTCAAGACAGACAGACAGACAGACGCATGAATGCTTGGATGGATGTAGGGAGGGACAGACGGTTGGATGTTACATGAAAGAAAGAAAAATGTTAAATGAAAGGAAATGAAGAAGAGCCAACAAGTAAAAAATACTTACACTTGATGGCTGGTATAATAAATTTTATATACTATTACATTTAAACATAAAAGAGTATCAAAACTTCAAGAAGTTGCGGCAACAAAATTCACTACTTGACTACTGTTGGTTATAAGTGGAGATATGCCACTGCCACCTCAAGCTGCAACTTGTGTAAGTGTAAGACTGTCTGTGCCCCAGCGAGGACTGGTTTTGTTGATTATGAATTCGTTAAGCAATATTCGCGCAGCCACAAAGCTGCAGCAACATTTCGCAGCCAGACATTAAAACTTTTACTTTCAATATTTATTTCAAAAATTTTTTCTTACAAAATTTTTGCTTCTACTTGATTTTATTTTTCTTCTTAAGATGAGTTTGTGTCTCTTAATATTCAGTTATTTTTTTCACTTTATTTTTTGTCATTGTCGTTTTCAAAAAGTTTTTTTTATACAGATTTTTTCTCCTTTTTTATTCATCTACTCTACCTTTATGTAGGTTAAAAGTAATTTAATATCTTGTATAGCAATATACATTTTTATCACCTTCTTTACAGTTAATAATTTCTTTTTTTTTTTTTTTTCTTATTATTATTTCACTTTCTTTATTTCTTGACTTTTGTGAACAAAAATTTTAGCACAATGAAAAAAAAAAGTTCAAAATTCCTTTAATATTTCACACAGGTGAAATTAACTTAAATTGAGTTTTTGATTACTTTTATGGCCCCACAATCAATTTTTTTTTCGTTTTATTTGTCCTCACTCAATTTTAATGGCCAAGGAGTTTTCAATAAACTGCAGGCATTTATTGGCTACAAAGTAAATTTTGTCAAATGTTGATAGGGGAAATGAAAAGAAGAAAATGTTGCTTAAGTTTTCAAAGGGAATTTTATATAATTAAGCTTTTGTATCAAGAAGAAAAGCTGCTTCTGTGGTCGCAGACAGTATTAATAATTTCAAATATAAAAGAAATATAAATCATAAAATTTAAAGCAATTTTCTTTGATTGTTGGAATTTTTTGAATCGTTTATCGATTTATTTAATTTAAAAAAAATACAATTTTGCTAATATTTTTTATAGCTTTCTATGCTATGCACAATCTTAGCCAAATTCCACTAAAATTTGACTTATTTAAACATAATAAAAAAATGTTTAGCAACAATGTTGCCAAGACAACATTGTTGCTAAACATTTTTTGCTGATTAGATCATCAGCAATAATGTTGCTAAACACTTATTCCAACTAAGCACAATCTTAGCCAAATTCCACTAAAATTTGACTAATTTAAACATGATATGTCTTAGCAACATTGTTGCTAAACATTTTCTGTTGATAAGATCTTCAGCAATAATGTTGCTAAACATTTATTTCAATTATGAATTCATTAATTATTTCGCTTTGTAATGAAATTTTAAATATTTGAATTAGTTAATATCATCGATTTATTAAAGTTTTGTAATTAAAAAAAATGTTGCTAATAATTTTTATCATTTTCATCAATTAATCTCAATTTTAGCTCAATTCTTCTAAAATTTGGCTTATTGAAACATGATATGTTTTAGCAACATTGTTGCTTAACAGTTTTTTGTTGATAAGATCTCTAGCAATAATGATGTTAAACATTTATTTTAATTATAAATTAAGATTTATTAAAGTTTTTTTAATTAAAAAAATTTGCTAATAATTTTTATCTTTTCCATCAAATAATTTCAATACAATTAGTCTCAGCAACATTGTTGCTAAACATTTTTTTGTTGATAAGATCTCTAGCAATAATGTTGCTAAACATTTATTTCAGCTATAAATTCATTAATTTAATATACTCAATAATTTCAAATACTTGAATTACTTAATATGATTTAGAAATAGTGTTGTTCAACAAGTGTATGAATTTTGCTGGCAACAGGTTTAGAAACCAACTGAAAATAATGCTTATGCATAATTATCAGCTTTGTCTTTACTAAAATTTAAAGTTTTATCTGTTTCTGATTATTTATAATATGACTTATGTAAGCTTGATATATTTCCGGTCATATAAACTTATCAAGCAACAATGTTGCTAAACATTTTTTTTCATAAAATATATATATAATATTGCTTAAAAATTCGCACACTTCAGGAAACTTTGTCAATCTTACTGAAATAATGCTTATTTAAACTAAATATTTCTCTAGCAACAATGTTGCTGAGCATTCATTTCAATAATATGTTAATAATTTCCATCTTTATATAATTCCATTTTGTAATTCGCAATATTTGAATTAGTTCCCATGTTCCCAGAAACAATGTTGCTCAAAAAAGATATAAAATATACTAAAGTTTTCTAGCAACATGTTTACAAATCAACTAAATACAATGTTTATGAAACATAATCACCTTTCGCTTAACCAAAATCTAAATTTGTATAAGTTTTCATTTGTAAAATTTTATAAATAACAAATAAGCCTGATATGTTTTCAGCAACATTGTTGCAAGACATTTGTTTGTTGATAAGAAATATTTTATATTGCTTAAAATTTGCGCACTTTAGGAAACTTTGTCAATTCTACTAAAATAATGATTACTAAAGCCTAATATGTCTGCAGCAATAATGTTGCTAAACATTTATTTAAAAAATTAATTCATTTTTTTTTCTTTCTTCAAATTATATTTTATAATTTAAAATATTTAAATTAGTTACCATGTTTGTACTTATTTAAGCTTAATATATTTCCAGCAACAATGTTGCTAAACATTTGTTTCAGTAATAAAATTATTATTGTTATCTACTTACGGAGAAAGTTATTTTGTATTTTGAAATATTGAAAGTAGTTATCATAAACAATGTTGCCAAACATTTGTATGGATAATAGTTAATTTTACTGGCAACATGTTAACTAATTAACTAATTAATCTTTAGCTTTATGAAATAACTCTTAATGATTATTTACAATTTATAAGTTTCTTACAAGAATGTTGCCAACCATTTACAAAATTAATATGTGATAGCTACAATCAGACAAACATGTTGCCAGCAACATTAGTTTTGTTTACTACTTATAAGAATTTCACACCACCATTTAAAATGTTGCTAAAGATAATGATCATAAGGTATAAAAACTTCAAATTAAATTCTGCTACATTTTTCATAGAATTCGTTTTTTATTAATGTTGCTAAACATTTTAACTTAATGTCTTCCTAAACATGTTGCCTTGTTATATGTTGCATAACCTATGATAACTTCAGATATATATACCAGAAAGATCTTAACAAAATAAATTCTAAAACTAATTGATAGTCACTCATACATGTTGCTAGCAACAAAATCACTCATTTCAATATTAGTCAATTTTAGTCAAAATTTTCATAGAGTTATAATTTAAGTAATGTTGCTAAGCATTTGTATCTGGTGTTATATGTTGCTAAACATTTTCGCCTTTTATTATGTCATAGAAACATTAGAAATTTGTTTATTTTGTTTGACATAATAATCCATTGAAAGATGTTTCTGTGAATATCATTATCGATAGTAAAAATGTTGCCAGCAACATTTCAAAATACATTTTAATGAAGAATTTTGTTGCGGGCAACATGTTTAGAAACATAAAATTCAAAATAATTGTTAAATTTAAAGGACTTGTTAAATGGCAAGAAAAAAGGGTTAAAATTAAGATAAATAAAAATCTTCTTGAAATTTGCTCATTTTTGGATTTTTCGTTAGAATTAGAAGTTTAATTTGCATTTTTTCAAATTTGATTGCAAATTCCAAGAAGATTTTTATTTATCTTAATTTTAACCCTTTTTTCTTGCCATTTAACAACCATTTCAGAAAAACTCGCTTATTAAATTAACATACTAGTATCTCTCACTTAAACAACCAAAATCTCAGAAGCTGAACCCAAAACGGCTCAACATCCATTAGCACTTTCCCGATATATCTCTGCTTATTAAATTACACCAAATCTTACTCAACCGAATAAAAAAGTTTCATTTACAACAAATAATTTGTTTATTATTTTTTTTTTTAAATGCTTTGAGGTTCATTAATAAAACATAAACTAATTGATAAGGGTTTATTAAATTTCTTTAATTTGTTTTCAGCTCAGCTTTTGAAAAAAACTGAAAAGGCGAATATTTACGAGTAGATATACAAAATTAATTTCATTTATTAAACAATATGTGGCAAATAATAACACGTAGTCAATTATAAAGTAATAGAAAAAGCACTCAGATACATAATAATTGGGTTGGTGTCGGGATAAGGACCACCAAAAAAAATAAAAAAAAGATGAATAGGAAAAAGGTCTCGCAAGATGGGAAACAATTTGACAGAAAGGAAATATGATAATATTTATAAGAAATAATAAAATATTTGGGAGCGTTTGGCGAACGAGAGGTTACATTATTTACATTATGAATAAATTAAAAAGGGACTATTTTGAATGTAAGATTTGGAATGCGCTTAAATTTCTTTTATATTCAAAAAAAATTTACATGGAATACAAATGCGGAAGATCTTGAATAACTTTATAATTTTACTTATATTTGACATGAAAAATGCATAAACTAAACTATTTATACACTATTTTGTAATGTTTACATCATGTAAAATACTTAAATACAAAGAATTCAGTTTATTTTCAAAACTCTATGAAGCATTTTTGTCTTTAAATGTAGATTATGTATTATTTACCTAATGTTTACATAGTGTAAAATACTTAAATACACGAAATTTAATTGATTTTTATTATTTCATTAAGTATTTTTGAGTTTTAAAGTAAAATAAGCATTATTTACCTATTATTTACATCGTGTAAAATACTTAAATACAAAGAAATTAATTGACCTTAAACATTCCATGACGTATTTTGGTATTTAAATGTTAAATAAACATTATTTACGTAATGTTTACTTTGATACAATGAATTTTTATTGATTTTGAACATATATGAAATTTTAAAATACAAAGTTTTTATTTATTTAGAACATTTCATAAAGTATTTTGGCTTATAATGTAAAATTAGTATTATTTACCTGATGTTTACATCAAGTAAAATATACAAGTACAAAGATTTTATTATATTTTCAACATTTTTTAAGTAATTTTGTTTTTGAACATAAAATAAGCATTATTTACCTAATGTTTACATTGTGTAAAATACTCAATTGCAAAATTTTTATTGATTTTGAACATTTTTTTAAATATTTTGGTATCTAAATGTAAAATAAACAATATTTACCTAATGTTTACATCGTGTAAAATACTTAAAAACTAACAATTTTATTGATTTTAAAAATTTCATAAAGTATTTCGATGTTTAAACGTTTAATAACCATTATTTACCTAATGTTTACATTGTGTAAAATACTCAAATGTAAAATATTTTTTGATTCTTAACATTTCATGAAATATTTTGGTATTTAAATGTAAAATAACAATATCTACCTAATTTGTACATCGTGTAAAATATTTAAATACAAACCATTTTAAGAGTTTTGAACATTTCATGAAGTATTTTTGTGTATAAAAGTAAAATAAGCGTTATTTACCTTATGCTTACATCGTGTAAAAAATTGAAATACAAAGAATTACATTGATTTTGAACAATTAATAAAGTATATTCGTGTTTTAATGTAAAATAATCACTTTTTACATAATGTCAACACCATGTAAAATACTAAAATACATGGAATTTGATTGATGTTCAACACCTCATGAAGTATTTTGTTATTTAAATGAAAAATAAACATTATTTACATATTGTTTACATTGTGTAAAATACTCAAATACAAAGAATTTCATTGATTTAAACATTTCATTAATTATTTTGGTCTTCTAACGTAAAAAAGCCCTAATTTACCTAACGTTTACATGATGTCACATACTCATATATGTGAATCTTAACTGATTTTGTGTATTTCATGAAGTATTTTGGTACTTAATTGTAGAATAATAATTATTTACCTAATGTTGACATCGTTTTTAATACTCAAATACAAAAAATTAAATTGATTTTAAGCGTTTCATGTTTAAATTTTGGTATTTAAATGAAAAATAAGCATTAATTACATAATATTTACGTCATGTATAATACACATATATAAGATATCAAATTTGTTTTTGGCATTTTATGAAATTCTTCTTCTTCTTCTTCTGTTATCCTTGACTCCCAGTGGAGCATAGGGCCTCATTATGAAATACTTTTGGTGATTTATTGTAAAATAAGTATTATTTACCTAATGTTTACATAGTGTAAAATACCTAAATATAAAGAAACTAAATGAATTTGAATATTTTATGAAGTATTTTGATATTAAAATGTATATCAAGCATTACTTACCTAATCATATACATCACGTAACCCACTCATGTAAAAATAATTTAGTTCATTTTCAAAGTGCTTCGATGTTTAAATGTAAAATTAGTATTATTTACCTAATGCTTACATCGTGTAAAATACTCAAGTACATAGAATTTGATCGATTTTTAGCATTTCATTAAGTACTTGGGTATTTGAATGTAAAATAAAACTTATTTACCTTATGTTTACATCTTGTAAAATATTTATATACAAAGAATATAATTGATTTTAAATATTATATGAAGTTCTTTGATAATTAGATGTAAAATAATCATTATTTACCTGATGTTTACATGGTTTAAAATACTTATACTAAAAGAAAAAGTATTTAATTGATCTTAAACTTATTATGAAGTATTTTGATATTTAAATGTAAAATAAGCATTATTTACATAATGTTTACATCATGTATAATTCTGATATAAAAGGAGTCCAATTGATTTCGACAATTTTATAAAATATTTTGGTTATTTAATGTAAAATAAGCATTATTTTCCCAATGTTTGCATTGTGTAAAATACCTAAATAAAAAGAATTTAATGGAGTACTTTGATATTTAAATGTAAAGCAAGCATTATTTACCTAATGTTTACATAAAGTAACCCACTCAAATATAAAGAATAATAAAGTGTTTTAATGTTTAAATGTAAAATTTGTATTATTTACATAATGTTTACATTGTGTAAAACCTCAAATTCAAAGAGTTTGATTGATTTTTAAAATTTCATAAAATATTTGGGTGTTTAATGTAAAATAACCCTTATTTAACTAATGTTTACATAGTGTAAAATATTGAAATACAAGGAATATAATTGATTTTGAACATTTTTTGAAGTATTTTGAAGATCAAAGGTAAAATAATCATTATTTACCAAAAGTTAATATCGTGTAAAATACCAATAGACAAGAATTTTATTTGAATTTTAACTTATTATGAGACATTTTCAAGTTTAAATGTAAATTAAGCTTTATTTACCTAATGTTTACATAGTGTAAAGTACTTAAATTTCAAGAATTTTAATGATTTTGAAATTTCGCGAAGTATTTTAGTGTTTAAACTTAAAATAACGATTGTTTACATAATGTATACATAGTGTAAAATACTCAAATACAAAGAATTAATTTGATTTTTAACATTTTATGAAGTATTTTGATGATATAATGTCAAATAATCATTATTTATCTATTGTTTCCATCGTGTAAAGTACTAAAATATAAAGAGTTTAATTGAATTTGATCATTTTATGAAGCATTTTCGTTTTTAAATGTAAAATAGGTCTTATTCACCCAATGTTTACATCATGTAAATACTCGATTACAAAGAATTTCACTGACTTCAAACATTTCATGAAGTATTTTGATGTTAACATGTTAAATTAACATTATTTACATAATGTCTTCATCGTGTAAAATACCTAAAAATAAAGAATTTAATTGATTTTGATAACTTTATGAAATATTTACGTGTTTAAATGTTGAATTATTATTATTTTCATATTGTCTACATGATGTAAAATCCTGAAATTAAGTTTTTTTATTTAGACCAAATTCGAAGGATGGTTATTAAATCAGCATCAGGCGGAGTATTCCTTTTTATAGACAGATCGAGACAAACTAAATAAGAATTATAGTGTCTTTGCAAAATTTCAAGAATTGTCAGTTTTTCAGGGTTTTAAGCTAAATTTTCCTTATTTGCCTCTTATTAACTTAAGGTAAACAACGAAAATTATTAATATTAAAGTAATTTTATCAATAAAATTGTAAATACTTCAAATTTTTGGAAAAGTTTTTGATGATTTTTAACTTCTTTAATATTAAACACCTGATGTAAACAATGTAAATAATACAATTTTTCACCATTAATTGAAGTTTTAGTAATGCTTTTAACATCTTCTTACATTGCTTACATATTGTTCACATGATGTGCCTATTTGACATCATGTGTTGGTGTAACAAGCAAATATTTTCCTCATGAAATTGATATTGAATAAGAAAATTGGGGGTTTAGTTTTGGGGATTCAATTAAAAGAACAATGTTCTTTTTTGCAGTATACGCACCTTTATTGTTTGACTTCAATTTGGTAAGTAAGAAACTACAACTTGCTTAATTTACAGCAAAGCAAGACGGATAAAAATGACAGCATTAAATACAAGAGAGAGTGCTGTCAGGAGATTGGAAATTTCCATTCTCTCCTGCACACTTAGGGCTATAAAATTAGCACTAATATAAAAAATGATTTCCATACTTAAACATCCCGCCCCCCTTGCTGTAATTAAGAGACTAAGAGATACAGATACTTTCATAATATAAAATATTTAAAATAAAGTATAAATTCAACTTAAAAATAATTGTTTTAAAATTCAGATACAAGTATTATTTATCTTAAAATATATTAATACTTATCGATATACGTATTATAAAAAGAGAAAAGGGTGATGACAGCGAAGGACTGTTATTTTAGACCCCAAAGGAACCAATTAATATCCAGCCTAACATGGTGTCTTGGGCCATTGGGCAGCTCACAGTAGCTGGCTGAATGTTAGGTCTTATCAACCGGGGATAAATGTCAGCGCCAAGAATAAAGTTGATTTCCTGATTTACATAAAAATTGGGGTCTGCCAAGCGAATATTGGTATACAAGTCAGCAACTCTATCGTCTAGTTTCTCCTTTGGTTGGATACGTGGCAGATCGATGTCAATTTTCGCCTTAATCGTGTAGCTTACACCGGCATCATAGCGGTTCCGTATATTTAAAGTGCACCAACGGTCAGCACCAATCTTTTCTTCCGTCATTTTGTAGCGTTTGGCAAGATACTCAGCGATGGAGCTCGCTTCCGCGCAGGGATTAAGTAATCCCCTAATATTGCGCCATTCTTTTCCAAATTCCATCTTGACAACGATAGTAGGAAGAAGAGTGATTGTACGTTGGTTGGTAGTGTTCGGATGACTTTCAGAGACATTTCTCTCTTGCCGGTTTTCCCGTAGGCGTTTATGTTGGTGCAGCAAAGTATGGTGCTTTCCTCGACATTGGCGGCATCGTTCTGAGCTGCGACAGCGATTAAGAAGATGCGAGTGACCAAGGCAGTTTTCGCAATAGCGATGTCGTTTGACGGCCTTGAGTTTATCCACAACGTTCATCCTCTTAAATTGGATGCATCTAGTGAGAGCGTGATCTTGTCTACATAGACGGCAATCATATGAAGCTTTGCGCTGACTTTTAGATCTGCTTCTTTGTTCTAAAGGAGATAGACTTCTTCGTTGTTGGCGTGGCATAGCAGTTGCTGTAATTAAAGATAAAAATATGATTAATTGGATTCAAGGTTGGGGAGTAGTACGAGTTTAACAATGGGCCTAGTAACGTTGCCATTAGCAGTTCGTACTTCGGCGACTCTAACTCGGTTATCACTACCGCGGATAACCTTTTCAATGCGGCCAAGCCGCCATTGGTGGGGGGGTAAGTTATCTTGTCGTATAACGACAAGATCGCCTAGAGCATAATCACGCTGGGGGTACTTCCACTTGAACCTTTTGTGGAGCTCTTTAAGATACTCCTCTTTCCATCTTAACGCAAAATGGTGGTGTAAGACTTTGAGCTTTTGCCAACGATTTACATAACTCATCGAGTGATCCGATAGATCAGGTTCAGGTGGTGATAAAATTGGACTTCCTATAAGAAAATGTCCGGGGGTTAGGGCACAAAGGTCCGCAGGGTTTTCGCTGCTAGGACTTAATGGTCTAGAATTTAAGCATGCTTCTATTCTGGTAAGCATGGTGGATAATTCCTCATAGGTGAAGCTCTGTGTATGTGAAACTCGTTTTAGATGAGTTTTGAAACTCTTGACACCTGCCTCCCAAAGCCCTCCCATGTGAGGGGCTCCTGGAGGAATAAAATGCCATTCCAATGATGCAAAATTATGCTGATTAAGGAGTTTTCGGCGAACAAGTGTTAAAAACTGCGCTTTATCGGCGTCCAAAATGTTCGAAGCACCAACAAAGGCTGTACCATTGTCAGAGTAGAGAGAGCTAGGTGATCCCCGTCTACTGAAGAACCGTGCGAAGGCAGCCAAAAAAGCTTGGGTGGAAATTTCGGTAGTTGCCTCCAGATGTATAGCTTTGGTCGCGAAACAGACGAACACCAAGACGTAACCTTTTGTTACCTTACAGCCGCGGCCGGCATATGACTTGATGTCAAAAGGCCCTGCGAAATCAACACCTGTGTTAGTGAATGGGCGTGATAGTGACGTCCTCTCTGGGGGTAATGCTGCCATTATCTGTTGACTCTTTTGATGTTTCTGGATCACACATGTACGGCATTGGGAGATGGTAGTTTTGATAAGTGTCTTGAGTTTGGGAACATAATAATAAATGCGCATTAGTCTATATAAAATAGCATTTTGCCCATGGATCGAATACCTATGTAAATAAGACAAAAAAAGTCGTGTGTATCGTCCATGATATGGCAGTAATATCGGAAATCGTTCATCGTAATTTAACGATGGGGAGTTCGCTAAGCGCCCATTGATTCTCATTGTGCCATCTGAATCTATGAATGGGTTAAATGTTAAAAGATTGCTCTTTCGGGGGATTTCTAGACCTTGGGATAAAAGGCTATATTCAGTCTCAAAATGTAACTTCTGACATGTGATGATCATGCGCGATTTTGCGAAGTTAAGTTCAGCTCGTGTCAATTCATCGCTTGTAACTATTTTGTGATGCAGTTTTCTATTACAACGGTAATAAAATCGGAATATCTGACAAATAACTCGCATAGCTCTTGGAAGGTCTGAAAAGCTAGTTAAAATATCGACATTATCGAGTTGATTTATGTGGACCTGGACTGGTTTTGCCTCTTCTTCGGTGGAAAAACTGGAACAGTTTGTTGGCCATTGGTTTCGTGGTAGTGTTAACCATGGGGGTCCATGCCACCAAAGGTCATTCGAGATAAGTTGTGACGATGTGAGACCACGAGTTGCCAGATCGGCGGGATTACTTTTAGAGTCAACATGAGACCAAGATTGACTCCCGACCTTTTCGACTATAGAAGATATTCTATTCTCCACGAAAGTTTTCCACCTGTTTGGGGGTTTTTGAAGCCATGCCAGGACTATGGTAGAATCTGTCCATAAATACAGCTTTAAGTCCTTTAGGTTGAGTTGGGATTGTATAGATTCAATCATATTAGCGAGTAGTTCAGCTCCGCAGAGTTCCTTTCTGGGTAGTGAGACAAATTTCACAGGAGCTACCTTCGTTTTGGCGACTAATAGATGAGAGGAAGCAAAACCTAATTTCTCTGAACGCAGATATAGAGTGGCCGCGTAAGCCTTTTCAGATGCGTCACAGAACCCGTGTAATTCAACAGCATAGGATGGATCGAAGTCTACGAAGCGTGGAATTCTTATCTTTTCTACATTCGGGTAATCTTCAAGAAATTCACGCCATTGTTCCAAAGTAGATTGTGTCAGATTCTCATCCCAATCGGTTTCATCTTTCCAGATTTGCTGCATTATAATTTTAGCCACTATAATTTTGGGGGATAGCCAGCCGGCGGGATCAAAAAGCTTTGCTATTTCAGATAGCACTGATCTCTTTGTAATAGAGTTTAAGTCAGGGGGGTTTTTTAATTGAAAATAAAAATGATCACTTCCTGCGTTCCATCGTAAACCAAGAGTCTTTGTGGTACTAGAGTCTGATAACTTCAGAAACTCTTTACCCAGAAGGTGATCGGGGATTAAATCTTTGAGCAGGTGCTCATTGTTCGCTGTCCATTTGCGTAGGGAGAAACCAGCTGATTGTAAAACTTCAATCAAGTCATCTCTGGTCTTTAGAGCTGAAGATATTGTGTGAGCGCCGGCTAAGACATCGTCTACATACATATAATTCCGAATTATGTTAGACACTTCGGGGTATGTGTGTTCACACATTTTGGCTAATTCAAGCAAAGTTCTGATCGCGAGGTATGGAGCACAGTTCACACCGAACGTCACAGTTTTCAATTCAAAATCTTCGGGATCTGACGCGGATGATTCTCTAAAGATAATTCTTTGAAAGGGGGTATGAGAAGGATTTACAAGGATTTGCCTATACATCTTCTCGATGTCCGCGTTGAACACGTATCGAAACAGTCTCCATCGCAATATTAGCACAATCAAATCTGCTTGAAGTATGGGTCCTGGGTATAGTAAGTCATTTAGACTATGTCCATTAGATGATGGACTTGAGGCATTGAACACTACACGAAGCTTCGTTGTAGTGCTTTCTGGTTTGATTACCGCATGGTGGGGTAGATAATAGGTGCAATTGATACCAGGGGGAGAAACTTTGGTCATATGATTGAGGGTTGAGTATTCTAGGATGACTTTATCATACTCGGATTTGAGTTGTGAGTTCTTTAGCAGTCTGGATTCATTCCTGAGAAATTGTGCAAGCGCTATGTGCCGGGATGAACCGATGTTGATATCCTCAGGATACTCACGCCTGAATGGCAATGATACTACGAAACGTCCATCGCTGTTACGATATGTTGTAGTCTGATATACATTCTCACAGTGCAAATCATCTTCTGATAGTCGAGGCTTCCTGGGAATCTCCTCCAGTTCCCAAAATCTTTGCAGCTGATCATTGAGAGTAGTGGAGTTGTAAAATGAGGAAACGGATTTGATATTAGACCTCGCCTCCAGTTTGCCCGTCACAATCCATCCAAAAACTGTCTTTTGTGCTATCAAAGATTGGCTGCTATCCCATCGCAGACCGTTCTGTAGGATTTTTGGGTAAACGTCGCCTCCAATAAGCAGCTCAATCTCTGAACCTCTATGGGTGTATTTATCAGCCATTCGCAAATCAGAGAATTCACCAACTTTCAACACTGATAAGGGGTAGTAGGGGAGTTGACCAGTCAGTTTCTTAACCACGAAAGCCTCAGTAGATGTCTCAAATGAAGCATCGATGGGGGAACCTATTCGAATAGAACATAATTGTGTCGATGTAGCAGTTAATGCACCACTCAATCCATGTATCTGAATCTCTGAGGACCGGCTTCTAAGAGCCAGTTTCCTTTGTAGCTTTTTTGAAATAAATGTAGCCTCAGACGCTGAATCTATGAGAGCTCGGACGGTGTATTTAAGATGGTCGGAATAAATGTCGACTAGTGCGGTACCAAGCAACACGGTAGAATTCGATGTGGACTGTAATTGAGTAGAGAACGATTGACGTATTTGAGCTGCAGCTTCAGCAGAAGTAGATGGATTCATATGTAAGGGGGTTGTATGAGGGGGATTAGTTATTCGTTGAATATTCGAGTTAGTATTGGGGTTTGAAGCCGCAGTCCTATTGGTTGCTTGGGAGTTTAAATTTGATGCATTTTCCATCCGATGAAGTAGAGAGTGGTGTTTTTGTTTGCACACGTTGCAAACATATATTTCTTAAATTCATGAGAGGTCCCGAGACAGTTGGTACATCGCTTCTGTCTTTTGACAACAGCAAATCGGTCTTCAATAGACATATTGAGAAACGAAGGGCAAAGTCTAAGGGGGTGAGAGTCAGGACAGATGGTACATTTTCCATTTTTATCACCGGAAACGCTAGTATTATAGTTGTTTAGCTTCTTCTTATCAGGAAAACCTTGCTTTTTTACATTGACAAACTTATTGTTATTGGGGTTGTGGGGATTGGCAAAAGTTGTCCGAATATCTGCTACTGACTCCAATGTTTGAAACCTAGAAGTCAGAAAGGAGTCCATTTGCTTCCAAGTGGGCAATTCGGTGCTCTTCGGTAACGACTGCTCCCAGAGGTTAAGTGTGACTTCCGGCAGACAAGTGGAACAAATATAGACAAATATAATGTCCCAGTTGGTGGTTTCTATTTTCAAAAGCGAAAGATTTGTAACACAATCATTGATTGTGCGTTGGAGTTTCCGAATATTGCTACCTGTCTCCTTATAAATGGGGGAAAGGTTAAAAAGCGTCTTCAACTGTGCGTTAATCAGAATGCGTTTATTCTCGTATCTATCAATAAGATTTTTCCAGGCCATTTCAAAGCCATCGTTGGTAATTGGACACGTTTTCAATAACTCACGAGCCTCACCTTGGGTCTTCTTTATTAAGTGGCACATCTTTTCCACTGGCGAGAGACGTTTATTGTTGCGATACAAAGCGGTAAACATGTCCCTAAAGGTTGGCCAGGATTGATAGTCTCCATGGAAAACTTCGGTGTCACATGGGGGTATCGAAATGTTTGGGGTAGCATCTGATAGAGGGACCGAAGGGGGATTTGACGTGGGATTTGGAGCTGCTTGGTGACAAAGATTGTCCAAAAGCTCATTGGACTTAGACAAGACCTTAACATGAGCTTCGAACGTGGAAAAGAAACGGGCCTTTAATGTTTCGACTTGAATTTCTTCCTCCAACTCGTTAAATTTATTTAGAATTTCATCATAACACGTCCGGAAGTTTGACCATAATCGAACAATCTCGTCCTTTTGAACTTCAAGTGTATGAACAGTTTGAATGTCAGCTGGAAGCGTGTCAAAATATGCTTGAAATTCAACGACACGATCAGACGCTCGAATAAATGAGTCTAGGATTGACATGATGATGTTACGATACGCTCTATGATTTAGAAAAGGACTATAGTGCTCAACGTTGTTGTTCTTATAGATTACAAGAAATCGAAAATCCTTAAAGGTTTGCTCACGAAAGGGATTTAAGTTCAAATACAAGGCCAAAAATCGCAGAAATAGATTTCAAAGTACAACGTGATATAATGAAATGTTACCGTAGGTTGATTGAAATGATAATATTCATAAAATTTTGTTCAAAAAAAATCGTAAAAGCTTTAAAAGTGCAATAATGAAAGAGTGCAATAATAGTTTTAAGTTTTAGAATATGTAGATAAGTGAGCCTGGCAAACAGTTAGTATTAAGTTTTGTGCTTTGGTGATAATTAGTTTGAATTCAATGAAAATAACAATTTTATTTAACTTTTAGGCAAATTTGTAGAATAGAGTAGTTGAAATTTAAAAATGCATGCGTAGATAGTATTAAGTTTTGACAAAAAAATATGTTTGGTATTTTATTAAGTGTAATTTATTTATTTATCAATTGATTTATTTTATTCAAATTTAAAAATTTAATTTAAATTATCTAAATTTTAACTATTTATTATTTATTTGTATTTTAAAAATATTTAGATTTAATTTCGTTAAAATTAATATAGCTTTCACATTTCAATTAGATGTACCGAATTTTTTAATTTAATTGAAATTATAATTTGTTTAATTATTGGTTTTATAATGTAATAATTGGTTCTTCCGTATTTTATTGTTCATGTACCGAAATGTATTTTACATGCAAATTGTTTGTTGGGATTTCGTTAAAGATACTTTTTAATAATATTAGCTGCAGATACAATTGAAAAAAAATAAGAATGTAAACAAATCAAAAAAAATGTTTTACTCCTTTTGTTTACATCGACTTTTTCTTATGTTTGTTAATATGTGCGTGGATGTGTGTATGATTGCATGAACAACTGGTTTACTTATTTCCTCTTTACTTCTTTATACTTGTTTCTCAACATTACAATTCTTGATACATGAATATGTTCGATGTTCTTTCAAACTTCTCTCACTTGTTTGTAGTCACCATTTGATGTTGTAATGTGTGAACTGATCTAAGCTCAAGTTGGATGTATGAGAGAACTTTTGAGATGTTGTAAGTTGCGATTGATCAAGATATTACCTTAATGTTAGATGTTGTGAACAAGCTAAGATACTCAAACTTTTTGTTTTTTGGGGGTTGTTATTGACGGCAAAAAATTGAGAATACACTCGACCACAATAATAAATTTTTCTTGTGGATTTCGTTGCACTTTAAAGAGGTTTTTTGATTTAGCACTAAAACTCTAACTGTTTGCACTTATATTTTGTTTTTGCACTTTGACGATTTTTTTTGATCACTTTTATTTTTGTAATTTGTAATAGATATAAGGAAAAAAAAAACGATTGACTTACATGAATTTCTTCGAAATCTTTTTTTTTTTGTGTGAGAAAGATAATGATGATTTTGATGATATATTAATTTTTTAAAGATGATTGTTGAAATTGATGTTAAATTGATGATGTCGGGGTTAAATTGTGAAGTTCCACGGGGGTTAGCTCCAGAATAATGGGTATTGTTGGAAAATATTTACCAGATATTTGCGGTCCTTGGGCTCCGGTTCGATGGTCCAAAAATGTTGGTGTAACAAGCAAATATTTTCCTCATGAAATTGATATTGAATAAGAAAATTGGGGGTTTAGTTTTGGGGATTCAATTAAAAGAACAATGTTCTTTTTTGCAGTATACGCACCTTTATTGTTTGACTTCAATTTGGTAAGTAAGAAACTACAACTTGCTTAATTTACAGCAAAGCAAGACGGATAAAAATGACAGCATTAAATACAAGAGAGAGTGCTGTCAGGAGATTGGAAATTTCCATTCTCTCCTGCACACTTAGGGCTATAAAATTAGCACTAATATAAAAAATGATTTCCATACTTAAACATCATGTCAACAATCGAAATTCTTTTATTTTTATAAAATGTTTGTAATAATAAGGGGTTTTAATATAAATTTTTCATTATTTAACTAATAATTACATAATGTAATTACTTGATATTAAAAGAATAAAAGAAAAAAGAATTTGATGACTTTTTAAAGAATTTGATGACTTTTTATCATCTTTGCATATTAATGACATAATGTAAACAATATAAATAATACACAGTTTTACCACTTATAACTTGATGTTAAAGTAATAAATAATTTGATGAATTTTTACACTCTTTACATATGATTGACATGATGTAAAGAATATAAATAATGCATAATTTTACCTCTTAATGATTTTCCAATATATTTAAACTGTTATTATAATTAATTTACATTGTTTACACACTCTTGACATGATGTCAAATATGTAAACAATTTAAATTCTTAAATTCTTATATATCTCCTTTGATATTAAAGGAATTTTAAGCAAATTTTCTATAATTTAGCTATTATTTACACAAAGTAAACAATGTAAAAAAGTAAAAATAAAGTAATTTAGGTAATTTAAAATTGTTTTCTAAGCTTTTTAGTGGGTTTTCGTAAATTTTACTTAATTTTTTAATAAGTCTTAAATGTTTAAGTCTCAAAATTTCTTTGGAGTACTTATTTCTTCAAGTCTTAAGTAATTAATTTTGAAACAAAACAAATTTCAGTTTTTTCTTTTTCTTTTTGCTATCATTTGTTAAACAAACCATTTTATTCATAGTCAAGGTCACTAGCAGGTCTATAACATAAAATAAATTATAATTTTAAATTTTTTTTAATTACTTTATATTTTCTTTCATAATTAATGACGGCATAATACTATAATTATTTGAAAATTAGCCGAACACCGCATGGCGCTGATATTACAGAAAAAAAATTTATTTCATAATTTATTTCAATATTTTTTAATTTTTTGTAACAGTTTTCCTCATTATTATGATATAATTTTATGGAAATTTATGATCAGTTACACAAAATCGTGCTATAAAAAATGAAATGTAAAGAAATTGTAATAGTAAACCAAATTATTATGAATCAAACGCCTCTATAATAAATTAAACAGTAGCTTAAGTAAGACATAGTTAAAACGCCTTTTTGCAAAGCTTTTAGGCCAATATTAAGACGATTAAAGCCTATAAGAGAAGATATTACCATGACATGATTCAACGTTTTTACACGGCCTATAATTTATGATAAAATTTTTTGAAAAAAAAAGAAAAACGTTCAATAAAAACCAGATCAATTTATTGCCAAGACAAGACACAACATTTGAAGTATACTCGAGAGTTTCGCCCGGTCGAACGCAACATGTATTATGTATGATGACAGACAAATAGACAGACAGTCAGTCGGACATTTTTACCGCATTTAACTTATTATCATTGATCAAACTATTTTGTTTTTGCTTTCTTATGGTTCAGTTTTGCCGGTTTGACTCATGAAATGAGTATTTTTATACCCTACACCATAAGAAGTGGATAACCTAAATATATTTGAGAATGTGCTGATGTTTGAAACCCATTTATTGGTCTGAAACACACATTTAGGTACATCAATCGACTCAAAGCTAGATCCTGAATCGCTTTGCTTCCCGAGAAATAACCTAAATATATTTGAGAATGCGCTGATGTTTGAAACCCATTTATTGGTCTGAGACCCACATTTAGGTACATCAATCGACTCACAGCTAGATCCTGAATCGCTTTGCTTCCCGAGAAATAACCTAAATATATTTGAGAATGTGCTCATGTTTGAAACCCATTTATTGGTCTGAGACCCACATTTAGGTACATCAATCGACTCAAAGCTAGATCCTGAATCGCTTTGCTTCCCGAGAAATAACCTAAATATATTTGAGAATGTGCTGATGTTTGAAACCCATTTATTGGTCTGAGACCCACATTTAGGTACATCAATCGACTCAAAGCTAGATCCTGAATCGCTTTGCTTCCCGAGAAATAACCTAAATATATTTGAGAATGCGCTGATGTTTGAAACCCATTTATTGGTCTGAGACCCACATTTAGGTACATCAATCGACTCACAGCTAGATCCTGAATCGCTTTGCTTCCCGAGAAATAACCTAAATATATTTGAGAATGTGCTGATGTTTGAAACCCATTTATTGGTCTGAGACCCACATTTAGGTACATCAATCGACTCAAAGCTAGATCCTGAATCGCTTTGCTTCCCGAGAAATAACCTAAATATGTTTGAGAATGCGCTGATGTTTGAAACCCATTTATTGGTCTGAGACCCACATTTAGGTACATCAATCGACTCACAGCTAGATCCTGAATCGCTTTGCTTCCCGAGAAATAACCTAAATATATTTGAGAATGTGCTCATGTTTGAAACCCATTTATTGGTCTGAGACCCACATTTAGGTACATCAATCGACTCAAAGCTAGATCCTGAATCGCTTTGCTTCCCGAGAAATAACCTAAATATATTTGAGAATGTGCTGATGTTTGAAACCCATTTATTGGTCTGAGACCCACATTTAGGTACATCAATCGACTCAAAGCTAGATCCTGAATCGCTTTGCTTCCCGAGAAATAACCTAAATATATTTGAGAATGCGCTGATGTTTGAAACCCATTTATTGGTCTGAGACCCACATTTAGGTACATCAATCGACTCACAGCTAGATCCTGAATCGCTTTGCTTCCCGAGAAATAACCTAAATATATTTGAGAATGTGCTGATGTTTGAAACCCATTTATTGGTCTGAGACCCAGATTTAGGTACATCAATCGACTCAAAGCTAGATCCTGAATCGCTTTGCTTCCCGAGAAATAACCTAAATATATTTGAGAATGCGCTGATGTTTGAAACCCATTTATTGGTCTGAGACCCACATTTAGGTACATCAATCGACTCACAGCTAGATCCTGAATCGCTTTGCTTCCCGAGAAATAACCTAAATATATTTGAGAATGTGCTGATGTTTGAAACCCATTTTTTGGTCTGAGACCCACATTTAGGTACATCAATCGACTCACAGCTAGATCCTGAATCGCTTTGCTTCCCGAGAAAATATTTGCCAGATTACAAAACACATTAACAGACACATGTGACCTCATTGATGTAGGTTATCTTAAAGTCGTACTTAACTGACAACAATTCAATCTTAATTGTTTTTTACATGCAATTGTTTACATTTCTTTAATATTTTTTTTCTTCTTTTATTCATTGTCAAAATCTTGTTAACTGAAATGACCAAATAAATAAAAGCAAAGTTTGACGCCAGCTATTGAGTATCACGACTTTGACTGGTTTTGACTATAAAAATCGTTTAACGACTTCTTTGAAATGGCGCTAAAGACTAGAAAAATGTCTCTAAATTTGGGTAGAATGTGTAATTGAATTTATTGTATTTTCATTACTTGAATATTTTTTTAGTATTTACAATTGGAAAAGGAAGTTTGAATTTATTGTTTGAAATTTTATAAAATAGGTATTGGTTTAGGCTAACAATTTGAATATTTTTTGGGAAAATTTAATTATTTTAAAGGAATTCATTCTTGAGTTATACATTTGTTTAAAAGTATTTGACACAGTTCATTGAAATTGAGGCTAAACGCGAAAAATATACTAATTTAAGTAAAATTTATTTCGATATCGAATATGGCGATTTGGCCTCTGATCTTAACATTATTTGGATTTTATTAATATTCCGAACGAATTTAACTCATATCGTTTCAAATAATTTTATAAAACTTGGTAGTGACATCAGAATTTACAACCTGTTAAGGTCAAAGGTGGAGACCATTTTAGAATTCCATGCGCTTCGATCTTGTGCGCATATTCTCCAATTTCGTAGGCTAAGCTTTGAAAAATGTTCCTCTACTTGGTCTTTCCATCGAATTTTCGGTCATCTTCTTTTAGGAGTTCCCTCCGGATCGTTTTCGAATACTTTTCTTGCTGGAGTATCTTCATCCATTGTTAATCTTATTAAACATGCCCTAGACAACGCTGCTGTTTGATACGTTTTACTATGTCTATGTCAGCGTATAACTCATACAGCTCATAATTCATTCGATGTCGATATTCATTGTAAATGCCGACTGGTCCAAAGATAGAAATATAAACTTTCTCACAAAAAATCCAAGAATATCTTCACAGGGGGAAGTGAGATCATTCTTCTTCTTCTGTTATCCTTGACTCCCAGTGGAGCATAGGGCCTCAAGTGAGATCATTAATATGCTGTTATCGTCTGGTGAAGGGCTCTTCGGAAATCCACGAACCCTATCTGAAAGGTTAAGAAGGCTATGCAGATCTAGATGACTCTTCAGATCTGGATGACTCTACAGATCTAGATGACTCTGCTGATCAAGATTATTTAGCAGTTCAAGATGTCTTAGCAGTTTGAGACTACTCAGCAGTTAAAGATGACTTAACCTCTATACCCCGTGATCAAAGTACAAATTTTGAGTTTTTAATTTTTTATAGCAAAATTACTTGAAAAATTAGGTTTAATCAGGCTTGAGTTCATTTAACTTTCAAATTATTAATTTTGAAAATTTGAAAAGTAATTGTGGAGAAAAACTGAAAAAATTATTTTTGAACGCGGCTCAGTGGATTGCAATTTCTGTCCCGCCACAGGACGTCATCAGCACTTAGCGCCCTCGACCACAGTCGAGTTGTCAAATTGCAGAGATAATCATCAATTTAACTCATTGAGTTTGATCGAACATCCCTACGTTTAATTGATTGTGTATTCTCCTATTATAAGTACTTGTTTTGCTAGATCTTTTTACTTGCCGTTGGCATGTAGAGAAGAACAAGACCCACAGGCCTTACAGTATTTGTAACCGCTCCCTCCAGTCTCTTCAAATTTCACCACACGATTATGTAAACCATAATCTCCTCGTAAAGCACGATATGTTGCAGAATCACCATTTTTGTAGTGTTGTGTGATACTTAAGCGATCCATTTTCGTCAATGTCAGACTTTTAACTGAAAAGAAAAAAAAAATGGTTTAACAACTTAGTTTGACAGATGTCGAATTCCAGTTCTATACTTTTGAAACCACAAAATGGATAACCCGATAGAAATGAAGTGGAAGTAAAATGTTGAATAATTTAAAGCTTTATCTGTCATTTTCATCACCTCTTGATTCTCTATTATACTCTATCTACAATTGTACAGGCAGTATTTGCCTGAGTGATACTTCTCTTAAAAAAATATAAATGACTTTCCGGAGTTGAGATTTTGTTCCCAAATTTCATTATTTATTTATGACATTTAGTAGAAATACAAACATAAATCAACACAATTTCGTTGGAATCGGTCCATATTTTACCAAATTCCTCAAGATATTGTAACGTTTTTCCTTTAAAAACGTGAAAGGAATTCTTTTTTTAAAACATTTTACAAAAACTGTAAACAAACTTCACAAAACTGCTTTACAAATATTCTTAGTCACACTGTTCTCTTATACGCGTCTCAATTAAAAACTGTTCCCACAATATTCGTCCATCGCCCTTATATAGTAGAGAAGAGAGTTTCTAGCATCTAACAAAGAGCTGCTGTCGTTGATTACACTAACAATGTGGCTTACGAAAGTTTATGCATGTTCCAATACATTCTCACACAATCAAGAACACGCTCACACTTACGTTGTACAAATAGATGATCTGTAGTAAACAGTAACAGAGAGGGAAGTATTAAAAGTAGTGAACTTTGCACAATGGGGCGGATAACTTAAAAATTCGTGACAATATGTAACTGGGATTGTAAACTTTTTAGTTCATAAAACCACATTTACCTAATTGATGTATATTCAGGTTTAGCAAACTATAAACTTTATAAATATATATCTTTTTTAAATTCATTTAAAATTTTCATTGCATTTATAAGCCACAAATTAAAATTTTAATTTTAGTATTTACTTATAATTAACTGGATCCTGAATTTGTTTAAACATGTTTCCAAACAAATGTTTTAAAAATGTATATCTACATTTCTTATTATCCAATTTTATGCATAACCTTTTGAGTGTAAGTCATTCAAGCCTATTTGTCAAATGAAACATTTTCAAAATTTTTGCAAATTCATATCAGTCACTCGCTTGATATCTGGATTCACGTTTTTCTGATATTTGTCATGAATATTTAAAACATTTTTCAAAACATTTTTTTTTCTAAAGGCTTCAGCTGCAATTGTAATGTCTCTTGTCTGAGTCTGAATGTAAATATAATAAGTTTTCGGTTTTTTTTTGTTTAGATACATATTTTATTTTACTTTGTTACTTATCTGTTTTATGATTTTGTATTCAAGATGAGTGAAAGTCTTGGTATTGTTTAATTTAATTTAACATTGAATATGTTTATTTAAGTTTCAAATGCATTTTGTTTAAAATTTTTTAAATGTAGTTTTTTATGTATGAATTTCAAAGATTTTAAGTTTTTTATTATCATAATTTTATTAATACGTAAATGTTGCTGGTACTTTTTGATGTGGATTTTTTTAATGACTTTGTTTTAATGAACAAAATTTTTTAATGGCTTTTGTATTAGAGTTTTCAATTAATTACTGGGTATTGTTTGGTACTGTTAATCTTTTAAAACTGTTAATAAAATGTTGCGCAACATTTATATGAGCTTTTAGTTGGGGAACATTAAATGTTGCTGGTGTCAATTGCATACTTGTAATGCTGGCTTAATAAGAAAAGGCTTTAAGTCCAAATATGTAAAAATACATTAAAAAATATATACAGTTTTCTGTTTTAATTATGTTTTTAAGAAATGAGCAAAAGTTCGTAGTCTAATTTATCACAAGTAAAGTTCTTATCAAAAATGTTTGATATTCAAATGTTTTCGCCAAAAAAAGATATTTTGTCAGTTTTTGAGCCAGTACTATTTACAGTGAAACATATCCTAACGAACGCCTTCAATGACCGATCTAACTTTGTAGAACCGTGATTATAAAACAAGTAAGAAAGTGCTATAGTCGGTCAAGCCCGACCATACGATACCCTTCACAACAAAGGTGAAAGGTGTTTTTTTTTTCGTGTATAAAGACAAATACTTGCTAAATTTGGCCATCATACAAACATTTTTTCAAAACTTCTGTATTCTGTTTCCGTCATTTGGATTATATGAGAGCTAGGGTCAAATGTGGACCGATTTTCTCGAAATTTAGCAAGTGGATTACAGTTTTTACAAGAATTACGTATGCAAAAAATAAACTCATTATCTTCAGATTTACGAGCGTTTTAGTGATTTTTGTCTCATTTAGTGCGTTTTTAAAGAAGAACTTGTATGGGAGCTGTGGTCAAATGTGGGCCGACTTCAACGAAATTTGGTACGGTGATTTTAGTTTACGTAAGCAACCCACTATCTAAAAAAATGATCTGTACCAAATTTCATCAAATTATCTTTAGAATTGCGACCTGTAGATTACAAGGTTTACATGGGGGTCCAGCCAGCCAGCCAGACGGACGGACATCGCTAAATCGACTCAGAAAGTGATTCTTAGCCTATTGGTATACTAAAAAGTGGGTCTAAGACCAATGATACATACATCAGCACAAACTTATAATACCTTTTCCACCTATGGTGGTAAAGGGTATAAATAATAAGCGTCCACCTCTTATTAGCGGATATTTCTATAACCGGACAAAAACTACGAGACGTTGAATGTCAGGTTATGAGATTTTTCACTTTAAATATAAAATTATTCGAAAAATTTAAAAATATGATTTCAAATTTAATTAAAGGGATTCAATCTGGTGATAAATCACCGCATTCGATATCGATCGAAAACTCAGACATTTAAGCTAATATTATGGAAGCTAATACTATGGAATATTATCTCAGGGGTTTTCAAAATAATTTATTTTGCAAAAAGTTTAATAAATGTAATATTTTATTTGTTTAAGAGTTTTTATTCAATTGTATTTAATTCAAAATGATTTAAATATAATAATTAATATAAAGTAATATTTAGTGAAAATTAATGATAGAAATGAATGACAGCTTTCGACAGGCTTGACAACTTTAACGAACAACGGCTGACTGACTTCTCGACATTATTTCTCAAAACGACTGAGATGACAACTGGAAACTTCTCGTCTTTACAACTGCAAACTGGACTGCTGATTGAATGACAACTGAACTACTTATTGGATGACAACTGGACTACTGATTTGATAACAATTAGACTACTGGGCAACACAGCCTACGCACAACCCTACATAAATTTTGATATCTAAAAATATCCGTTTATTTGTTAAAACATTTAGTTTATATGAAATTCTTTTACTATCCGGGAACTTTTAACAGATAAGTTAGAATATTTTTAACATTATGTGTAATATGTATATTATTTAGACTATCCTATAAGTATAATACATAAAAGTTTTTGAAATATCTTACATTTTGATCGATATCGAAGAAAGCGATTTGGCCCCTGTTTGAATCTTTTATGAAATTATTTAAGTTAAACTTTTGCAACAAGAAACTAATTATTTTTTTTTTTATTTTGTATATTTCCAGGTATGTAAAAAACTCCAATATTCGGCTATTTATTAAACATTTTGATTTAAGTAGTTTCAAAATTTAGTGTATTTTGCCTAGTAAGTACACGAGTAAAATGGGTAAATATTACATTAGCAAAGTCAAATATTAAAGACACAAACCATTGCTCTTACTATTTGACTACATACAAGATCATAATACACAATATTACAAAAGTTTTAGCAAAGTACAGAACCATTTTGCTATTAAAACACATATAATGATATCGCACATATTGTTCAAAAGTGGCGCAACTCAAAATTTCCATTTCTGTGCTCTATGCAGTTGTATATCTATAGAACCAGTAAGAGGGTATTATTGTCAGTCCACGACCATATTCGCCACTGAGGTTAAATGTTTTTCTTTTCAACTTATTAGAGACATATTAGGTATACGAGTTAATAATATCGATTAGACTACCTATGGCATATGGTTTGTGTCAATAATAACAAATATGGTATTTTCGAGGGTAAATATTTGTCATTATAATTTAGAATTCGATAGAAGACAAAGCTTAAATACACCATTTTTCAATCGCTATAATAATAGCTAATGTTTTTGTTCAAAAACGATGTTTTGCTGCAGAAAGTTATTGATTGTTGGTAGAAGCTTGCGATCAACGAACTCAAAAAACTTATGAACGCTAATTTACGCGTTTCAAAAGTAGTGATTACGACACCGAAGACAAGGAGAGACCGGATCAATCTAAAAAGTTTGAATTAGAGAAAATGAAGATTCTTGTCAAAGGAAAGAATAACTTCCATTATTAATAAGAGTCACATAACAAGGCATTTCGCTCAGTTAAAAAACGTTGAAATTCATTTAAAATCTCTCAAATTTCGTCAGATAAGAATGTAAGCCGAGAGACTATGAAAGGTGATTTTGCATCTCCGAAATGATTTTTGAACTGTACAAACAGAAATGTAGTTTGCATCGTAGGCTTTCGTGATGCATAATATATTGCAGCACTAAAGCCTTGAACCAATTAAGATCCCCAAATCTGAAAGCTCATGGTGGTAGAAGAAAAACCCTAGCTGGGTTTTAAAGTTTCAGCTAAGGTTTTTTTTAAAATTAATTTTTGAAAATTTCGACTGGAGGGTACTGATTATTAATCTGGGGTTTATATAACTCAAGCGGCTGACGATTGAGTGAAATTTACATGTATTTTGTTTTTGTAACAATAACAAAACACATGTAAATTTCACTCAATCGTCAGCCGCATGAGTTATATAAACCCCACATAAGCCTATATCTCGTAAACTATTTGAAATGTTACCTTTCTCTCTTCAGCAAATAAAATCGAAACTGTAACAACATCTTACTTAAACAGGAAAATGGTAAAAAAACGCAAAATTTCGTCAACGATTTTTATACCCACCATCAAAAAGAATGGGGGGGGGGGGGGTATATTGAGATTGTCATTCCGTTTGTAATTTCCTTAATATTGGCTCAAAAGCCAAAAACGATATATATTCTGAATCCTTATGAAATTCTAAGACGATTGAGCGATGTCCGTCTATCTGTCTGTCTGTTGAAATCACGATAATGCCTCACTGAAACTTTGTAAAAACATTCTTCATCCCTGAGAAAAATTTGGTATTGAAATTGGGCAAAATCGGTTCACAATTGACCATAGCTCCCGTATAACTTCGTCTAGGCTAATCGCTTATTAGTTAATAAATGACAAACTATAGCAGCTATGAATAGAATATAGAAGTTTTACATTAGCCCTAGGCAGCGTATAAAATTTCATCAAAATCAGTTCACATTTAGCCATAGCTCCCATACAGAAAACTTACGAAAACAGCCTAAATTTCACCAAAAATACACTTAAATGCCAATAAATCTAAAAGTATAACAGATATAACCACAAAATTTGGCACAAGAAAGTCTTATATCAATGCCAGCCAGTGTACAAAATTTTGACCTAGCTCCCAAATAAAAAACTTACGAAAACACAAAAATTCAAAAAGAAAAGGGAGATTTATGTCCGTCTGTTCGTCTGATAAAATCGTGATAGCTCCTTAACTACAAGAGCTAGTAAGATTAAATTAAGCACAAGGAAGTCTTATGTCAATGCCAGCCAGTGTGCAAAAATTTGTCACAATCAGTCAGCATTTGACCATAGCTTCCATATAAAAAACTTATGGAAACACAAAAATACATTAAGAAAAGGTTGTTTATGTCCGTCTGTCCGTTAGATAAAAGCACGATAGCGCCTTAACGAAAAGAGCTAGAGATACAAAATTTTACAAAGGTATTTTGGATGTCTTGAAAAAGATGTGTGTTGAAAATGGACAAAATCCGTTCCAAATTAGTTAGAGCTCCCATATAACCCCGCCCCGGGAAACACATTAATGTGATAAATTGAATACAATTGTAAAAGCTATGACGATTATATTTAAAATAGGGAAGTTTTATGCAATTTTTGATCAGTTTATCAAATTTTATAGGAATCAGTCCATATTTGACTTTAGCTTTCATATAAAAAACACTCACGTAAACCAAAAATTTTAGCAAAGGCCAGTTAAAAGCTATAAAATTAGAAACTATGGTAGCTATGGCCACTAAATTTTGCAAGAATAAGCTCTATATATATACCAGCCAGTGCGTAAATTTTTGTAACAATCGATCAACATTTGGCTATAATTCTTATATATATAACATCCCCTTTTTATATCTGCAATCAAAAAAATTTGGAGGTACATTCATTATATTAAGATTGCACCTATGAAATTAGATAGGCATCAGCCAATGTTCAGCCCAGACTTTATATATGATGAATGCATTAGGATCACCTAACGAAATATATAAAAATAATAGCTTTTAATTTTTTGTCCGAAATTTTTCAATAATAATTGTATAAGTGAAGGTTAGGGTGTGTTAGTTAATTGTTTCTCTGAATATAATTTTTAAAGCAAAAAAATTTATAAAAAGTATACGCTCTTTTGTGCTGATGTATGTAACGAATATAAATTTTTGTCTTAGACCAACCTTTTAGCATACCAATAGGCTTTCTGAGTCGATTTAGCGATGTCAGTCCGTCTGGCTGGATGGCTGGCTGGACCCCCATGTAAACCATTTAATCAAAGTACAGGTCGCAATTCTAAAGATAATTTGATCAAATTTGGCACAGATCATTTTTTTTTTTTGAGAGTGGTACCTCCCAAAGGTCTCAACTCCCGGAATTGATATTTTGGCCACAAATATCAATATTTTTTCATGGCATTTAAAACAAATATTGCTTATATAAACTAAACTCACTTAACCAAATTTCGTTGAAATATGGTCAAATATATATATTATGTGGTCATATATATTATTATATTATTTGTGGCCAATATATCAATTTCGGGAAGTGGGACCAAAAGGAGGTACCATAAATAATGGACCGATTTTGGCGAATTTCAATAGCCATAGTCCCATTTTCAAAAAAATGATCTGTCAAAAGAAAAATGATCATCAAATTATCTTCAGCATTGCGACCTGTAGTTAGATTACAAGGTTTACATGGGGGTACAGCCAGCCAGACGGACGGACATCACTTAATCGACAGAAAGTGATTCTAAGCCTATTGGTATACTAAAAAGTGGGTCTAAGAGCAATATTTCTATGCGTTGCATACATCAGCACAAACTTATAATACCCTTTCCACCTATGGTGGTGAAGGGTATAATCTTATATTCTTAAACGAGCAATAATTGTATGTATTTATATATATATATATATATATATATATATATATATATATATAGATATATATATATATATATATATATAGAATGTCTATCTCGAAAATGGCGATTTTGATAAAATTTGGACAGTGGGTATCTTTTTTGATGTATAGCTCGAAGAAGAAGGGACTTTTGGAACTTTTACCTCTAAGAGGGTAAAAACGGGGAAAAAATCGAAAACCCTATATATCCTAAAGTAATAGGTACAGAAACAAAATAGGTATAGAAACAAAATTAATTGCGTTTTAAACAGCTATGAAAATAAGCGGACAGGTGTTTGGTACTTTTTTGAAACTATGTCCGATAGGGGGTAAAAAAGGGTGAAAATAGTTTTTTTGGCACCTTTTTAAGCCACTCTTATATTTTAAACTAAAGAATATAGAAAGAAACTTGGTACTGCAATCAATAGATGTAAAAGAAACCTGAAACACGTATTTGGTATTTTTTGATTTTGGAGCCAAAATGGGTAAAAAAGGGATAAAATGATAACTTAACATCTTCAAAGTAATATGAGTAGGAACATTATACATTATGTTATTCAATTGGCACCAAAAAAGATCAAATATACATATGGAACTTTTAGAAATTAGGGAATAAAAAGGGGGAAAAATCAGTATTATTTTAAACAAATGAATGTTTGTCTGTATGTATGTTCTTTATAGAATAGTAAACTGTGAATTTGATCATGTTATGCTCTTTAGCGAAGATATTACCGGATAATCCGGCGAAGGTTTTAAAGTTGATAAGGCTAATTTCCGACAGATGGCGCCACTGAAAATTACTAAAAATTAATTAAATCGTAAACTGTACATTTGATCATGCTATGATCTTTAGCAAAGTTGTAGCGCATGAGCCGACGAAGGCTTTTTAGTTGATGTGAATAATTTCCGACAGGTGGCGCAAAGTTGTTAAGGATAAGCCGAAGAAGGTTTATGAATTGGAATTAGCAAAATCCGACAGGTGGCGCCACAGAAAATTACTCAAAGTGAATTAAATCGTAAACTGTGCAATTGATCATGTTATGATCATAAGCAAAGTTGTTATGAATAAGCAGACAAAGGTTTCTTATATGGTATGAACAACTTCAGGTAGCGCCACTGCAAACTACTCAAAATGAATTAAATCGTAAACTGTGCATTTGATTATACTGTTATCTTTAGCAAAGTTGTTGCGCATGAGTCGACGGAGGTTTCTGTTGATATGAATAATTTCCAAAATTATTCAAAATGAGTTAAACTGTAAACTATAGCTGTGTTCCAGAACTACCAATACTGTACAATATTGTACAAGTTTTAATTAGAAACTACAGGAAAGTGTTCCTGTACTCAAAAAAATGATTTAATTGTAATTTCTGGTTAAAAATTATACAATATTGTACAGTATTGGTAGTTCTGGAACATAGCTTATGCAAACTATGTGTTGGTCGGACAAAATAAATCAAATAATTCAAAATTAACTGAATATTTCTACAATGTATTTCCTCTAAATTTATTTTAGCACTTTATAATATAAAATATATAAAAATTTTAAAATTTTCCTCAAAATGCTTATCATAAAGCTCCGAGTAAGGCTCGGTCAACCAGGTACTGACACGAAAACGCTCATAAATCTGAAGATAATGAGAATTTTTAGTTCATTTTTTTGTAATCAATTTTCGAGATAATCGTTCAACATTTGACCCTAGCTCTCATATAAGCCCAAATAATAGAAACAGCTTAATTATATAAGTTTTGAGAAAATGTTTGTATGATGGCAAAATTTATAAAGATTTTTTTTAAATAAACTACAATTTTTGACTATATAACTAAAAAATATACTTTACATATATAAATAGGAAGTTTTTTTTCAAAATACACTACAATTTTTGACACTACAATTTTTGACTAACTACAATTATTTACATATTGCGTTCTCTAATCTCAAATGATTAAATATTTAATAGCTTTGAGGTCTTCTTAACACCATTAAAGCCAATATGTTGCATATTTAATTTGTATATTTGCAACATATGTCGCAGGTTTTCTATTGGCCTTTTTGTGACATTATACACAATTTTTTTTCCAATTAAATTCTTTGTACAATTCAAAAATTTTGTTACATTTTTAATATATGTGTCAAATATAGCTCACACACATGACGTACATACTTACATACAAACAAGCACATGTGAAAATGTATGTATGTACGGCTTAGATATATTTTGTGGTTTACTTATCCATATCAAACTTTCACTTGTGGTTTCTATTTAAAATTTAATTAATTATTTTTAATTAGTAACTAATTTACAATTTTGTAACCTTTCAATTTCTGCTTTAATTTTTCAAATGAACTACAGACATACAAAGATCTTTGGATATACTCGTATGTACGTACACCTATTGTTTAGCAGAAACAGCACATAGGGGTCATGAAACTTAGTTATTGTAGTTTTTTATGTTGCTGGGAACTTGCACTCTCCCTTTCGCCTTTACTATCACTTGTCTGTCTTGTTTAGTTTAAATAATGTGGGCCCACATTATAAATATTTCAAAAAGGAATTTGGGTAATTTGAGAAAATATATAGGTGAATATTTATACAATTTATACAGGTGTCAGTAACCTGATTGTATTATATATATGATAATATCTCTATTATGAAATAAATAATAGTTATTTAAGCATTTATTTTGCCATTACAAATTAGGTATGATCAATTTAAAAGCTTCCTTAGCTTAAGTCATAATTCGACTTGCCTTACTTTTCACTATTTATATGTGCCTTCAATTAGTACCCTATATCATCAGATATTATCTTTAATTTGGTTCAGTGTTGGTATCATATAAAACTGCGAAACTTAATTCTACTATACGTAGACCTATGATTTTTAACCGTTGTTGCTGATATAGTAAAATTTTCTATCATAACTTGTTATACCCACCATCAAAAAGAATGGGGGGTATATTGAGATTGTCATTCCGTTTGTAATTTCCTTAATATTGGCTCATAAACCAAAAACGATATATATTCTAATTCTTATGAAATTCTAAGACGATTGAGCGATGTCCGTCTGTCTGTCCGTTTGTCTGTCCGTCTGTCTGTATGTCTGTTGAAATCACGATAACGCCTAAACGAAAAGAGCTAGCTCACCGAAACTTAGTAAAAATATTCTTAATCTACGAGAAAATTTTGAAAAATTTAAACTGGACAAAATCGGTTCACATTTGACCAGAGCTCCCGTATAACCTCGTCTAGGCTAATCGTTTATTTGTTAATAAATGACAAATAAGAGTAGCTATGCTGATAAAATTTGGTATTTGAAAGTTTTACATTAGCCCTAGGCAGCGTGTAAAATTTCATCAAAATCGGTTCACACTTAGCCATAGCTCCCATACAAAAACTTACGAAAACACCTAAAATACACTTAAATGCCAATAAATCTAAAACTATAACAAATATAGCCACTTAATTTGGCACAAGAAAGTCTTATTTCAATGCCAGCCAGTGTGCAAAATTTTCTCGCAATCGGTCACCATTTGACCTAGCTCCCATATAAAAAACTTACGAAAACACAAAAATTCAAAAGAAAAGGGGATTTATGTCCGTCTGTCCTAAAAATATAACGGTAAATAACAGCATTAAATACCCTTTTAGCACAACTACTGTTAACGATATTTTCCAAAATACCGTTACCGTTAAAATGTTTTTATCAATATTTTTTAAAATACCACTACAGATAAAACACATTTAGCACATTTACCGTTACCGATATTTAAAAAAAGTACTGCTACGTTTACTGATAAATAACCATTACCGACATTTTATTTTTAAAGGCAATCCCCAATGTCCCAAAATTATTTGATGAGGAAACCAAATAAATAAATTATTGTAAAATTTCATGGCATATAAAAAGAAAGACTGTATAGAATTTTCCAACTCTGTTCAGTTAAATGACGTTGTTTTGCTGCTTCCAATACATAGCAAATTTGTTTATGTAGTTGTGCGTAACACTGGCCTAGATCCATACACCCACACATGAGCGTGAGTAGTTAATAAAAATACAAATTTTTTTCAAATAACAAAATAGATTTACAAATCGTCACAGAAAAATCTATAAACAAACTAGGAAATATTAAAACTATAAATTTTAGAAAATAGTTTAGTTTTATTTTTTTAAAACGTTTAACAAAAAATGGGCGTTTTTTTAAAACTAAATAATTTGTTTATTGTGTGACAAGTATTTTAAATTAGCTATTTATATATTTCGCACATAAATTATGTAAAACTTTAATAAATAACTTAAATAAACAAATGCTGATAAAACAATTGATGTTTGGTTTGCAAAAAAGTTTTGCTTTTGAGTCAATAAATAATTTCTATTAATTTATTAACATAAAGTAAATATTTTATTTTTAAATTTATAAAACATTTCATAAAATATTCGTACACAATGGAAATTTTTGTTATAAATAAACATAATAATTTATGAAAATAATTAAATTAAAACTCATTTAATATGAATTAAATATATTGAGTCATAAAAGCCAACATTTTTTAATTTTGGGGAGGAATTGATTTAATTTAAATCAAACACGCGTCCTTTTTTCTAGGGTCATTGCTGTTGCATTTACCCAAAACTGGTTCTATTTGTTTCGGGTATTTTTTTAAAATTTCTTTAAAAAATTATAAATTTTTGAAAAATTTCCTAAAAAATAAGAAATTTTTGAAAAATTTCCTATAAAAATTAGAAATTTTAAAAAAATTTCCTATAAAAACAAGAAATTTTTGAAAACGTTCCAACAAAAAAAATAAATTTTTGAAATATTTCCTATAAAATTAAGAAATTTTTCAAAAATTTCCAATGAAAATAAGAAATTTTTCAAAAATTTCCTATAAAAATAAGAAATTTTTGAAAAATTTCCTAAAAAAAATTATAAATTTTTAAAAAATTTTTGAAAAATTTCCTATAAAAATAAGAAATTTTTGAAAAATTTCCTATAAAAATAAGAAATTTTTGAAAAATTTCCTATAAAAATAAGAAATTTTTGAAAAATTTCCTATAAAAATAAGAAATTTTTGAAAAATTTCCTATAAAAATAAGAAATTTTTGAAAAATTTCCTATAAAAATAAGAAATTTTTGAAAAATTTCCTATAAAAATAAGAAATTTTTGAAAAATTTCCTATAAAAATAAGAAATTTTTGAAAAATTTCCTATAAAAATAAGAAATTTTTGAAAAATTTCCTATAAAAATAGGAAATTTTTGAAAAATTTCTTATAAAAATAAGAAATTTTTGAAAAATTTCTTATAAAAAAAAACAAATTTTTGAAAAATTTCTTACAAAAATAAGAAATTTTTGAAAATTTTCCTATCAAAAAAGAAATTTTTGAAAAATTTGCTATCAAAATAAGAAATTTTTGAAAAATTTCCTATTAAAACAGAAAGATTTTTGAAAAATATCAAAATAAAAAATTTAAAAAAAAATTCTTATTTTAGGGAAATTCTTATTTTTATAGGAAATTTTTAAAAAATTTTCTTAAAAATAAGAAATTTTTGAAAAATTTCTTATAAAAATAAGAAATTTTTGAAATTTTTTTTATAAAAATAAGAAATTTTTGAAAAATTTCTTATAAAAAAAAGAAATTTTTGAAAAATTTCTTATAAAAATAAGAAATTTTTGAAAAATTTCTTATAAAAATAAGAAATTTTTGAAAAATTTCCTATAAAAATAAGAAATTTTTAAAAAATTTCTTATAAAAATAAGAAATTTTTGAAAAATTTCCTACCAAAATAAAGAAATTTTTGAAAAATTTCCAATCAAAATAAGAAATTTTTGAAAAATTTCCTATAAGAATAAGAAATTTTTGAAAAATTTCCTATAAAAATAAGAAAATTTAAAAAAATTTGCTTCAAAATAAGAAAGTTTTGCAAAATTTCCTATAAAAATAAGATATTTTTGAAAAATTTTTTAAGAAAAAAATAGAAATTTTTAAAAAATTTCCTATAAAAATAAGAAATTTTTGAAAAATTGCTTATAAAACTAAGAAAATTTTGAAAAATTTCTTATAAAAAGAAGAAATCTTTGAAAAATTTCTTATAAAAATTTCTCATCAAAATAAGAAATTTTTGAAAAATTTCTTATAAAAATAAGAAATTTTTGAAAAATTTCTTATAAAAATAAGAAATTTTTGAAAAATTTCTTATAAAAAAAAGAAATTTTTGAAAAATTTCTTATAAAAATAAGAAATTTTTGAAAAATTTCTTATAAAAATAAGAAATTTTTGAAAAATTTTCTATAAAAATAAGAAATTTTTGAAAAATTTCCTATAAAAATAAGAAATTTTTGAAAAATTTCTTATAAAAATAAGAAATTTTTAAAAAATTTCCTACCAAAAAAAGAAATTTTTGAAAAATTTCCTATCAAAATAAGAAATTTTTGAAAAATTTCCTATAAAAATAAGAAATTTTTGAAAAATTTCCTATAAAAATAAGAAATTTTTAAAAAATTGGCTTAAAAATAAGAAAGTTTTGCAAAATTTCCTATAAAAATAAGAAATTTTTGAAAAATTTTTTAAGAAAAAAATAGAAATTTTTAAAAAAATTTCCTATAAAAATAAGAAATTTTTGAAAAATTGCTTATAAAACTAAGAAAATTTTGAAAAATTTCTTATAAAAAGAAGAAATCTTTGAAAAATTTCTTATAAAAATTTCTCATCAAAATAAGAAATTTTTGAAAAATTTCTTATAAAAATAAGAAATTTTTGAAAAATTTCTTATAAAAATAAGAAATTTTTGAAAAATTTCTTATAAAAAAAAGAAATTTTTGAAAAATTTCTTATAAAAATAAGAAATTTTTGAAAAATTTCTTATAAAAATAAGAAATTTTTGAAAAATTTCCTATAAAAATAAGAAATTTTTGAAAAATTTCCTATAAAAATAAGAAATTTTTGAAAAATTTCTTATATCAAAATAAGAAATTTTTGAAAAATTTCCTATAAAAATAAGAAATTTTTGAAAAATTTCCTATAAAAATAAGAAATTTTTAAAAAATTGGCTTAAAAATAAGAAAGTTTTGCAAAATTTCCTATAAAAATAAGAAATTTTTGAAAAATTTTTTAAGAAAAAAATAGAAATTTTTAAAAAAATTTCCTATAAAAATAAGAAACTTTTGAAAAATTGCTTATAAAACTAAGAAAATTTTGAAAAATTTCTTATAAAAAGAAGAAATCTTTGAAAAATTTCTTATAAAAATTTCTCATAAAAATAAGAATTTTTTGAAAAATTTCTTATAAAAATTTTTGAAAAATTTTATATATAAAAATAAGAAATTTTTGAAAAATTTGTTATAAAAATAAGAAATTTTTAAAAAATTGGCTTAAAAATAAGAAAGTTTTGCAAAATTTCCTATAAAAATAAGAAATTTTTGAAAAATTTTTTAAGAAAAAAATAGAAATTTTTAAAAAAATTTCCTAAAAAAATAAGAAATTTTTGAAAAATTGCTTATAAAACTAAGAAAATTTTGAAAAATTTCTTATAAAAAGAAGAAATCTTTGAAAAATTTCTTATAAAAATTTCTCATAAAAATAAGAATTTTTTGAAAAATTTCTTATAAAAATTTTTGAAAAATTTTATATATAAAAATAAGAAATTTTTGAAAAATTTGTTATAAAAATAAGAAATTTTTGAAAAATTTCTTATAAAAACAAGAAATTTTTGAAAAATTTCTTATAAAAATAAGAAATGTTTGAAAAATTTCGTACCAAAAAAAGGAAATTTTTTAAAAATATCCTATCAAAATAAGAAATTTTTGAAAAAGTTCCTATCAAAATAAGAAATTTTTGAAAAATAAAAATAAAAAGATTTTTAAAAAATATAAAAATAAAAAATTTTTAAAAAATTTCCTATAAAAATAAAAATTTTTTTTTTTTTAGAAAATAAAAAATTTTTTATTTTTTAGAAAATAAAAAATTTTTTATTTTTTAGAAAATAAAAAATTTGTCAAAAATTTCTAATTTTTAGGGAATTTTTTCAAAAATTCTTATTTTTATAGGAAATTTTTCACAAATTTCTCATTTTTATAGGAAAATATTTAAAAATTTCTTACTTTTATAGGAATTTTTTCAAAAATTTCTTATTTTTATAGGCAATTTTTCAAAAATTTCATATTTTTTATAGGAAACTTTTCAAAAATTTCTTATTTTTATAGGAAATTTTTTAAAAATGTATTATTTTTTGGAAATTTTTAAAAATTTTCTTATTTTTACAGGAAATTTTTCATATTTCATATTTTTATAGGAAATTTTAAAAAAATTTCTGAATTTTATAGTAAATTTTTTAAAAAAATTTTATTTTTATAGGAACCTGTTCAAAAATTTCTTATTTTTATAGGTAATTTTTCAAAAATTTTCCTTTTTTTCATAGGAAATTTTTCAAAAATTTCTTATTTTTAAAGGAAATTTTTCAAAAATTTATAATTTCTATAGGAAATTTTTCAAAAATTTCTTATTTTTATAACATAATTTTCAAAAATTTCTTATTCTTGTAAGAAATTTTCAAAGAATTTCCTATTTCTTAAGAATTTTTTAAAAATTTCTTATCTTTATAGAGAATTTTTCAAAAATTTCTCATTTTTATACGAAATTAAAAAAAATCTTATTTTTATAGTAAATTTTTCAAAAATTTATTTTTTATAGGAAATTAAAAAAAAAAATTATAATTTCTTACATTTCGATCGATAACGATTTGGCCGATTTGGCCTTCTCTGAATAAAACATTCCAAGTTTAAAATTTTTAGCCCTTTTAACATTTCATTAGTCCTACGTGAATTAGTCCTACTTATTATCTGATTCAATATGAATTTAAATTATTAAAATTATTAATATCAAAAATAAAAACGTATTTGCAATTCGACACCTTAACACGAGTTGTAAGATATTGTACATGTTCCAATTGTCGTCCACATATTTGGTGTACTTAAAAAATATAAATTTTAAACCAAAACTCGTAGTCGTGTGAACATATTTTTGGAAAGCATACGCGACCAAATTGTATCCATAACAATTGTTTATTTTCATACTGTTATTGTTTATTTTTGCTACGTTTTTTATGGCGGGTTACTAAAATGCTTTGGTTAACAAAATGGCTTAAGTACTATTTTGGTATTTGAATGAGCTTTTTCACGTAAGCTTAAAAACGGGTTTTTATGTTCATATATTGGTATCTGCGATGTGTTGGAAACGACTTTGGGACAGTTTTTTAGTAAACTCTGCTCGATTTCGAATATCTCTATAACTTTTTGTTTAAGGGGACGCTAAATTCGATTAAATATAATTTGGAATAGCTATAGAATATAAAAGTCTTAGCTTATCTAATAACAATAATAAACAATTTAAAGATCTTTTTTAAAATTCACTTAATCCAATTCGTAGTCTCTGCATCGCTTTGCCTGTACATCCGCATGTATCTAGTACAAAAATGTGGGTGTTATTATGGCACACATTAATGGAAATCGAAAAACGCACTGAGGGCAACTTTAACATATAAACACCTAATGTAACAGCTTATGAGTTGAAATTTGTGTACACGATTTGAATTTTAATAAAGAAATTGTTAAATTGTATCTATGAGTTACGTTTACTTTACGTTTGGAAGGGTATTGGTTTCTATCTCTCGAACTCGTGCTGGTGCTCTTGTCATTGATGTCATTTGTTACATGTTTCTTTGTTTTTGTATCTTGTCATACATACATGTTTCTATAGAAAATATTGTCTAAAGATACATTGTTTTTGTTGCTGATATTATTACAGATATTTGGATATGAACTTGTTTTTTTTTTATGTAAAACAAAGTTGAATCATGAATGAGATGGATGTATGTATTGGTTGCCATATAAATATATATGAATATTAGGGTGGATCAGTTTTTCACTTTTAGTTTTAAGCGATTAGATGTCAATATTATATTAAACTGCTTGATAGCTCAACAGATATATTTAGAGTACAAAACGGACCCACGAAAGCAATATACGGTAATTGATTTATATAGAAAAATATTGAAATATTGATATCTCAAAACCCAAAATCGAAGACATCGTTTTTGAATTCAAGTCAGTTCTCTTTAATTTCGTATCTTTGACGATATACTTTAAGGTGTGAAGAGTGACAACAAAGACTCTAAGGAACAACAAGGACTCTAAGGAACCAAGCAATTTAATTTAGATTCAAACCCCCCTTTTGTATTTATTTGAAAATATTATCATTTCTCAGGATGGATTCAAAATTTATGCTTAAGTTTTTTTTTTAATTTTGCTTAATGAATTTTGAATTTCACTAGTATTTAAAAAAATGAGGTCGATATCTCATACAGTTACGAAGTTCATGATAAATCGTCTAATTTTAAAAAATTAAAGATTTCTTTAATTTATCTAAATTTGAGAAATATTAATGTTCGCATCAGTTGCAAAAGCTGTTTATCCCACAACTGGAAAGTCTTAACTTGCCTCTAGGTCATGTATCAATTTGAAAATTTCCAACAAATAATCATGATTTCACTATAAGATGTCAACAAAAGTTAAATGTGACCTACCCTAATGAAAATATAAAAACCAATGGGTTCTATTTTGGGCTTTTGTTCCGGCATATGTCTTGCTTTTTTGTGATTTTAGCTGCTATGGATGAGCTTTTTAAACTTCTGGATGCAGAAGTGTTAAGACTAATCGCTATGAAGAAAAAAAGCTTGATAGCTAAACAGAAGCTTAAAGCTGTGACATAGTTGCTAAACGCTTGTGGATCCCACACTGTTTTAAATAAGCACTTGCACTTATCGCGTAATATACCTGTTCCGATAAAGCTAGTCTAAGTCTATGTCTTACTCTTGGCTTTATTCTACTAAGTCTTGATCTATATCTTAGTCAATGTCTCACAATATGTCTTACTCTATGTCTTTGTCTATGTTTTAGACTATGTTTTACTCTATGTCTTAGCCTATGCCCTTAGTCTATTACTTTGTCTATAGAAATAAACTGTTATATACACTTTTCTCTATGAAGAAAACTGTTATACAAAGTCTTATACACAATTTTTTCTATAGAGAAAACTGTTATACACACTTTTCTCTATAGAGAAAAGTTATACACACTTTTCTCTATAGAGAAAACTGTTCTCTATAGAGAAAACTGTTATACACACTTTTCTCTATAGAAAAAACTGTCATACACTCTTTTCTCTATAGAGAAAACCGTTATAGACACTTTTCTGTATAGAGAAAACTGTTATACACACTTTTCTCTATGGAGAAAACTGTTACGCACACTTTTCTCTATAGAGAAAACTGCTATACACACTTTTCTCTATAGAGAAAACTGTTATACACACTCTTCTCTATAGAGAAAAGTGTTATACACACTTTTCTCTATAGAAAAAAACTGTTATACACACTTTTCTCTTTAGAGAAAACTGTTATACACACTTTTCTCTATAGAGAAAACTGTTATACACACTTTTCTCTATAGAGAAAACTGTTATACACACTTTTCTCTATAGAAAAAACTGTTATACACACTTTTCTCTATAGAGAAAACTGTTTACACACTTTTCTCTATAGAGAAAACTGTTATACACACTTTTCTCTATAGAGAAAACTGTTATAATCACTGTTTTCTTTATAAAAAACTGTCTTATGCTCTTTTCTCTATAGAGGAAACTGTTATATACACCTTTCACTATAGAGAAAACTGTTATACATACTTTTCTCTCTAGAGAAAACTATCATACATACTTTTCTAAATAGAAAAAACAGTTATACATACATTTCTCTATAGAGAAAACTGTTATACACACTTTTCTCTACAGAAAAAACTGTTATACACACTTTTGTCTACAAATAAATCTGTTACAAACACTTTCTCCATAGAGAAAACTCTTATATACACTTTTTCCTACAGAGAAAACTGTTATACACACTTTTTCCTATGGAGAAAAGTGGTATACACACTTTTCTCTATAGAGAAAACTATTATACACACTTTTCTCTATAGAGAAAACTGTTATACACACTTTTTTCTGTAGAGAAAACTGTTATACACACTTTTTTCTATAGAAAAAACTGTTATACTCACTTCTCTCTATAAAGAAAACTGTTTTACACACTTTTCTCTGTAGAGGAAACTGTTATACACACTTTTTTCTATAGAAAAAACTGTTATACTCACTTCTCTCTATAGAGAAAACTGTTATACACACTTTTCTCTATAGAAAAAACTATTATACACACTTTTCTCTATAGAAAAAACTGTTATACCCAATTTTCTATATAGAGAAAACTGATCTACACGCTATGTCTTAGTCCAAGTCTTGGTCTATGCCTTAGTATATGGTTTAGTCTATGTCTTAGTCTATGGCTTAGTCTATATCCTTGTCTCGGCACATTATTTGATGTATTTTCAACCCATTTCTATTCCAAAACCTTTTTTCTATTCCATTACAATTTATAACACAATTTAGATCTCATTGAACTTTATCTAATTTGCCTATTTCCCTTTCTTTTCTTATCTAGATGTTCTTTCGCTTCTCTCTACTAACACTACTGTTGGCCTGCTCAACACAAGCCATTCAAGTAAAATCCTCCTATGGACCGCCGCCACAACAACGCCTGCCTCACCGTGAATATGGCGTACCACAACAGATGCCTTTCCGTGAATATGGTCCTCCCGCTCTAAAATATGGCCCCCCTAAACTTAACTTTATTGGTGGACCTTCGTCAGGCCTACACGAACAGATTAAGAATCACTATGGTGCTCCCAAGCCATTCTATGGTCCTCCCCATAGGCCTCAACAGCAATACGGACCACCAGCTCAACAATATGGACCACCACCACAACAGCAATACGGGCCACCACCACCTTTGAAAATTCAACATAAACCTGCCCCTGCTTATGGACCACCCAAGCCTCAATATGGCCCACCTCCACCACCACAAGCATTGCCTTTGTTCCAGCCTGGTCCTCAATTTAAGCCCCCACAACATCAACCTGCCACATCTTATGGACCACCTCCCTCGGGGCCTTTGAATGTACCTCCCAAGCAAATTTATGGACCTCCACCTCCAAACTATGGTCCTCCACCATTGCCCAACTTTAATAATGGTCCTCCCCAAACTACTGTCATTGTAACGGGAGCTCAACAGGGTCATCATCAACATCAACAACAACAGCATCATCATCAAAAGCAAGAACAAGTTCAAATTCAAATTGATGCCTCGGGTCACACACACTCCATTTCGGGTTCTCAGGCTCCTTTCCATACTGCTTGTGATGGCTGGAAACCCATACCCGCTCCCGTAGGCGCTTATGTTGAAAACAACAACATTGAAACTCAATCTGGCTATAGCAATGTTGCTCAAGGTGTGGCTCACAGCTCAGGCTCTTCCTTCTCGAACACCCAATATAGCGCTGGTTCTGGTATTGGTTCAGGTCCTGGTGTTTCTGCTATTGGTGGTACAGGATCTGGATCTACTATTTTGGTAGATGGCTCAGGAGCTGGCGGTAATGCTTTGACTGATGAACAATTAGTGGCTGTTGCCTTGCAATCAGGTGGCTTTGATGGTAACACTATAATAAAGCAGGAAGTCTTGCCTCCTACTGGCCCATCAGGTGACTTCAATCAACACGGTTTGAATTCCTTGGAAGCTGATGCTTTGCAGGTTGGTTTTTGTAGATTTTTGCATTAGATTTAAGATATTTATTTTGTTTTTCTTTTCCAGCTTTCTTTGGGTGCCATTGATGACTCCTATAACAAACCCCCAGCTGATTCTTTTGCCCCTGGTTCCAAGTACGAGCACAAATTTAATCATCAATCAAGTTCTCATGGCAGCGGTTTTGCCATTAGCGGTCCCGGCGGTAACTATGGCCCCCCACCACCACCTCAAGGCAACTATGGCCCTCCACCTCAGGGCAACTATGGTCCCCCACCTCCTGCACCCAGTGGCAACTTTGAACTTCCTCCACCACCCAAGGGCAACTATGGACCTCCACCATCAGCACCTTCAGGAAACTATGGTCCTCCACCACCACCTTCCGGAAACTATGGACCTCCTCCACCCTCTGGTAACTATGGACCTCCCTCAGGCCCTGCTGCTGCTTTTGTTCATCATCATGCCCAAGCTGGCTTAGGCATTCAATATGGCAAACAGTCCGGCAATGTTGGTCCTTTCCCTCCTCGTGGCGGTGCTCCTCCCAGCAAACCTGTGGCCTTCAGACCTCCCGTACCCCAAGGTCTCTTTGAAAGTATTGGTGCTACCGTTCAACATTTAGATCAATTTGGTGTTAAGCCTCAACAACAAGCTCTGACTTATATACCACCAGCAGCCAATGAAATTGCCCAAACCGGTCCCGGTAATTTGAATAATGAATATGGCCCTCCAGCTCAGCAACAACAAGTACCTCAAGTTGTTTTAGAACAGCAATTGCCACAACAACAGCCCGCCCAGGTCTTTGTACAAATAGAACAGCAACAACAACAACATCATCAACAGCAGCAGCAACAGCAACAATTCCAAAATGCTCATGCTGAATATGGTGTACCACCACCACCTCCACCACAACAAATTCCTCCTCAGCCTCAATATTTGCCTCCTCCACCACCAGCTCAATTGCAACAGCAATACTTGCCTCCCTCGGGTCCCCCACAACAACAATACTTACCTCCCTCTGGTCATGCACAACAGTTTAATGGTGGAGCTTCCTATAGCTCAAGTGCCTCGGCCAGTTTTGATAGTTCTGCCTATGCTGCCACTCAATACAATACTGTTCACGCCCAAGCTTTGCCACTCCAACAACAACAACCCCGTTTCCATGATTGTGGTCATGGACCCAATCTAGTAGGCGGTGGATTCAACTACCAACAACAACAACAGCAGCAACAATATTCCTCAGGCTCTTCTACCTCTATTGCCCAAAGTATTCCTCTAGCTGAACAGCATAGCCAATTTGTTTCAGGACCAGACTCTAGCTATGGACCTCCCCCCTCCGGAGGCAATGAAATTGACCACATTGGCTATGCCTCGGAAAAATCTCAAGTTACTGCTTTACCCGATGGCACCAACCCCGAAGGTTTACCCGGCTTAGATGGTCTCAATGTTCTTTCAGCCCAAAAGTCTGAAGCCATACATTTGAGTTCTCAAGAAGGTCAAAAAACCCAAACCTATGATGTTAACTTTGCTGGTCAACAATCATCCAATCATGAGGAGATCTTATCTGCTGATCTTTTGCAAACCATTCTTAATGCTGTCGAGCAACCTCAACAGCAGCATCAGCCTTTGCCCGCCAATCACAAGGCCGAAAGTAGATCAGATATTGATATCCACGATGAACCCATTGAGGCTGAGGATGAAAATGAACCTGGTGTTGAGCCACAAGAATCCAAACATTCCGAAGTCAAGGTTCTGCCTAAAGAAGAAAAAGTTCAGGAAACCGATACTGAAGTTAAGGAAATCGAACCCATTGTAGTGAAAGAGGAAGATTAAGCTAAACACTAAAACATAGCAGAATACGATCATTTGAAATAGATGTCAGCAAAGAGCTTGGCCTTCACTGATTTAAACCTTTAAGCAAAAGAGAGTTTTCCTTACTCTTCTAAGTCATTATTAAGTTGCTTTCTTAGTTATTAAACATAAATTTTCCCATTTAATTATTTATTCCATTTGAACTAATTTGCTTTTATTTTAAGTCCATTTTAACTCAAAAGAAAACATTCTTATTATAATTTAATTTATTTTCACTTAAATATTTATTTAATTTAAATCATTTATTTTCAAACGATTTCTATTTGAGCGTTGCCATAAAGTAAAAAAACGAATAGAAAATTCATCATTTAAATAAAAAAGAATCCCCTTTTATGAATGTAAATAAAATGTCTACCAATTTATTTGTGGTTTATTAGTTGTGTAAATCTCATGAGTTTACATAAAACACAATAAATTCCATAAATTAATAATAAATTGTATTTATCCTTAAGGGTATTGTTTTTTTAGGTACTTTTATGAAATTGCATATACGAAAAAAATGTTTATAAAATAAAAAAACATTGTTTTTATTATGTTATGTTAATCATACTCATTTGTATTATAAATTAATAATTTATTATAAATAAAATGTAATTTATATAAAAAAAATATAAAAAAAGTTGGAAAAATATTTTTAAATGTCAACAATATGACCTAAATTTTAAGGCCAAAGTGACAAATGACAGCGACAAGTTTACGAAATATGGGACTATGGGAAGGTATAAAACAAAAAATCACAAAAATTAAATATATTAAAAAAACAGCGCACCATAACCGATGTTTGTAGTTTAGTTAAGCCACCGAGTAAAAAGGTATATTTTGCCAGAGTCTAAGCTCTACCTCTTACAAATTTTTTATCAAAAATTTTTCTATAGAAAATTTTTTTATCAAAAATTTTTCTATAGAAAATTTTTTTATCAAAAATTTTTCTATAGAAAATTTTTTTATCAAAAATTTTTCTATAGAAAATTTTTTTATCAAAAATTTTTCTATAGAAAATTTTTTTATCAAAAATTTTTCTATAGAAAATTTATTTATCAAAAATTTTTTTATCAAAAATTTTTCTATAGAAAATTTTTTTATCAAAAATTTTTCTATAGAAAATTTTTTTATCAAAAATTTTTCCATAGAAAATTTTTTTATCAAAAATTTTTCTATAGAAAATTTTTTTATCAAAAATTTTTCTATAGAAAATTTTTTTATCAAAAATTTTTCTATAGAAAATTTTTTTATCAAAAATTTTTCTATAGAAAATTTTTTTATCAAAAATTTTTCTATAGAAAATTTTTTTATCAAAAATTTTTCTATAGAAAATTTTTTTATCAAAAATTTTTCTATAGAAAATTTTTTTATCATAAACATTTCTATAGAAAATTTTTTTATCAAAAATTTTTCTATAGAAAATTTTTTTATCAAAAATGTTTCTATAAAAAATTTTTTTATCAAAAATTTTTCTATAGAAAATTTTGTTATACAAAATTTTTTTATAGAAAATTTTTTTATCAAAAATTTTTCTATAGAAAATTTTTTTATCAAAAATTTTTCTATAGAAAATTTTTTTATCAAAAATTTTTCTATAGAAAATTTTTTTATCAAAAATTTTTCTATAGAAAATTTTTTTATCAAAAATTTTCTATAGAAAAATTTTTGATAAAAAAATTTTCTATAGAAAAATTTTTGATAAAAAAATTTTCTATAGAAAAATTTTTGATAAAAAAATTTTCTATAAAAAAATTTTGTATAACAAAAATTTTTCTATAGAAAATTTTTTTATCAAAAATTTTTCTATAGAAAATTTTTTTTATCAAAAATTTTTCTATAGAAAATTTTTTTATCAAAAATTTTTCTATAGAAAATTTTTTTATCATAAACTTTTCTGTAGAAAATTTTTTTATCATAAACTTTTCTATAAAAAAATTTTTTATCAAAAATTTTTTAAAGAAATTTTTTTTATCAAAAAATAACCAAATAGTCGGGATGTAAATATTATTCAAAAAGAAGAGTATTCGCATTTGATCAGTCGATAATCTACGCTTTTACTTATGGTTTATGAACATAATTCTTAAGAGTTTTGTTTGTAAATTTAGTAATAATGCGAGGTTTTCGATCTGTTTAAATTGGGGATAATTCTCCTGAAGAGATGGCTTAACCAACAAACTTTTTTATCAAAAATTTTTCTATAGAAAATTTTCTTATAAAAAATTTTTCTATAGAAAATTTTTTTGTCAAATTTTTTTCTATATAAAACTTGTTTATCAAAAATTTTCTGTATAAAATTTTCTTATCAAAAATTTTTCTGTATAAAATTTTTTTATCAAAAATTTTTCTATAGAAAATTTATTTATCAAAAATTTTTTTATCAAAAATTTTTCCATAGAAAATTTTTTTATCAAAAATTTTTCTATAGAAAATTTTTTTATCAAAAATTTTTCTATAGAAAATTTTTTTATCAAAAATTTTTCTATAGAAAATTTTTTTATCAAAAATTTTTCTATAGAAAATTTTTTTATCAAAAATTTTTCTATAGAAAATTTTTTTATCAAAAATTTTTCTATAGAAAATTTTTTTATCAAAAATTTTTCTATAGAAAATTTTTTTATCATAAACATTTCTATAGAAAATTTTTTTATCAAAAATTTTTCTATAGAAAATTTTTTTATCAAAAATGTTTCTATAAAAAATTTTTTTATCAAAAATTTTTCTATAGAAAATTTTGTTATACAAAATTTTTTTATAGAAAATTTTTTTATCAAAAATTTTTCTATAGAAAATTTTTTTATCAAAAATTTTTCTATAGAAAATTTTTTTATCAAAAATTTTTCTATAGAAAATTTTTTTATCAAAAATTTTTCTATAGAAAATTTTTTTAACAAAAATTTTTCTATAGAAAATTTTTTTATCAAAAATTTTTCTATAGAAAAATTTTTGATAAAAAAATTTTCTATAGAAAAATTTTTGATAAAAAAATTTTCTATAAAAAAATTTTGTATAACAAAAATTTTTCTATAGAAAATTTTTTTATCAAAAATTTTTCTATAGAAAATTTTTTTTATCAAAAATTTTTCTATAGAAAATTTTTTTATCAAAAATTTTTCTATAGAAAATTTTTTTATCATAAACTTTTCTGTAGAAAATTTTTTTATCATAAACTTTTCTATAAAAAAATTTTTTATCAAAAATTTTTTAAAGAAATTTTTTTTATCAAAAAATAACCAAATAGTCGGGATGTAAATATTATTCAAAAAGAAGAGTATTCGCATTTGATCAGTCGATAATCTACGCTTTTACTTATGGTTTATGAACATAATTCTTAAGAGTTTTGTTTGTAAATTTAGTAATAATGCGAGGTTTTCGATCTGTTTAAATTGGGGATAATTCTCCTGAAGAGATGGCTTAACCAACAAACTTTTTTATCAAAAATTTTTCTATAGAAAATTTTCTTATAAAAAATTTTTCTATAGAAAATTTTTTTGTCAAATTTTTTTCTATATAAAACTTGTTTATCAAAAATTTTCTGTATAAAATTTTCTTATCAAAAATTTTTCTGTATAAAATTTTTTTATCAAAAATTTTTCTATAGAAAATTTTTTATCAAAAATTTTTCTATAAAATTTTTTTTTAAAGAAAATAATCTTATTCTTGAATTTTTTTTATAAAAATTTTCTTGTCAAAAATTTTTCAAAAAAAAATTTTCTTAGCAAAAATTTTTCCATAGAAAATTTGTTAACAAAAATTTTTTTTGTCAAATTTTTTTCTATATAAAACTTTTTATCAAAAATGTTTCTATAGAAAATTTTCTTATCAAAAATTTTTCTGTATTAAATTTTTTTATCAAAAATTTTTGTATAGAAAATTTTTTTTGAAAGAAAATAATTTTTTTATTGAATTTTTTTTTTTTATAAAAAATTTTTCTCAAAATATAACAGCGGGGGGGGGGTAAGATGTTTTAAAATAAACAAGTTTATTTTAAAAATAAGCTGAATGCATGAAGTTTTATCACAAAATAACAAAATTTTTGAATAATATTTACATCCCGACTATTTTGTTATTTTTTGATAAAACTGCGAAACTTAGGTTTGGCAGGGGCTAATATCGAAATGTAAAAGCTAATGATTACTAGACTGCAAGTAGAGAATGCTTATTTAAGCCCAATAGCTTTGACATGTGTGTCTTTTTTACTAACATTTAATAAAGTTCGATAGATCAGATAAACCATGCAGAAAATATGCTTCCAAATGTAGATGCCCTTAGATTTGCAAGAGCACATCGATTTGATGAAGATTTGATGCCGAGTAAGGGTTGTGTACTTTAATTCGTAACTATCATCCAACTAGTTAAAGTTCTTGATTAGTTATGTAAAACTCTGAAGTTAGCGGACCGATTTAGATCAAAGCTTTAACAATGATTGTTTTGTCAATATATACAAGCCTTAGAATTATAGGGTATACACTCTTAATTTTAGATACATACGTGAAACATATAGCTGTTGTGTAATGTACGATTTTTCGAAATTTTTTTTATGAATATTTATGTTTGAAAATAAATTCTCAATTCATTTATTTTATTTTTGCATATTTTTTTTAATAACTTTTAACTTTTGTTTAAACAGTCACAATTAATATTGTTTCTCCCTAACATTGATCTGAATGCTTTTATTAAGCCCAGCAGTGCTTCTCAAACTTTATACATATATATGTGTCTTCGCTAAGTAGTTATTGAGGCGAATAAGCATTAGCATGTTGTTAAAGTAAATATCATGTGGCTGTAATTAAAAAAATGTTGCTAAAGTCAACAAATGTTTATAAACATAAACATGTTGATAATCGATAGGTGTCCGCACTAAACAAAACAGAAAGTTGCAAAATTATCACCCACATTCATGTAATTATTAGCATAATCGTTTCTTTGTGTTAGTGAGATTGAAGCGCAGCATGATCAGATCATGTTAAATTGATTTTTGCAATGTTAATAAATTTATTATTATTAACAAAATACCGCAAAATTATTTAAAGGAGAATATTTAAACTCTCATTAAGAATATTTTTATTTATATCTCTTGTGAGAATGAGAATGAGAATAAAATTTAATATTATTTGTTTAAACAAATAAACAAAAGCTTTTAAGAAATTGTCAACATGAAATGATCATGTAAATTTGTACAAAGCTTAAAATAACTACTTTTGTAAATAAAAATATATGTTAATAAATAGACTTATGAATTTTTATAACATTTTCTTTAACTTTTAATACATTTAATTTACTAAGAATTTTATAAAATAATATAGATTACACTTTTATTCAATTGTTATGATAAAATGCAGCCAAGTTAGCCAACTTAACTTCAATTAAATGTCAAAAATGTATAAGTAAATTTGGTAATACTTTTGTTACTTGACATTTAATGTCATATATGAAAAAACCGAGTTGTTGTAATGAGAAAAGTGATGTGGTTAAATTCTTTTTCCTGTGTGCGTTGACCAAGACAACATCTTTAAGCCTAATTAAGGTTTAAAGAATTGTAAAAGTTTTTTTTAAGTTTAAATTTGTCTTACCCATAAAGTGATTTAATTCAATCAAAAATTCTTCTAATTAAAAGGTAATATTCTGTTTAAAATTATTTAATATATATAAAAAATTTTTAATTAAAGTTAAAATTTAGATTTGTTTTGCAAAATTCAATTAAAAAAACTTTGAAGCAATCGGTCGAAGATTTTCCATTCCGGAAACTAAAATAACTAGCTTCATTTTCTATTGACATATTGGCTCCAAATCAAATGTTATTAGTTTTTGAAAGGTAAATTTTCATTTAAAAAATTCTTTTTGCAAATGTAAAAAATTAAGCTAAATATTTTTATAACCTTTAGATTCTGCGAATATAAACTATTTTGTGAAATAATTTGAGAATTTTACTTCTATTTTGAATACTCTCCACAAATTTGTCAAATACGAGTCAAATCTTGATTGGCCAAGGCGCTTTACGAATTTATTATTTGTGGTGGACTCATATCTTGAGCCACCACTGTATTTTTTCTTTTACTTATTCTCTACTTATCGGTTTGAAAAAGTTAAAAGCTCTCAGCCGATGCAAATATATGTTTAAATTAATGTGTATCATTATACGTGGCATTCTTCAGAGCAAGGAGAAAATAAATATAAGGAGAGAGGACAAATTGATCGCCAAAAATCATCAAAAACCTCATTTTAATATTAACTTCCGAGCAGACAGAAGTCTGAATTAAAAATTGATTAAAGTTGTTATAATAAAAGAAAAAAAATTAAATTAAAGAAACAAAAAGTAAGAAGAATTAAGGAAATATAATTAAAATTTGGAAAAATCATCTTTAACATCATCCTGGAAAGAATTTTACCTCATCATTTCATCTTATCATCACTCTCATCTCGCTCTCATCTTTAGTTTTTTTGTAAAATATTGGTCTATGTGAAATTAAGTGGCTGCAAGTGTAACTAAATATAATGTTAATTGTAAAATAATGGAAAAAATAAAATAAAGTTAATTTCAATGTGAAAAAGTGTAGTCAACAATTTATAAGTGAATATTTTGAATATTGTGTTTTTTAACTTATAAAAAAATAAATTAATTAAAAAAAAAAAATTGTACTTAAATTTTGTTAAAAATAATAAATAATTAAAATCCTAATTAGTGCAAACTACTGTAAAATAAATAAATTTGCCTAAATTAAAACTACATAAATTTTGCTAAATTAAAAATTGAGATTAGTTTTGTTTTTTTTTCATATTTAAGATTTAGATTTATACATTTTTTTATTACTACAGGTTAATTAAGATAAAATAATGGAAAACCCCATATATTATTATATTCTTACCGCTCATTACATATTCGTTTAATAATTCTCATCATTCATCAGCTGCAGAGGCCTCTTCATGCTGTCACCTATACATCTATACAATTTAACATTGGTGAGTGAGAAAAAAAAAATTTCTATTGAGTTGGTAGTAGTGACTGTTAAACAAAACAAAATTTAGTGCATATTTATACTTTGCAACATTTGTTGAATATGTTTCACAACATTTTTTAACAATGTTTAAGTAAATGTAATTTTTCAGTAATAACTTTTGATCACTTTTTTGGTTCTAAGTTTTGTTTTGTTAAACATTTTATTTTCGCTATAATTTAAACAAAAATATATTTATATAATTTTATTTTGATTTAATACTTAATTTTGTTCGGTTTTTTTTTTTTGTCTTAAAAATCTATAATTGTCGATTTTTCTAAGTCGTTAAATTTAATTTTATCGAATTTTTAATAATTTTACGATTCCATTAGAAATTTAATTTCGTGTTTTAAGCCATTGGTTTTCATTTTAGTCTGAATTTGAATTTATAATTTAAGAAAAACTTAAGGTAATCTTAAGTATGTAAAAATTTAGTTTTAAGAGGTAATTAATACCTTGAATTTGTTAGTAAATATTAGCTTTTCGTTTAATAAATTGAATTTTTATAATGGAAAGATAAATTTCTTCGGTGTTCTTACTGTGATGTGAAAGAAAGTTCTCGATTTATGTTTAGGAGGGATCGTAGTTAAAACTTAACGCCAACTATGATCATAGGTAGGGAGGGTATAGAGGCGTGTCTCTTCCTAAAATCACCTAGGAGAGACTATGATAGTTATATAGTAATAATTTGGTTAATTTTGTGTTAGGTTTTCTGTTTATTTTGATCTATTTAGGTGGGAATTAGTTAACATCTTGCGCTTTATGTAGATCAAATTTGGCCCATTTATTTTTTTTATTTATAGTTTAACAGGAGTCTATAATAATATTTATGTAGAAAATTTCGTCCTTTGACAAGCAAGGTACATGAGACACGAATCCCCCCCACCCGACTGACCGCTAGTGGCTTCAATGGCTCCTACAGTCCTTGTACTTTGATTTAGAGCAGTATTTTCGCCAAGGCCCCAACATCTTCAGTTGTTTTTTGATCAGTTTTCAGAAATTTTTATTTTATGTAGCGATAGTACCCGCAATACAACCATCAGAACAACGTGTAAGGAAATTTTGTTCATTACAGTTGAATGGATGGATATCAGCCTTGTCGGAAAAGTTATTGGAGATTTACTTATTAATCTGTTAGTTAACTAATTAAGATGAATACTTCATCAATAATATTTGGGATGTATTGTTCTTCCGATCTGTCTGATTGATGTGTGGAAAGTTTTGCTCTAGTTCTTTGTGGAATTATGTGATTTAATTTATCAGCATTAAAGTGATTCCCGGTCGGGGTTATATGGGAGATTTCACTAAATATGAACCGAGCTCGCCCATTTTCAATACCGAACTTTTCAAGAGATCAGAAATACTTTTGTCAAATGTTGTCCCTCTAGAAAGTTTATTTTAGGCGCTATTGCCCTGAATAACGATATTGTACAACGTCTTTATACTAAATGTCATCATCGTATCTATTATAATTTGTCATTTATTAGCTACTAAGAAGCAATTGTCAAAAGTGAACGGATTTCTCAAATTGCAATTAAAAAAATTAAATTTTCGTTGATATGTGAGATACTTACATACATATCGAGGGTTTATATTCAAATAGTGCTATCTACAAATTTACAATTTTACAGGAGAGCGAAAAACTGTTCTTGTCATTAACTATAAGAGTTGTAAATAAACTTTGTTTTACAATACCATATACATTGGGGCTAAGATTTTGTACAAATTAAGTTTTTTTAATTAACTCCTTATATTTGCGCTTCTATAGTAGATAGCACTTTTTACGAGTTAAAATTTTATCGTTTCAAGTACTAAAGCAAGTAGATAGCATTATTTTTACAACGAAAAAATAAAATATTATGAAAATTGAGACTTTTATCAAAATATCACGAAATTTAATTAAAATAATAAGTTTTTTGAATAAAACAAGATTTATTATAATTATATTAATAGAATTCAAGGCATCATCTTTCTTATATGACCTTTATTTACAATCTGTTAAGGTCAAAGGCCGATCATATTTTAGAAACCCATAATTACAGTACGTTGTAGGAAATTATGGTCCATTTTGTTAGTTTATCACTAATTAAAATGTATATTTTATAAAAATTGTTATTATTTCCACAAATATTTTTAATGCAGATAGCACTATTTTTTGATTATGAGTAGATAGCACAAACACAATTTATAAAAAAAAATGTTTTAGAATTATTTTTCATTCTTAAAATTTATATGATATATGGCAGATGAGCCAAGGAACACGTTTCTATTAAAAACCATTTTGGTCGAAAATGTAGATAGCACTTTTTGAATATAAAGCGTCGATATGTAGGTTTTGAACGGATATCATGTACTTAGCTGCATTTTTGTTCTTTCTAGGAGGATTACCTATAATTTGATGTACAAAACATTCTCAAATGTTATTATAATGTTCAAAAGTCAGACACAAAATTAAGATAAATGCAGTGTGTCTGTCTCTTAAAATCAGATTTTTGGAGCTTCTGGAAGGTATAAACATATGCATTTTACACAAAATTTTAGGATATCGTCTCACCCTGAATTTCATCATTGTCGATGAAAACACCTGAAATATCGCTTAAACACTAAATTATATCTACCACAAATTACCTTATAACCTGCGAAGAACGCTATTAAATTTCAAAATAATCATCTGAGATATCGACAAAACAGGAGCTCCAAAAACTTGACTACAACAGAAAAAAGGACAGAGAGGTAGGCGGACGGACGGACAGACAAACAGACGGACAGACAAAAAGACAGACGGACGGACGTCGAAAAATCGATTCTCCTGTCGATTCTGAGTCGATCGGTACAATTTGAATGGTATTCATAACCAGATTTGTGGAGTTTATATATCAGATTTTAGGAAATCCTCCCACAAAGAACGCTGTCAAATTTCATCACAATCGGTCCATAAACACCTGTGATATCACTGAAACAATACTTACAAAATGTAAACAAAATTTCTTAGACACGTACTTTGGGCAATTTGCTGTACATCACAAGTACTGTTTTGGCGATATCTCATTTGTTTATGGACCGCTTTTGATAAAATTTAATAACGTACTTGGCAGGGGAATTTCCTAAAATCTGATATAAAATTTATGTATGTCCTTGCTAAAGGAGGATGGTTTTTCCTATTTATGCATTTCATTATTTCAACAAACATTCTCAAATGCGTACTTCGGGCAATTTGCAATACATCAAATTTAGTGTTTTGACGATATCTCAATTGTTTATGGCCCGATTTTGATAAAATACAGAGTGCTTTGGGGAACCATTTCCTACAATCTGGTATATAATATATTATCACATGTACAACAGGAGTAATTTTTATCTTGTTATTTAAAAGTGTGTTTCAATCAAAAATTTTTAAATTTTCGTCTAATTTTTGGTATTTTTCGATATTTTCGGTGTTTATAAACCGATTTTAATGAAATTTAATAGCGTTCATTGGGGGAGAATTTTCTAAAATCTGATATATAATTTATGTAGGTCCATCCTCCTGGGGTTTCAGAAACTTGATTTCAACAGACAGACAGACAGACGGACGGACGGACAGACAGACAGACGGACATCGCTTAATCGATTCTCCTCCCGATTCTGATTCGATCGGTATAATTTTTATGGGGTCTACGATCACAAACTTATAATACCCTTTCGCCTATTGGTGAAGGGTATAAAAATATAAAAGTCTAAAATTGTTTAATATTAGAATTTTTGTCTATTTTGAAAAATGTTCCAATGTTTACTAAAACAATAGTGTCGTGGCAACAATGTTCGAGATTATATTTCTTTGTTCTCTCAAACCCTGTATTTTGTTGCTATAAATTGGATTTTGATGTGTTTCTCGACTATTTTGTTTTTGTTTTTTATTTAACAAAGCGGCACCAACCAACTCTGTTAACATCCAAATTACAGCTGAATGATTTTAATACTCATTTTCACGAGTTTTATAAATGTTCGCCGTATTTACGAAATTTAAAAAAATTCATCGGCTACTGGTGGTATGGACTGCCTACTCCTGATTATATGTAGTATATGTAGTTTGACAAAATATTTTTGTTCTCTCTTAAAGAGAGCTGTCAAACTATATATAAAAAAACTCTGTTCTTAAAGGTTCATTAAGTATATTCAGAAACATCCTTCAGAGAGCAATTCTTACTGTGGCAAATGACTAAATATGTTCTGCTCACCAGGAAGTACGAAATTCGACAAATAAAACCTTTCTTCTTAGGTGTGTAACGCAGTTTTAATTTTCACCTGAGGTATGCCTTGTCTGTCGAGGTTCATCAAAGATCTGCTTCTTTTAATATAGTTTGCTTCAACAGGGCGGTATCTTCGTGAGTCGTTGGTCAAGTGCTATGCTTATTTGGGTTAAAGGAATAAGAAACTTCTAAGATTGTACAATACGAGTTTTGATCTTACGATCAGCACTACGCAATGATTTATTTACCGAGTTCTTCGGCTCGATTTAAAGTGCAAACAGTTCTTAATGACTAACTACAGGGTGTTATGATATAGCGTTCGGGATAAATTATAAGGTCTCAGCTACCTACGAAATATTATGAAATAATGATCCGATTGGCTAGCTATGAACCTACCATCTAATGAGATAAATGTTTCAGATCTCGGTTGGCTAACTATATTTCAATGATAAGTACTTCGGTTAATATTGAGTACTCCGATGAGATAAAAATTTCGGCTCAAAATCCGATAACTACTGTATTCACTCCTACGAGATAATTACTTAAGCAAAGAATACTCCGATGAGATAAAAACTTCGGCTTTCAATCGGCTAACTACAGTATTATAATATGTATAACAATCGGATCATTAACTACGATTTTAACTACTAGGAGGAACTAAGTTCAGCCTCCTCCTCCTCGACTAAATTAGAATTATGTTTAGATTTTGTTGTTTTTATATTTTGTTATTTGTTTATAGATATATAAAGGAGGTAGCAGAAATGAAAAATAGGGTGTTCACAAAAGGTAGTGTTGTGGATAGATAAAAGTAGAAGAATTTGGTAATATTTGTAACGGCACGTTACAGGTGGCACTGAAATTTGTTTCGCGGACTGTGTCATAGCTCAAATTATACCGGGTATTTTTGAATAATATTTTTTGGTCAATTCATACCGAGTTTATATTATATCGCTTTGATTTTATTTATATTATATCGCTCAAAGTATACCGGGTGTTTTTGATTTATATTATATAGCTCAATAATAACGTGTATTTCTGATTTATATTATATCGCTCAAATTGTACCGGGTATTTCTGATTTATATTTTATTGCTCAATTCATACCGCGTATGTTTGATTTATATTATATCGTTATATCGATTTAATATTATATCTAGCAATGACTGCTTTTTATGTTGTGATTTAAATTTTTAAAGCAATTTCTGAGCGATATCTTTTAAAATTGATTTTTTTGAATTTTTATTTTTTTTATTTTTTATATAAAAATCAGAAATTTTTAAAATTAGCCATAAAAATTGGAAAACTTGAAAATTTTCCAAAAAACTTGGAAAACCCATTAAAATGGGAAATTTTGAAAATGTCTCGTAAAAATGGTAATTTTTGAATATTTCCCATAAAAATAGGAAATTTGGAAAATTTTCCGTACAAATGGGAAATTTTGTATATTTCCCATAAAAATCGGAAATTTTGAAAATTTTCTATAAAAATGGGAAATTTTGAAAATTTCCTATAAAAATGGGAAATTTTGAAAAATCTGCTGTAAAAATGGGAAATTTTAAAAATTTACCGTAAAAATAGGAAATTTTGAAAATTTCCCATAAAAATGGGAAAATTTGAAAATATCCTATAAAATGGGATATTTTGAAAATTTCCTGTAGAAATGGGAAATTTTAAAAATTTCCCGTAAAAATAGGAAATTTTGAAAATTTCCCATAAAAATGGGAAAATTTGAAAATTTCCTATAAAAATTTGATATTTTGAAAATTTCCTATAGAAATGGGAAATTTTAAAATTTTCCCGTAAAAATAGGAAATTTTGAAAATTTCCCATAAAAATGGGAAAATTTGAAAATTTTCCATAAAAATTTGAAAATTTAAAATATCATCAAAAAGGGAAATTTTGATTTTTTTATGGGAAATTTTCATAATTTCCGGTTTTTATTTTTTTTTTGAAAAATTTAAATTTTCCAAGTTTTGAAAATTTCCTATATAAATGGGAAATTTTTTAAAATTTCCCATTAACATTGAAAATTTTGAAACCTTGTTATAAAAATGTAAACTTATTATAAAAATAGGAAATTTATAAAAATAAAATTTTAGAAATTTCTTATGGGAAAAAATTTTTAAAATTTCTAATAAAAATGGGAAGTTGTGAAAATATCCTAAAAAAGGTGTATTTAAAAATAAGATACATTTTTAAGTTTTCCACTTTTTATGTTTTATTTAAAATTTTTTAAATTTCCCATTTTAATGGGAAATTTTCAAACTTACCCATTTTTATGTAAAATTTTAAAAATTTCCCATTTTTATGGGAAATTTTCAAAATTTCCCTTTTTATGGAAAATTTTTTAAATTTCCCATTTTAATGGGAAATTTTCAAACTTACCCTTTTATATGGGAAATTTTAAAAATTTCCCTTTTTATGGAAAATTTTAAAAATTTCCCATTTTTATGGGAAATTTACAAAATTTACCTTTTTATGGGAAATTTACTAAATTTCCTTCTTTTACGGGAAATTTTCAAAATTTCCCATTTTTATGGGAAATTTTAAATGAGCTAAAACCTATTGACTTCCCTCTGCAAATTATTAATTATGTGGGCCTGTTTAGGTAGAAAACTTTCTCACAGACATATTTCACTATAAAGACCCCATGTATCCATTCTTGATATTTGCATAAACATAAGTTTATTAAGTGTAGAATAGTATTTTCTTCTCTTTTATGTTCGGGAGTATCAATGGGTCTTACTGTGGTTGTTTATGCCGATCTAGACTAGTACAATATTTTGGTAACAAATGGTGCCTCTGCCTTAAAGTTCTTCAATATTAGTAAATATTTTCCATTAATTATCAATGTTCAGTTAGCAGTTCTGTTGTCACAGTTCGACCGTCGCTGTTGAAATTGGACGAAATCGGTTCATTACTTCTTGTACCACCCAAAAGATTTAATTCTTAGAAGATTTTGGCCAGAAATTTATGTATAATATATTTAATATGAATATTGCTTGTACAAACAAAAATCGCAGTACTAAGTTTGTTTGAAATCGGTCTCTATTTGAAAAAAGGTCCAGAGATCTACAATCAAAAGTCACTTATTTGAGCCGTAGTGTATTTAATATCGTCTATTATTAACTAACTTTGAAAATGTAAAAATAATTTTAGAATAATTTATATTTCAAATAATTTATACCAATTATAAAATTTTACCACCTCAATTTATTTCACTATAATTATAAGCCGCTAAAAATTTAGCATATCAAATTGTCACAATTTAGAACTAATTTTAATTACATGCTTTTTTTGTCCATGTTTGTATATATATTAAAACGGTTTCTGTAATGTGTGAAAAATATGTATGTAAGCTTGAAAAAAGCTTTAATTACATTATTTACTAATTAATTCCATAAAAGCATAAATTATATTTAACTATCAAATTAATTTTAGATATTTTAAAATCTTGTTGACATAGAGATTTAATGCGCAAAAATTTATTTAAATTAGAGATTAGGGCCAACAAAATGACTCCCACTGCGAGCAAAATTTTTGCCACAGATTTTAATGTGATTAAAAACCCATAATTATAATTACAATAAGTGATTTTAATTATTTTAAAGGTTGTATTTAATTTATTTAGTTATTTATATTGAAAAATACTCTCACCTATAGCATCATAGGTGGAAGGGATGTATGAATTTTATGCGTATGTATTAGATTAGTTACCAGTCATCTCAGAAAAATTTCCTTCCGATCTTTTAAGATATTTTTAGAAAATCTGATATTTAGATTGGTAAAAATCGGTTCATTATTTCGGATAATTCTCATAGGTCGGACTTCCCAGAATTAGGATTGTGATCAGAAATTTTAATATATATTTTTTTAGTTTAGAAGAAATGTTGGTTATAAAAATAAAAATCGCTTTAAAAAAATGTTGTTGGAATCGGTCCATATTTGATAATACTTCTCATATATACAAGTCGCTAGAAAATGTTTGTCTGATAAAAACAAGTACTATAGTCAAGTGCTATAGTCGGTCAAGCCCGACCATACGATACCCTTCACCACTTAGGTCAAAGGTGTTCTTCTTTCTGTATAAAGACAAATATTTGCTAAATTTTACCATCATACAAACATTTTCTCAAAACTAATATATTTAAGCTGTTTCCGTCATTTAGACTTATATAAGAGCTAGGGCAAATGTGGACCGATTATCTCCAAATTTAGCAAATTGATTACAGTTGTTACAAAAATTATCTTTGCAAAAAATAAACTTAAAATTCTCATTACCTTCAGATTTAAGAGCGATTTAGTTAGTGATTTTATTCTCACTTAGTGCGATTTGACACATAAGTTTGTATGGGAGCTATAGTCAAATGTGGACCAATTTCAATTTGATACAGTGATTTTAAATAGTTTACATAAGCATTACTTGTTTTAAATTTCATGAAAAAATGTTGATATTTGTGACCAATAAATCAATACCGGGAAGTGGGACCTATGGGAGGTGCCATAAATAATGGAGCGATGTTGACGAATTTCAATAGCCATGGCCCCACTACGAAAAAAAAAATTATATGTGTCAAATTTCATCAAATTATCATTAGAATTGCGACCTGTATTTTGATTACAAGGTTTACATGGGAGTTCAGCCAGCCAGACGGACGGACGGACTGACATCGCTAAATCAACTCAGAAAGTGATTCTAGATCTATTTGTATACTAAAAGGTGGGTCTAAGACAAATATTTCCATGCGCTACATACATCAGCACAAACTTATAATACCATTTCCTACCATGGAAGTGAAGGGTATAAAAAGTAAGGAATATTGCTTATAATAAAAAAGCATTGCATACCTTCAGGCTTAAACTTTTAATGAAATTGCAGTTATTAATCCTAACATTAGTTTAAATTACATTATCTTGAGATTTACGAAGTACCATTGGAGTCTACGGATTTCAATAAAAATTAGTAGAGTACTTTCTTAGATCAAATAATAGGCATGTTACGAATTCCAAAAAATTTTATTGAGAAGTTCGCCTTATTCATTGAGAATAAAAATATATGAAACAAGTAAGAGTGTTATATTCGGCTGTGCCGAATCTTATATACCCACCATCAAGTTGTGTTAAGTTCTCAAACAGGGTGCAGCTAATTCAAAATCTGGACCAAAACTGAAAAAATCGCTAAGCTAATTGGTATTGTTGGTAAAACCTTTGGACTAAATTCGGTTGCCGTAGCTTTATAGTTTAACATTTAAAAATATTTTAGTGGTTTCCCAAGTATTTACTTTGATCAAAATTCGGTCTCATAACCGGGTATAGTTTTACATTAATAATTTGTTAAATACTTTTCGTTGAGCTTAATATGTAGTTAGGCTAAACACGTTAATAGTAATACGGCAGGTCCATATATTTCGTTAGGAGTTCCTAATGCATTTATCATATATAAAGTCTGGGCTGAACATTGATTGATGCCTATCTAATTTCATAGGCGCAATCTTAATATAATGAATGTACCTCCAAATTTTTTTGATTGTAGATGTAAAAAGGGGATGTTATATATATAAGAATTATAGCCAAATGTTGACCGATTGTAAAAAAATTTTAAACACTGGCTGGTATATATATAGAGCTTATTCTTGCAGAATTTAGTGGCCATAGCTATTATAGTTTCTAATTTAATAGCTTTTAACTGGCCTTTGCTAAAATTTTTGGTTTCCGTGAGTGTTTTTTATATGAAAGCTAAAGTCAAATATGGACTGATTCCTATAAGCTTCGATAAACTGGTCAAAAACTGCATTAAACCTCCCTATTTTAAATTTAATCGTCATAGCTAGTACAATTGTATTCAATTTATGAGCATTAATGTGTTTCGCGGGGCGGGGTTATATGGGAGCTCTTACTAAATTTGAACCGATTTTGTCCATTTTCAACACACATCTTTTTCAAGATAAAATAATTTTTGTAAAATTTTGTCCCTCTAGGTCTTTTCGTTAAGGCGCTATCGTGGTTTTATCTGACGGACAGACGGACATAAACAACCTTTTCTTTATGTATTTTTGTGTTTCCATTAGTTTTTTATATGGGAGCTATGGTGAAATGGTGACCGATTGTGACAAAATTTTGCACACTGGCTGACATTAACATTAGACTTCCTTGTGCTCAATTTAGTCTTACTACCTTTTGTAGTTAAGGAGCTATCACGCTATCATTTTATCTGACGGACAGACGGACATAAATCCCCTTTTCTTTTTGAATTTTTGTGTTTTCGTAAGTTTTTATATGGGAGCTAGGACTTTCTTGTGCCAAATTTAGTGGTTATACTTTAGTGGTTATACTTTTAGATTTATTGGCATTTAAGTGTATTTTAGGTGAGATTTAGGCTGTTTTCGTAAGTTTTTTGTATGTGAGCTATGGCTAAATGTGAACCGATTTTGATGAAATTTTACACGCTGCCTAGGGCTAATGTAAAACTTCTATATACCACTTATATATTTTATATATTTTATCATCATAGCTGCTATAATTTGTCATTTATTAAAAAATAAGCGATTAGCCTAGACGAGGTTATACGGGAGCTATGGTCAAATGTGAACCGATTTTGCCCAATTTCAATACCAAAATTTTCTCAGAGATGAAGAATATTTTTACTAAGTTTCAGTGAGCTAGCTCCTTTTGTTTAGGCGTTATCGTGATTTCAACAGACAGACAGACAGACGGACATCACTCAATCGTCTTTGAATTTCATAAGGATTCAGAATATATATCGTTTTTGTTTTTTGAGCCAATATTAAGGAAATTACAAACGGAACGACAATCTCAATATACCCCCCATTCTTTTTGATGGAGTGTATAAAAAAGTATTGCATACCTTCAGGCTTAAATTTTAAATCAAATTGCAATTATTAATCCTAACATTAGTTTAAATTACATTATCTTGAAATTTAAGAAGTACCTCTAGGAGTCTACGGATTTCAATAAAAATTAGTAGAGTTCTTTCTTAGATCAAATAATAAGCATGTGACGAATTTCACCAAATTTTATTGAGAAGTTTGCCTTATAAAAATACATGAAAAAGTAGGGGTCCAAGGCAGGTATCCCAAGAAATAGACGGATTTCAACCAAAATAAGTTCAGCCCTTTCTTGAATCAAAAAATAAAAGTGTGCCGAATTTTATCAAATTCTAGAGAAAATTGCGGGTTATACATTGAGAATGAAAATAAGTGAAAAAATTGGGTTCCAAGGGAGGTACCCCACGGAGTCATCGGATGTCAACCAAAATTAGTAGGGCTCTTTTTTGGATCAAAAAAATAGAAGTGTGCTAAATTTTTATCAAATTCTTTTTTTTTTTTTTTTTTTTTTTTTTTGTATTGGACCAACACTCAGGGGATGACCCCTACGTATGCATATGCATTGTGATGGAACTACGAAAAAAGGTTGTGGGAAGGAGGATAGAGGAAGTAATGTTTGTGGATATTCGATTTGAACCTTTGGGTATCATAATTTGAGGAGAAGACTGATGCAGGAAGTTTATTCCACATTCGTGCAGAACGGCTAAAAAACGAGTTTTCTCTATAGTGCGTCGTGCGATCCACTGGAAAGTCGACTACAAAGGGATGAGCCCTTGTTGAATAGCGTGTGCTACGAAGAAATGTCCGGGTTTCTGGAACAAAATCCCTAATTTCGTTTGACCACATGCCATTGTAGTAGCGATAGAACAGTGAAACGCAAACCACATTACGACGATGAAAATGGGGCTCCAAGGGGAGGTACCCCAAGGAGTAGACGGATTTCAACCAAAACTATTAGAGCTCATTTTTGGATAAAAAAATTAAAGTGTATCAAATTTGATCAAATCTATTGCAAATAGCGTTTTATACATTAAGAATAAAAATAAGTGAAAAAAGTGGCGGTCCAAGGGAGGCAACCCAAGAAGTTGACGGATTTCAACCAAAACTAGTGGAGCTTAAATAATAAAATAATAAAATTCTGGTGAAAATTGTGGGTTATACATTGAGGAGAAAAATAAGTGAAAAAATGGGGGTCCAAGGGAGGTACCCGAAGGAGTAGACGGATTTCAATTTTTTTTTTTTAATTTTTAATCTATATAAAACTAAATAAGTGTGCCAAGTTTTATCGTTGTAGGATCACTCCTTTTTTTGCAGTTAGATGTATGAAGAAATATCACTGTGCGACGGGCCAACCTATTTATACCCTTCACCACCATAGGTGGAAAGGGTATTATAAGTTTGTGCTGATGTATGTAACGCATGGAAATATTTGTCTTAGACCCACCTTTTAGTATACCAATAGGCTTAGAATCACTTTCTGAGTCGATTTAGCGATGTCCGTCCGTCCGTCCGTCTGGCTGGCTGGACCCCAATATAAACCTTGTAATCAAACTATAGGTCGCAATTCTAAAGATAATTTAATGAAATTTGGCACAGATCATTTTTTTGATAATGGGACCATGGCTATTGAAATTCGTCAAAATCGGTCTATTATTTATAGTACCTCCCATAGGTCCCACTTCCCGCAATTGATATATTGGCCACAAATATCAATATTTTTTCATGAAATTTAAATAAAATACTGCTTTTGTCAACTAAAATCACTGTGCCAAATTTCATTAAAATCGGTCCTTATTTGACCATAGCTCCCATACAAACTTTTCTTTAAAAACGCACTAAATGAGACAAAAATCAGTAAAAAGCTCGTAAATCTGAAAATAATTTGAATTTTAAGTTTATTTTTACATACATAATTTCTGTAACAACTGTAATCAATTTGCCAAATTTCGAGATACTCGGTCCACATTTGACCCTAGCTTTCATATAAGTCCAAATGTCGGAAGCAGCTTAAATATAAAAGTTTTAAGAAAATGTTTGTATGATGGCAAAATTTAGCAAATATTTGTCTTTATACAGGAAAAATAACACTTTTGACCTTAGTGGTGAAGGGTATCGTATGGTCGGGCTTGACCGACTATAGCACTTTTTTACTTGTTTTTTTTAGTTCTTATGGCGGCAAATGTTAGTAAACTACATCAACGGGTGTTAACATAGTTACCCGGGTGATACCACGAGGAGGTCAGTGTCTACAGTTGAGATGAAAGATAACCAAGATAAGTCTGGGCATACCAAGTTGAGACCAATCAGTACCGTTGCTTAGTATCCAATATCCCCTACATCACCCCATATTTGATCATACTACTCATATACATATGTATATTAGGTTGCACCTTACATTACGAAAGTGCGAAATTTAACCGTAATTTCCCCTAGAACTTTTCTATGTAACATAAAAACATGCTGACCAATTTGTTTTATTTGCATAGGGGGAACACATGCCGCATCCGCCCACAAAGTGTTAAGTTTTATTGTATGGAAAAAATTGGGAGTTTTTTCGGTTATGGCCAAATTTTAAATTAAATTATTTAAAAGATTTAATGGAATGTAAAAGAGAACTTAAGTAGCTTCAGTTTAGGTCATCAGCATTAAAAATCCATGAAGTAGTTTCGGAGTTATTGCAGTTTTTCCCCGAAAATTCGCTTCCTCGACGATACGCCTAAGGATATACAGCCAAAAAATTTACTTAAGGCACAGAAAAAAACTAAATTTCAAATTAAGACATGATTTACAATTCTATGACCTTTAAGTACTAAATGATTGAGTTTCGTTAAAATATAACTTAATTTACTTAGCTTTTTTTCATATTAAAAATTTATACTTTTTCTCAGGCCGGTTTCAAAAATCATTTTTTAATTTTTTAAAAATTTTGTTTCACAAATTTTCCAAATAATAAATTTGCTTTCCAGTATCATAAAACAAACAAATGGAAGAATAAAATGCCAAAAATTGAAGTCGATATCTTAAGGAGCTTCGCCGTACCTGCGTTTTGAAATCGTAAAATTTCGCGAAAATGTGATTGTTATGTTGTACCAATGTTCAACATCAGTAAAAGTAATAGTGAATATTCTTCCTTAGACTACAAAAAATGTACTTAGCATTGTTTTCTTTTTAAGTGGAAAAATTTAACCCTCTCCTTACAGGGGTCAAAATTCAGAGTTTGGATTTTTTTAATTTTCTATAGGAAAGTGACAGAATACTAAGAATTTATTACCAAATTTTGTTCAAACTGCATGAATATATTAATTTTTATTAATAATTAATAGAAATTCAACTTTTTAATTCATTGAACCACATTTCACCTTAAAGGTGTAGGATAACATATGGCCGGACTTAACCCACTTTAAAACTTTTTGACTTGTTGAGATTTTATTTAAAGAAAGCCCAGAGGAAAACAAAAATAACTCCTAGTTTCTCAATTTCTTAGTAAATTGTTATTTTTAAAACTAATCAACCTCGACTAACAGACATCCAGTACAAAGTTCAAAGTGTTTTTAAGATAAATACTCCAATATTGTTTAATACTAATGCACTTCATTTACTTTTTTGCACAAGAAAAACCTAAACTGCAATCAATAACACTCTATTACAACATTTGAAAAAAAAAATAGGAAATAATTGTAGTCGGTCATGGTCGACCATAAGTTACTCTCCACTGTTGAGGACTGGTCAAAAGCCAAAATTTCAAACAAATTAAACTACTCTTTTATGTGTTGTGATCCCTAAGTACAAAAACACTCGAAATTTTAATTTTCAAAATCTCAATTTTTGGTAGAAAAGTCTTATATAAGGTACCCAATATAATGGACCCCTTCGTCTTAGTCAATTTTAGTAGACACAAAATGATTCTAAGCCACTAAACAATTTAATATGAATCCGTAAGAGTTCAAAATCTCGTTTCTCGGAGTAAAAGTCTTATATAAGGTACCAAAATAAAGGACCTTTTTTCAATAGGCACAAAGTTACTCTAAGTTGGTTTTCAAACTTAAAGTTCAATATCAAAATAAGATTTCTATTGGTTACAAAACTGACCCCTAAATCAATAACCTTACCACTTATGAAAGTGTAGGGTATAAAAAGTATCTGGAAAATAAACAGAGGGAAATACAGAAATCGTTGCAAATGACATATGGTTTTCGGTAGTAAAACTCTTAGAGCAAATAACGAAACAACAATTACTTTGTCCATTACTGATGAGTTTTTGTTACTGCAGATTTACTTGGGCACTGTTTTTTTTCGTTTTTGCTTCAATGCATTTAGCATCACTCAGTCATTGAAAGCTAAATTAAAGTTTGTTTTTTAGATGTCATGGCAAATGTTACGAAATCCTAAATTACGAAACAATGATATACATACCTACAAATATATAAAGTTTTGAAAAGCAAAACAAATGCCCTACACCAAGTACAGTAGTATCATAAGACTTAGAAAAAGTTTAAGTTACATTTTTGTAAGGCTTAGTGCAAGTTTTAGTAAAAGTAAGTCACAGTATAAGACAATTCAATTTTAGTATACAAATTGTATAAGATTCAGTCTTATTCAAGTCTTAGTATAAAATTAGTACAACCCAAGTTAGCATTTTTTGAAAATTTTAATCAAATATTTTTTGACTATTTATGATATCACTTATGAGTCAAAAATTATATTTTTGTGTGAGAAAATGGTACCCTTAATACGACTCTTCAACAAGAGTATTTAATGACTCGTTTTTCTGATTAGAATATGACTGCACACATTTTGCTAGATTTGTTAAAAAACAAGTAAGAGTGCTATATTCGGCTTTGCCGAATCTTGTAAACCCACCATCAAGTTGTGTTAAATTTAGAAATATATCTCATATATCTACAAGCTTGCAGCTAATTCAAAATCTGGACCAAAACTGAAAAAAATCGCTAAGCTCATTGGTATTGTTGGTAAAACCTTTGGACTAAATTCGGTTGCCATAGCTTTATAGTTCAACATTTAAAAATATATTTAGTCTCATAACCGGGTATAGTTTTACATTAATAAGTTGTTAAATACTTTTCGTTAATATGAAGTAAGGCTAAACACGTTAATAGTAACACGGCAGGTCCATATATTTCGTTAGGAGATCCTAATGCATTCATCATATATAAAGTCTGGGCTGAACATTGATTGATGCCAATCTAATTTCATAGGCGCAATCTTAATATAATAAATGTACCTCCAAAGCTTTTTGATTGTAAATATAAAAAGGGGTTGTTATATATATATACGAATTATAGCCAAATGATGACCGATTGCAATAAAATTTTACACACTGGCTGGTATATATATATAGAGCAAAATTTAGTGACCACAGCTATCATAGTTTCTAATTTAATAGCTTTTAACTGGCCTTGGCTAAAATTTTTGGTTTCCGTGAGTGTTTTTTATATGAAAGCTAAAGTCAAATATGGACTGATTCCTATAAAATTTGATAAACTGATCAAAAATTGCATAAAACTTAACTTTTTTAAATTAATTCGTCATAGCTATTACAATTGTATTCAATCTATCAGCATTAATGTGTTTCCCGGGGAGGGGTTATATGGGAGCTCTAACTAAATTTGAACCGATTTTGTCCATTTTCAACACACATCTTTTTCAAGATATCCAAAATACTTTTGTACAATTTTGTCCCTCTAGCTTTTCTCGTTAAGGCGCTATCGTGCTATTATCTGACGGACAGACGGACATCGTGCTTTTATCTGACGGACAGACAGACATAAACAACCTTTTCTTTATGTGTTTTTGTGTTTTCATAAGTTTTTTATATGGGAGCTATGGCCAAATGGTGACCGATTATGACAAAATTTTGCACACTGGCTGGCATTGACATATGAATTCCTTGTACTTAATTTAGTCTTACTAGCTTTTGTAGTTAAGGAGCTATCATTATTTTTTCTGACGGACAGACGGACATAAGTCCCCTTTTCTTTTTGAATTTTTGTGTTTTCGTAAATTTTTTGTATGGGAGCTAGGTCGAATGGTGACCCATTGCGGCAAAATTTTGCACACTGGCTGGCATAAGACTTTCTTGTGCCAAATTAAGTGGTTATATCTGTTATACTTTTAGATTTATTGGCATTTAAATGTATTTTAGGTGAAATTTTGGCTGTTTCCGTAAGTTTTTTGTATGGGAGCTATGACTAAATGTGAACTGATTTTGATGAAATTTAATGTGCTGCCTGGGGCTTACGCAAAACTTGTATATATCAAATTTTATGATCATAGCTATTATAGTTTGTTTTTGATTAGCAAATAAGCGATTAGCGTCGGCGAGTTTATACGGGAGCTATGGTCAAATGTTAACCGATTTGGCCCAATTTCAATACCAAAATTTTCTTAGGGATGAAGAATGTTTATACCAAGTTTAAGTGAGCTAGCTTCTTTCGTTTAGGCGTTATCGTGATTTCAACAGACAGACATATAGACGACAGACGGACAGACAGACAGACAGACATCGCTTAATCGAATAGAATTTCATAAGGATTCAGAATATATATCGTTTTTGATTTTTGAGCAAATATTAAGGAAATTACAAACGGAATGACAATCTCAATATACCCCCCATTGTTTTTGATGGTGGGTATAAAAGTAAAGCTTTTTATTACTCAACACAGTATACCTATTTTTAGAACACGTCATATCTATTTTTAGAACAGTGAAGTTGTGTTAATAATTATAGAAATTGATGTTGCCGAGACCGAGGATAGAACCTAGGCTGCTGAATATGATATGTTATGCTTAGTAGTCGATAGACGTATTAGGATCGTTTGCACGATAAGATTTGGACTGCACATATTCTGCAAGAATTGTTAGTGTTTTTGTGAACCAGTCGTTTTCTAAGCATTTTAAGGAGTCTTTTTGCAATCTCTTTTAGATCACCAAGCTGATTAATCGGATTTTGATCATCTATACGAATCCCAAAAAACTAATTTTGCTGATATTATCGGCAACAATCACCAAATTGCTAGCTGGGAACCCTTACATAAGTATCAGTTTAAGTATTAGTATTAGATTTCATAAAAGTTTTTTAAAGATTTTAGAATAAAATCTAGTATAACTAAGATAACTAAGATATAACAAGATTTTATACTAATATTAACTAATCAGACCCGGCGTTGCCAGGGTTAATAAGTTAGTGTTAATGGAATTGACATCAATATTTTTGTGAACAAGTAATGCACATTCACATAACCATTGCAGGGGTGGAGCCTGGAATTACTGGAAGTGTTTGCGGAAAATGACCGGCTAGTAAAGTTAGTGCTTCCCTAAATAATAAAGCTTTGATTCTGAAGTCCTCTAGAATATAGTCGAGATTTTCCAAAGATTTTTTATTTGCTATTATGCATTCATACTATATTATAATATTATATGAAGTAGAATTTTTTTCTAATATTAATATCAAACAGTCGTCAACAATCTTTAGACAAACAAAAAACCGTCAAAAAGGTATTACCCCATTACAATCGTCAAACAAAGATCAAACGACTATCAACTAATGTTCGAACAATCATTATACAGTCATCGAAAAATTCTTAAAGGGCTTCATACAATCTTAGAACAATCATCAAACAACCTATTCTCAATCGTCAAGCAATTATCGAACAATTAATTAAAAACATCAAACAGTCGTCAATCAATCGTTAATCAATCATCAAACTACTGTAAAATTGAATTAAAAGTTTTACTGTAGTGTATTTCACTAAGATCCCAAATTAATACAATTATTTATTATTGTAATAAATTGTTTTTTGATAAAACCGAAAAATGTTGGTGGGGAAACCTTTCATCGACGCTTTTCGATGGTTGGTTAGGCTATCTCATCATTAGATTTATCCCTACTTCTAGACAGAGAGAAAACCACACATTATATCTTAATTGAGGGACAAAATAAATACGAATTATTATTGTGCCCAACAAATATCAACATAAAGCGAAGATTATCATCTGAACAAAGCAACAACAAAAGTGTGGGAAATAAAGAAATTATAAAACTGAAAAATATTTGTGTGTTTCTGTTCAGATGATAATATTCGCTTTATGTTGATATTTGTTGGACCAAAAATGTTAAGCACCACAACTTTGCCCGTTGTTGTTTAATTAAGATTTTTTGTCGATTATGATCAATTTTTTTCCTAAATTTTGAAATCGGATGACATTAACCCTTTTATTACCAGGGTCAAAAGTAAAATTTTTAATTTTTTCAAAAAAGGGGTTTATTGATAAATTTCAATAAAAATTCCGCAATTGAAATGGACAGAAAGAAAAATTGTGTTCATCTTAAAAAATAAGACAATATGTCTTTTATACTTTCCAGAAACTGTGAGGATGAGGGGGTATACCATGAAATACTTTAACCTTCATTTTCTTCTTATATATGATAGCTAGGGCATAAATAACGAAATCTGTGATCACTCATATGAGCTTTTATATTAAAAGCTTTGCATCAAATATTTTTTAAGTTCTTCACATGATTAACTTTAAACTCGATTTTTGCCTTAAATTAATAATGAGAATCTGTGATCACTCATATTTCATAGCAAAAATTATTGTTTTAATTTTTGTATATGATTAACTTTAAACTCGATTTTTTCCTTAAATATGATAGCTAGGGACTTATTAACAAAAACCTGTATATTTCATACCAAAAAATGTTTTTTTTTTTAGTTTTTTATTTAAAAAACTTTAAACTCGAGTTTCTTCTTAAATATGACTTTTCATCATAAAGACTGTTATTTAACCATAAAGTCAACCATAATATGATCACAAAAACCATGCTTTTCTTTGTGGGTTTGTATAATTAAACAATTGAAATCGTTTCACTTTATTCACAATTGCTTTAAAGTATTAACATTATTCACTCCATTTTAAATTAAAAGATACAATTTAAAAGTAATATCTAACAATTTTTTTAAAATAAAATTAACAAAAAGAAAACAAGTTCTTCCTGTATTTTTCCTAAAACATTTCCTTTTATCGCAATTCAGGAAAAAATATAATTTCTAACTAAAATTGAACTGTCAAACAACACCTAAGAGAAGAAATGAAGAAACGAACTTTTGGCTCATGAAAAATGATGGCGATATCTAATATTTCAACTTCTTTTTTAAGGATTCGTTATTTTGTACTAACGTGTATGTATCTACGTATGTTTGTATCAATGCTTGTACTCGTACGGTGTTATCCTGGTATCCTTGACAGAGCTTTATGTATATGTGTGTGTGTGTGTGTGTGTGCGTTTCTATGAAAATGGTGCCTCAGAGGACATATGTGCTGTATTTTATAATTTTTTGGGAATTCTCTGCAATAGTAGAGTAGACTACTTTATTAGCATCTCTTATCAGCCAGAACAAAACAATTTTATTTGATGCAAAAAGAAAAAAACTTGAAACAATTTAAAAAGAAAAATGTCTAAATATATATTGAAACTCGTGTTAAACTTATGTTATCTTACAAAAATAAAATTATATAAAACAAATTTAAAGATTTTTTTGAAGCTAAGAAAAATTTTGTTCGTTGATTTGCTAAGGAACATAATATAAGGATATTTTGCAAATTTTAAAGGCAACAGTGGGATTAAATATCGACCGATTTATCAAATAAGATAAAATATTAAATCAGTATTCAATAGATATTTAAATCATTATAGTAACATGATGATGTTGTTGGAGGTAAGAATAAAATCATATATCGGGTGTTTTTTATTGAGGTATAGAACTTTAAGTTGGCATCACTTTTTTAACTGGCGGCCATTTTGTCAGCTGTCAAGTGATTAATATTTAGTTTTGTTTGCCATTTCATCATGAATAGGTTGACAAAAGAACAACGCTTGCAAATCGTGCAAATTTATTTCGAAAATAATGGTTCAGTTTGCGAAGTTTACCGCAAGCTCTGTCCATTTTATGGTCGACATAATCGTCCATCAGAGCAATTAATTCGGTTAACCATGGATCGTTTTCGCACTACGTTTACTCTATGTGATAATACGCATCCGCAGCGACGTCGAACAGTGCGCACCGAAGAAACAATTGCCGCTGTAGAGCAAAGTGTTGAAGAGGACCCGAATGAATCGATTCGCCACCGTGCACAGCAATTGGAGCTTTGTCCATCAACTTTATGGAAGATTTTGAGCAAAGATCTTGGCTTGCGATCTTACAAGATCCAGCTTGTGCAAGAATTAAAGCCGCGAGACCATGCAATGCGTCGTGATTTTGGTGTATGGGCCGAAAATGAGATTGATCTCGATGCTGATTTTCATCGCAAAATTTTGTTCAGTGAATGGTTGAATGGTTACGTCAACAAGCAAAATTGCCGCATTTGGAGTGAAGAGAATCCACATGAGACCCTTGAGACGCCATTACATCCACAAAAACTGACTGTTTGGTGTGCTCTATGGGCTGGTGGAGTCATTGGGCCATACTTCTCCCGAAATAATGCTGGAGAGTCAGTTACCATAAATGGAGACCGGTATAGAGTCATGATAACCGACTATTTTGTTCCCCAATTGGATGGCTCATTTTTGGTTGAATGGCTACGTCAACAAGCAAAATTGCCGCATTTGGAGTGAAGAGAATCCACATGAGACCCTTGAGATGCCATTACATCCACAAAAACTGACTGTTTGGTGTGCTCTATGGGCTGGTGGAGTCATTGGGCCATACTTCTTCCGAAATAATGCTGGAGAGTCAGTTACCATAAATGGAGACCGGTATAGAGCCATGATAACCGACTATTTTGTTCCCCAATTGGATGGCATGAATGTGGATGAGTTGTGGTTCCAACAAGACGGCGCTACATGCCACACAGCGCACGTCACAATTGATTTATTGAAGGAAACATTCGATAAGCGCATAATTTCGCGGAATGGACCTGTCAATTGGCCACCAAGATCGTGCGATTTGACACCACTGGATTATTTTCTTTGGGGATATGTGAAGTCGCTCGTCTACGCCAACAAACCAGAAATGTTAGGGGACTTGGAAGCCAACATTAGTGGCGTTATTGCCAACATACGGCCCCATATGCTCGAAAAAGTAGTTGAAAATTGGACCTGTAAAATTGGCTTTATTCGAGCCAGCCGCGACGGCCACATGCCCGAAATCATATTTAAACATTAATGGCATAAAATTATTTTTCCAATAAAGCCAAATTGATGGACATTAAAACGATTTTCTTGTGTTTTATTTCAATTCGAAGTTCTATACCTCTAAAAAAAACACCCATTACATAACTTATTCAATAAGAATAATTTAATGACGGTAGGATTTGAACCCGGAGAATAATATGTTAAATTACTATTCGAATTACAAATAAATATTTCGGACAATATCTTGTAGTCATAACAAGGTAATGTCGAAAATATATCGATACTAAAGTTTTGCTGGGGTATTCTTATACCTTTCTCCACCATAGGTGGAAAGGGTATTATAAGTTTGTGCTGATGTATATAATGCATATAAATATTTGTCTTAGACCCACTTTTTAGTATACCAATAGGCTTAGAATCACCTACTGAGTCGATTTAGCGATGTCCGTCAGTCTGGCTGGCTGACGGAATTATCTTTAGAACCCCTATGTTCAAAAGATAATTTAATGAAATTTGCCACAGATCATTTCTTTCATAATGGGACTATGGCCATTGAATTTCATCAAAATCGGTCTATTATTTATGGTCCCACTTCCCGTAATTGATATATTGGCCACAAATATAAATATTTTTTCATGAAATTTAAAACAACTACTGCTTATGTAAAGTAAAGTCACTGTACCAAATTTCGAAATCGGTCCATATTTGACCATAGCTCCCATACAAACTCTTCTTTAAAAACGCACTAAATGAGACAAAAATCAATAAAACGCTCGTAAATCTAAAGATAATTATACTTTCAAGTTTATTTTTTGCGCACATAATTTGTGTAACAACTTTAATCAAATTTGCCAAATTTCGAGATAATCGGTCCACATTTGACCCTAGCTCTCATATAAGTCCAAATGACGGAAACAGCTTAAATATATAAGTTTTAAGAAAATGTTTGTATGATGGCAAAATTTAGCAAATATTTGTCTTTATACAGGAAAAATAACACCTTTGACCTTAGTGGTGAAAGGTATCGTATGGTCGGGCTTGACCGACTATAGCACTTTCTTACTTGTTGATAATATATTTATCTAGTTTATCGTTGGGATGATCCATAAATAATATGTTCTTATGACAATGACTACATTCCCTTCACTCTTGTCGCACTGTCCTATTTCTCTGTATCTCATTCCAACAAGATCCCTATGGAATTTGTTAGAACAATAATATAATTTGTCCTCAGAGTACTTATTGTTAACTTTAATTTATAAATATTAAAATAATTGTATTTATTAAAAAGAAATATTTATTGTCTGTTTTACAATTTCGAATGAAAGTTTTTCGAATTAAATTATAAAATAAATAAGCTTTCCTTTAAAAATAAGAATATTTTGAAACTCCACTAAATAAATAAGAAATTTTTGAAAATTTTCCTAAAAAAATTGAAAATTTTTGAAAAATTTCCTATAAAAATAAGAAATTTTTGAAAAATTTCTTATAAAATAATTTTTTTTTTTTAATTTCCTATAAAAAAAGAAATTTTTAAAAAATGTCCAATAAAAAAAGAAATTTTTGAAAAATTTCCTATAGAAATAAGAAATTTTTGAACATTTTACTATAGAAATAAGAAATTTTTGAAAAATTTCTATAAAAATAAGAAATTTTTGAAAAATTTCTATAAAAATAAGAAATTTTTGAAAAATTTCTATAAAAATAAGAAATTTTTGAAAAATTTCCTATAGAAATAAGAAATTTTTGAATATTTTACTATAGAAATAAGAAATTTTTGAAAAATTTCCTACCAAAATAAGAAATTTTTGAAAAATTTCCTATAAAAATAAGAAATTTTTGAGAAAGTTCCTAAAAAAATAAGAAATTTTTGAAAAATTTCCTATAAAAATAGGAAATTTTTGAAAAATTTCCTATCAAAATAGGAAATTTTCGAAAAATTTCCTATAAAAATAGGAAATTTTTGAAAAATTTCCTATAAAAATAGGAAATTTTTGAAAAATTTCCTATAAAAATAGGAAATTTTTGAAAAATTTCCTATAAAAATAGGAAATTTTTGAAAAATTTCCTATAAAAATAGGAAATTTTTGAAAAATTTCCTATAAAAATAGGAAATTTTTGAAAAATTTCCTATAAAAATAGGAAATTTTTGAAAAATTTCCTATAAAAATAGGAAATTTTTGAAAAATTTCCTATAAAAATAGGAAATTTTTGAAAAATTTCCTATAAAAATAGGAAATTTTTGAAAAATTTCCTATAAAAATAGGAAATTTTTGAAAAATTTCCTATAAAAATAGGAAATTTTTGAAAAATTTCCTATAAAAATAGGAAATTTTTGAAAAATTTCCTATAAAAATAGGAAATTTTTGAAAAATTTCCTATAAAAATAGGAAATTTTTGAAAAATTTCCCATAAAAATTTTTGAAAAATTTCCTATAAAAATATGAAATTTTTGAAAAATTTCCTATAAAAATAGGAAATTTTTGAAAAATTTCCTATAAAAATAGGAAATTTTTGAAAAATTTCCTATAAAAATAGGAAATTTTTGAAAAATTTCCTATAAAAATAGGAAATTTTTGAAAAATTTCCTATAAAAATAGGAAATTTTTGAAAAATTTCCTATAAAAATAGGAAATTTTTGAAAAATTTCCTATAAAAATAGGAAATTTTTGAAAAATTTCCTATAAAAATAGGAAATTTTTGAAAAATTTCCTATAAAAATAGGAAATTTTTGAAAAATTTCCTAAAAAAAAATAGGAAATTTTTGAAGAATTTGTTATAAAAATAGGAAATTTTTGAAAAATTTCCTATAAAAATAGGAATTTTTTGAAAAATTTCCTATAAAAATAGGAAATTTTTGAAACATTTCCTATAAAAATAGGAAATTTTTGAAAAATTTCCTATAAAAATGGGAAATTTTTGAAAAATTTCCTATAAAAATAGGAAATTTTTGAAAAATTTCCTATAAAAATAGGAAATTTTTGAAAAATTTCCAATAAAAATAGGAAATTTTTGAAAAATTCCCAATAAAAATAGGAAATTTTTGAAAAATTTCCTATAAAAATAGGAAATTTTTAAAAAATTTCCTATAAAAATAGGAAATTTTTAAAAAATTTCCTATAAAAATAGGAAATTTTTGAAAAATTTCCTGTAAAAATAGGAAATTTTTGAAAAATTTCCTATAAAAATAGGAAATTTTTGAAAAATTTCCTATAAAAATAGGAAATTTTTGAAAAATTTCCTATAAAAATAGGAAATTTTTGAAAAATTTCCTATAAAAATAGGAAATTTTTAAAAAATTTCCTATAAAAATAGGAAATTTTTAAAAAATTTCCTATAAAAATAGGAAATTTTTGAAAAATTTCCTATAAAAATAAGAAATTTCCTATAAAAATAGGAAATTTTTTAAAAATTTCCTATAAAAATAGGAAGTTTTTGAAAAATTTCCTATAAAGATAGGAAATTTTTGAAAAATTTCCTATGAAAATAGAAAATTTTTGAAAAATTTCCTGTAAAAATAGGAAATTTTTGAAAAATTTCCTATAAATATAGAAAATTTTTGAAAAATTTTCTTATAAAAATAACAAATTTTTGAAAAATTTCCTATAAAAATAGGAAATTTTTGAAAAATTTCCTATAAAAATAGGAAATTTTTGAAAAATTTCCTATAAAAATAGGAAATTTTTGAAAAATTTCCTACAAATATAGGAAATTTTTGAAAAATTTCCTACAAATATAGGAAATTTTTGAAAAATTTCCTATAAAAATAGGAAATTTTTGAAAAATTTCCTATAAAAATAGGAAATTTTTGAAAAATTTCCTACAAATATAGGAAATTTTTGAAAAATTTCCTATAAAAATAGGAAATTTTTGAAAAATTTCCTTTAAAAATAGAAAATTTTTGAAAAATTTCTTATAAAATTAGATATTTTTTATATTTCCTATAAAAATAAGAAATTTAAAAAAAAATTCCAATAAAAAAAAGACATTTTTGAAAAATTTCCTATAGAAATAAGACATATTTGAATATTTTACTATAGAAATAAGAAATTTTGGAAGAAATTCTATAAAAATAAGAAATTTTTGAAAAACTTCTTATAAAAATAAGAAATTTTTCTAAAACTTTTTTGAATATTTTTATATAGATATAAGAAATTTTTGAAAAATTTCTATAAAAATAAGAAATTTTTGAAAAATTTCCTATAAAAATAATAAATTTTTCTAAAACTTTATATAATTAAGAAATTTTTGAAAAATTTCCTATAAAAATATGAAATTTTTAAAAAATTTCCTATAAAAATAAGAAATTTTTGAAAAATTTCCCATAAAAGTAAAAAATTTTTGAAAAATTCCCTATAAAAATAAGAAAATTTTTAAAAATTTCCTATAAAAAACAGAAATTTTTGAAAAATTTCCTTAAAAAAAAAAATACAAATTTTCTAAAAAAATAAGAAATTTTTGAAAAATATCCTAAAAAAATAAGAAATTTTTGAAAAATTTCCTGTAAAAATAAGAAATTTTTTAAAAATTTCCTAAAAAAAATAAGAAATTCTTGAAAAATTTCCTATAAAAATAAGAAATTTTTGAAAATTTTCCAATAAAAATAAAAAATTTTTGAAAAATTTCCTATAAAAATAAGAAATTTTTGAAAAATTTCCTATAAAAATAAGAAATTTTTAAAAAAGTTTCTATCAAAATAAAAAATTTTTTAAATATTTCCTATAAAAATAAAAAATTTTTGAAAAATTTCATATAAAAATAAGAATTTTTTAACAATTTTCCATAAAAAAAAAAAATTTTGAAAAATTTCCTATCAAAGAAAAAAATTAAAAAAAAAATTTGCTGTAAAAATAAGCAATTTTTGAAAAATTTCCTATAAAAATAAGAATTTTTTTTGAAAAATTTCCTACCAAAGAAAAAAATTAAAAAAAAATTTGCTATAAAAATAAGAAATTTTTGAAAAATGTCCTAAACAATTTAGAAATTTTTGAAAAATTTCCTATAAAAATAAGAAATGTTGTAAAATTTTCTATACAAATAAAAAAAATTCCGATAAAAATAAGAAATTTTTGAAAATTTTCTAATAAAAATAAGAAATTTTTAAAAATGTTTCTATCAAAATAAAAAATTTTTGAAATATTTCCTATCAAAATAAGAAATTTTTAAAAAATTTCCAATAAAAATAAGAAATTTTTGAAAAATTTCCTATAAAAATAAGAAATTTTTAAAAACTTTCCTATAAAAATAGGAAAGTTTTGAAAAATTTCCAATAAATATAAGAATTTTTTGAAAAATTTCATATAAAAATAAGAAATTTTTAAAAAATTTCCTTTAAGAATAAGAAATTTTTGAAAAATTTCCTATAAATATAAGAAAGTTTTGAAAATTTTCCTTTAAAAATAAGTATTTTTTGAAATTTTTTTTTTTTAAATAGAAACATTTGAAAAATTTCCTACAAAAATGAGAAGTTGATGAAAAATTTAATTCAAAAACTTGAAATCTTTAAGAAAATGTTGTAAAAATGAGAGATTTTTAAAAAATTTCCTTACCAAAATTTTCAACCTCATTTTTTTATTAACTTTTGAATTCCTCCACTTAACTATTTTTATAATCTTGTATTAAAGTTGTAAAACATGATTTTCAAATATATTTTTTTTGCACGAATTCGGAAAACTATTCAGAAAATACTTTCATCATTATTTTAATACCAGTAGAAAGAAGTTTTTAAAACTTGCCTTAATTTTGTGGTAGAATTTTCTTTGTTCTTTCGAATTTGTTGTTTTATTCAAAAAATCAGTTGGATGGTTGTATGTAGTAAGTATGTAGTTTTTGTTGTTGCCTCATGTCAATAGGAGATGCTTGTCACGTCATTGTTGCACTTAATTGTAGGAAGTTGTAAACGTTTTATAAACTCTCTGGTTGCAGTAAAGGATGAAAAAGGATACAAGTTAAGGAAGAAGAAAATCCAGGCAGTATTACTTTTAACACACCATAACTCGTTTAGACCGGACTTAAAGGCGAGTTGACTGCTGGTCTTTTTATGTAGGACGTCGTTCAGTACTTTTTACTGGTTTTAGTTCTTTTTTTCTTTTTTTTTTGAGGAAAGAGTTTAACAAAAGTTTTTCTTTTCATCTTTTTGAATGAATGACCAACATAAAGCGTGTTTGTTGGTAATAATGTTTGTAATATTCATTCTCATAGTAATTCCAATGCTTCAGATTTTACCAAGTTTTTGTATATTTTTTGGATTTTTTTTGGTTTGATGTGGAAATATTTTAAATTATAAGGCTTTCTTAAAGACTACACCTAAAAGTAGGCTATACAAATTTTGAAATGAGAACTACCTAGATATTCCGTACTTTAGTGCATACTCTGAGGGATTGCCTATAAAAAGTATTTAATTATCTGTAGTTTTTTTTAACAAAGTATAGAAAATGTAGTGTAATCTTAAAACACAAATTTAGCTTGATACTTAAGAAATTTCTTTAACGAAGAATTTATCTTTAAAATTTTTTACACAAAATTTTTTGCTGGATACTTTATTTACGAAAAAGATTTATATAAAAAAGCTTTAATGTAAGTAAATATATTTATATAAGAAATTGAAAAAAAAAATCCTATAAAAATAAGAAATTTAAAAAACAATTGTTTAAAAATTTCACATAAAAATAAGAAATTTTTTAAAAACTTCATATAAAAATAAGAAATTTTTGAATTTTTTGATTTTTTTAAAGGAAATTTTAGCAAAACTTCTTATTTTTATAGGAAATTATTCAAAAATTTCATATTTTTAATAAAATTTTTCAAAAAATTTTCAAAAATTTCTTACTTTTTTAGGAAATTTTTCAAAAATTTCTTCTATTTATAGGAAATGTTTCGAAAAGTTCTTCTATTTATAGGAACTTTTCCAAAAATTTCATATTTTCATAGAAAATTTTTAAAAAATGTATTATTTTGATACGAAATTTTTCAAATGTATCCTTTTTATACGAAATTTTTAAAAAATGTCCTATTTTTTTAGGATATTTTTCAAAAATGTTTTACTTTTAAAGGAATTTTTTCAAAAATTTTCTATTTTTAAAGGAAATTTTTCAAAAATTACCTATTTTTATAGGAAATTTTTGAAAAACTTCAAAAAATTTCCAATAAAAATAAGAAATTTTTGAAAAAGTTCATATAAATATCAGAAATTTTTGAAAAATTTCATATATAAATATAAGAAATTTTTAAAAAATTTCCTATTAATATAATAAATTTTTGAAAAATATTCTATAAATATAAGAAATTTTTGAAACATTTCCTATGAAAATAAGAAATTATTAAAAAGATTTATTAAAAATATCATAAATTTTTAAAAAATTTCCTACAAATATAAGAAATTTTTAAAAAATTTCCTATATATAAAATAAATTTTTGAAAAATTTTCTATAAATATAAGAAATTTTTTAAAAATTTCCTACAAATATAAGAAATTTTTGCAAATTATTATTGTTTTCGGAGTTTTTTCAAAAATTTCTTTGTTCCATAGAAAATTTTTCAAAAAATTCTTATTTTTATAGCAAATTTTTCAAAAGTTTCTTACTAGTATAACAATTTTTCAAAAATTTCTTATTTTTATAGCAATTTTTTCAAAATTTTCTTATTTTTTTGGAAAAATTTTCTTATTTTTTGGAAAATTTTTCAAAAACTTTTCAAAAATTTCTTATTTTTATAGGAAATTTTTCAAAAATTTCTTATTTTTATAGGAAATTTTTCAAAAATTTCTTATCTTTATAGGAATTTTTTCAAAAATTTCTTATTTTTATAGGAAATTTTTCAAAAATTTCTTAATTTTATAGGAAATTTTTCAAAAATTTCTTATTTTTATGGAAATTTTTCAAAATTTTCTTATTTTTATAGGAAATTTTTCAAAAATTTCTTATTTTTATAGGAAAATTTTCAAAAATTTCTTATTTTTATAGGAAATTTTTCAAAAATTTCTTATTTTTATAGGAAATTTTTCAAAAATTTCTTATTTTTATAGGAAATTTTTCAAAAATTTCTTATTTTTATAGGAAATTTTTCAAAATTTTCTTATTTTTATAGGAAATTTTTCAAAAATTTCTTATTTTTATAGGAAATTTTTCAAAAATTTCTTATTTTTATATAAATTTTTCAAAAATTTCCTATTTTTATAGGAAATTTTTCAAAAATTTCTTATTTTTATAGGAAATTTTTCAAAAATTTCTTATTTTTATAGGAAATTTTTCAAAAATTTCTTATTTTTACAGGAAATTTTTCAAAAATTTCTTATTTTTATAGGAAATTTTTCAAAAATTTCTTATTTTTATAGGAAATTTTTCAAAAATTTCTTATTTTTATAGGAAATTTTTCAAAAATTTCTTATTTTTATAGGAAATTTTTCAAAAATTTCTTATTTTTATAGGAAATTTTTCAAAAATTTCTTTTTTTTATAGGAAAATTTTCAAAAATTTCTTATTTTTATAGGAAATTTTTCAAAAATTTCCTATTTTTATAGGAAATTTTTCAAAAATTTCTTATTTTCATAGGAAATTTTTCAAAAATTTCTTATTTTCATAGGAAATTTTGCAAAAATTTCTTATTTTTATAGGAAATTTTCAAAAATTTCTTATTTTTTTTTAGGAAATTTTTCAAAAAAATTTCCTATTTTTATAGGAAATTTTTCGACAAAATTTCCTATTTTTATAGGAAATTTTTCAAAAAAATTTCCTATTTTTATAGGAAATTTTTCAAAACAATTTCCTATTTTTATAGGAAATTTTTCAAAAAAATTTCCTATTTTTATAGGAAATTTTTCAAAAAATTTCATATTTTTATAGGAAATTTTTCAAAAAAATTTCCTATTTTTATAGGAAATTTTTCAAAAAAATTTCCTATTTTTATGGGAAATTTTTCAAAAAAATTTCCTATTTTTATAGGAAATTTTTCAAAAAAATTTCCTATTTTTATAGGAAATTTTTCAAAAAAATTTCCTATTTTTATAGGAAATTTTTCAAAAAAATTTCCTATTTTTATAGGAAATTTTTCAAAAAAATTTCCTATTTTTATAGGAAATTTTTCAAAAAAATTTCCTATTTTTATAGGAAATTTTTCAAAAAAATTTCCTATTTTTATAGGAAATTTTTCAAAAAAATTTCCTATTTTTATAGGAAATTTTTCAAAAAAATTTCCTATTTTTATAGGAAATTTTTCAAAAAAATTTCCTATTTTTATAGGAAATTTTTCAAAAAAATTTCCTATTTTTATAGGAAATTTTTCAAAAAAATTTCCTATTTTTATAGGAAATTTTTCAAAAAAATTTCCTATTTTTATAGGAAATTTTTCAAAAAAATTTCCTATTTTTATAGGAATTTTTTCAAAAAAATTTCCTATTTTTATAGGAAATTTTTCAAAAAAATTTCCTATTTTTATAGGAAATTTTTCAAAAAATTTCCTATTTTTATAGGAAATTTTTCAAAAAAATTTCCTATTTTTATAGGAAGTTTTTCAAAAAAATTTCCTATTTTTATAGAAAATTTTTCAAAAAAATTTCCTATTTTTATAGGAAATTTTTCAAAAAAAATTCCTATTTTTATAGGAAAATTTTCAAAAAATTTTCCTAGTTTTATAGGAAATTTTTCAAAAAAATTTCCTATTTTTATAGGAAATTTTTCAAAAAAATTTCCTATTTATATAGGAAATTTTTCAAAAAAATTTCCTATTTTTATAGGAAATTTTTCAAAAAAATTTCCTATTTTTATAGGAAATTTTTCAAAAAAATTTCCTATTTTTATAGGAAATTTTTCAAAAAAATTTCCTATTTTTATAGGAAATTTTTCAAAAAAAATTCCTATTTTTATAGGAAATTTTTCAAAAAAAATTCCTATTTTTATAGGAAATTTTCCAAAAAAAATTCCTATTTTTATAGGAAATTTTTCAAAAAAAATTCCGATTTTTATAGCAAATTTTCAAAAAAAAAAAAAAAATCCTATTTTTATAGGAAGTTTTTCAAAAAAAATTTCTATTTTTATAGCAAATTTTTGAAAAAATAATTCCTATTTTTATAGGAAATTTTTGAAAAAAAATTTCCTATCTTTATAGGAAATTTTTGAAAAAAAAATGTCCTATTTTTATAGGAAATTTTTGAAAAAAAATTTCCTATTTTTATAGGAAATTTTTGAAAAAAAAAATTCCTATTTTTATAGGAAATTTTTGAAAAAAAAATTCCTATTTTTATAGGAGATTTTTGAAAAAAAATTTCCTATTTTTATAGGAAATTTTTGAAAAAAAAATTTCCTATTTTTATAGGAAATTTTTGAAAAAAATTTCCTATTTTTATAGGAAATTTTTGAAAAAAAATTTCCTATTTTTATAGGAAATTTTTAAAAAAAAATTTCCTATTTTTATAGGAAATTTTTGAAAAAAAATTTCCTAGTTTTATAGGAAATTTTTGAAAAAAAAATTTCCTAGTTTTATAGGAAATTTTTGAAAAAAAATTTCCTATTTTTATAGGAAATTTTTGAAAAAAAATTTCCTACTTTTATTGGAAATTTTTGAAAAAAAATTTCCTATTTTTATAGGAAATTTTTGAAAAAAAATTTCCTATTTTTATAGGAAATTTTTGAAAAAAAATTTCCTATTTTTATAGGAAATTTTTGAAAAAAAATTTCCTATTTTTATGGGAAATTTTTGAAAAAAAAAAATCCTATTTTTATAGGAAATTTTTGAAAAAAAATCCCGATTTTTGTAGGAAATTTTTGAGAAAAAATTTCCTATTTTTATAGGAAACTTTTCAAAAAAATTTCCTATTTTTATGGGAAATATTTCAAAAAAAAATTTCCTATTTTTATAAGAAATTTTTCAAAAATTTCCTATTGTTATAGGAAATTTTTCAAAAATTTCCTATTGTTATAGGAAATTTTTCAAAAATTTCCTATTGTTATAGGAAATTTTTCAAAAATTTCCTATTGTTATAGGAAATTTTTCAAAAATTTCCTATTGTTATAAGAAATTTTTCAAAAATTTCCTATTGTTATAGGAAATTTTTCAAAAATTTCCTATTTTTGTAGGAAATTTTTCAAAAATTTCCTATTTTTATAGGAAATTTTTCAAAAATTTCCTATTTTTATAGGAAATTTTTCAAAAATTTCCTATTTCATAGGAAATTTTTCAAAAAAAAAAATTTGCTATTTTTATAGCAAATTTTTCAAAAAAATTTCGTATTTTTATAGGAAATTTTGAAAAAAAATTTCCTATTTTTATAGGAAATTTTTGAAAAAAAATTTCCTATTTTTATAGGAAATTTTTGAAAAAAAATTTCCTATTTTTATAGTAATTTTTTGAAAAAAAATTTCCTATTTTTATAGGAGATTTTTGAAAAAAAATTTCCTATTTTTATAGGAAATTTTTGAAAAAAAAATTTCCTATTTTTATAGGAAATTTTTGGAAAAAAAATTTCCTATTTTTATAGGAAATTTTTGAAAAAAATTTCCTATTTTTATAGGAAATTTTTGAAAAAAAATTTCCTATTTTTATAGGAAATTTTTGAAAAAAAATTTCCTATTTTTATAGAAAATTTTTGAAAAAAAATTTCCTATTTTTATAGGAAATTTTTGAAAAAAAATTTCCTATTTTTATAGGAAATTTTTGAAAAAAAATTTCCTATTTTTATAAGAAATTTTTGAAAAAAAATTTCCTATTTTTATAGGAAATTTTTGAAAAAAAATTTCCTATTTTTATAGGAAATTTTTGAAAAAAAATTTCCTATTTTTATAGGAAATTTTTGAAAAAAAATTTCCTATTTTTATAGGAAATTTTTGAAAAAAAATTTCTTATTTTTATAGGAAATTTTTGAAAAAAAAAATCCTATTTTTATAGGAAATTTTTGAAAAAAAAATCCCTATTTTTGTAGGAAATTTTTGAGAAAAAATTTCCTATTTTTATAGGAAACTTTTCAAAAAAATTTCCTATTTTTATGGGAAATATTTCAAAAAAAAATTTACTATTTTTATAAGAAATTTTTCAAAAATTTCCTATTGTTATAGGAAATTTTTCAAAAATTTCCTATTGTTATAGGAAATTTTTCAAAAATTTCCTATTTTTGTAGGAAATTTCTCAAAAATTTCCTATTTTTATAGGAAATTTTTCAAAAAAATTTCCTATTTTTATAGGAAATTTTTCAAAAAAATTTCCTATTTTTATAGGAAATTTTTCAAAAAAATTTCCTATTTTTATAGGAAATTTTTCAAAAAAATTTCCTATTTTTATAGGAAATTTTTCAAAAAAATTTCCTATTTTTATAGGAAATTTTTCAAAAAAATTTCCTATTTTTATAGGAAATTTTTCAAAAAATTTCCTATTTTTATAGGAAATTTTTCAAAAAAATTTCCTATTTTTATAGGAAATTTTTCAAAAAAATTTCCTATTTTTATAGGAAATTTTTCAAAAAAATTTCCTATTTTTATAGGAAATTTTTCAAAAAAATTTCCTATTTTTATAGGAAATTTTTCAAAAAAATTTCCTATTTTTATAGGAAATTTTTCAAAAAAATTTCCTATTTTTATAAGAAATTTTTCAAAAAAAATATCCTATTTTTATAGGAAATTTTTCAAAAAAATTTCCTATTTTTATAGGAAATTTTTCAAAAAAATTTCCTATTTTTATAGGAAATTTTTCAAAAAAATTCCTATTTTTATAGGAAATTTTTCAAAAAAATTTCCTATTTTTATAGGAAATTTTTCAAAAAAATTTCCTATTTTTATAGGAAATTTTTCAAAAAAATTTCCTATTTTTATAGGAAATTTTTCAAAAAAAATTCCTATTTTTATAGGAAATTTTTCAAAAAAATTTCCTATTTTTATAGGAAATTTTTCAAAAAAATTTCCTATTTTTATAGGAAATTTTTCAAAAAAATTTCCTATTTTTATAGGAAATTTTTCAAAAAAATTTCCTATTTTTATAGGAAATTTTTCAAAAAAATTTCCTATTTTTATAGGAAATTTTTCAAAAAAATTTCCTATTTTTATAGGAAATTTTTCAAAAAAATTTCCTATTTTTATAGGAAATTTTTCAAAAAAATTTCCTATTTTTATAGGAAATTTTTCAAAAAAATTTCCTATTTTTATAGGAAATTTTTCAAAAAAATTTCCTATTTTTATAGGAAATTTTTCAAAAAAATTTCCTATTTTTATAGGAAATTTTTCAAAAAAATTTCCTATTTTTATAGGAAATTTTTCAAAAAAATTTCCTATTTTTATAGGAAATTTTTCAAAAAAATTTCCTATTTTTATAGGAAATTTTTCAAAAAAATTTCGTATTTTTCTATTTTTTCCTACTTTTATAGGAAATTTTTCAAAAAAATTTCCTATTTTTATAGGAAATTTTTCAAAAAAATTTCCTATTTTTATAGGAAATTTTTCAAAAAAATTTCCTATTTTTATAGGAAATTTTTCAAAAAAAATTCCTATTTTTATAGGAAATTTTTCAAAAAAAAATTCCTATTTTTATAGGATATTTTTGAAAAAAAATTTCCTATTTTTATAGGAAATTTTTGAAAAAAAATTTCCTATTTTTATGGGAAATTTTTGAAAAAAAAAATCCTATTTTTATAGGAAATTTTTGAAAAAAAATCCCGATTTTTGTAGGAAATTTTTGAGAAAAAATTTCCTATTTTTATAGGAAACTTTTCAAAAAAATTTCCTATTTTTATGGGAAATATTTCAAAAAAAAATTTCCTATTTTTATAAGAAATTTTTCAAAAATTTCCTATTGTTATAGGAAATTTTTCAAAAATTTCCTATTGTTATAGGAAATTTTTCAAAAATTTCCTATTGTTATAGGAAATTTTTCAAAAATTTCCTATTTTTATAGGAAATTTTTGAAAAAAAATTTCCTATTTTTATAGGAAATTTTTGAAAAAAAATTTCCTATTTTTATAGGAAATTTTTGAAAAAAAATTTCCTATTTTTATAAGAAATTTTTGAAAAAAAATTTCCTATTTTTATAGGAAATTTTTGAAAAAAAATTTCCTATTTTTATAGGAAATTTTTGAAAAAAAATTTCCTATTTTTATAGGAAATTTTTGAAAAAAAATTTCCTATTTTTATAGGAAATTTTTGAAAAAAAATTTCTTATTTTTATAGGAAATTTTTGAAAAAAAAAATCCTATTTTTATAGGAAATTTTTGAAAAAAAATCCCTATTTTTGTAGGAAATTTTTGAGAAAAAATTTCCTATTTTTATAGGAAACTTTTCAAAAAAATTTCCTATTTTTATGGGAAATATTTAAAAAAAAAATTTACTATTTTTATAAGAAATTTTTCAAAAATTTCCTATTGTTATAGGAAATTTTTCAAAAATTTCCTATTGTTATAGGAAATTTTTCAAAAATTTCCTATTTTTGTAGGAAATTTTTCAAAAATTTCCTATTTTTATAGGAAATTTTTCAAAAAAATTTCCTATTTTTATAGGAAATTTTTCAAAAAAATTTCCTATTTTTATAGGAAATTTTTCAAAAAAATTTCCTATTTTTATAGGAAATTTTTCAAAAAAATTTCCTATTTTTATAGGAAATTTTTCAAAAAAATTTCCTATTTTTATAGGAAATTTTTCAAAAAAATTTCCTATTTTTATAGGAAATTTTTCAAAAAATTTCCTATTTTTATAGGAAATTTTTCAAAAAAATTTCCTATTTTTATAGGAAATTTTTCAAAAAAATTTCCTATTTTTATAGGAAATTTTTCAAAAAAATTTCCTATTTTTATAGGAAATTTTTCAAAAAAATTTCCTATTTTTATAGGAAATTTTTCAAAAAAATTTCCTATTTTTATAGGAAATTTTTCAAAAAAATTTCCTATTTTTATAAGAAATTTTTCAAAAAAAATATCCTATTTTTATAGGAAATTTTTCAAAAAAATTTCCTATTTTTATAGGAAATTTTTCAAAAAAATTTCCTATTTTTATAGGAAATTTTTCAAAAAAATTCCTATTTTTATAGGAAATTTTTCAAAAAAATTTCCTATTTTTATAGGAAATTTTTCAAAAAAATGTCCTATTTTTATAGGAAATTTTTCAAAAAAATTTCCTATTTTTATAGGAAATTTTTCAAAAAAAAATCCTATTTTTATAGGAAATTTTTCAAAAAAATTTCCTATTTTTATAGGAAATTTTTCAAAAAAATTTCCTATTTTTATAGGAAATTTTTCAAAAAAATTTCCTATTTTTATAGGAAATTTTTCAAAAAAATTTCCTATTTTTATAGGAAATTTTTCAAAAAAATTTCCTATTTTTATAGGAAATTTTTCAAAAAAATTTCCTATTTTTATAGGAAATTTTTCAAAAAAATTTCCTATTTTTATAGGAAATTTTTAAAAAAAATTTCCTATTTTTATAGGAAATTTTTCAAAAAAATTTCCTATTTTTATAGGAAATTTTTCAAAAAAATTTCCTATTTTTATAGGAAATTTTTCAAAAAAATTTCCTATTTTTATAGGAAATTTTTCAAAAAAATTTCCTATTTTTATAGGAAATTTTTCAAAAAAATTTCCTATTTTTATAGGAAATTTTTCAAAAAAATTTCCTATTTTTATAGGAAATTTTTCAAAAAAATTTCCTATTTTTATAGGAAATTTTTCAAAAAAATTTCCTATTTTTATAGGAAATTTTTCAAAAAAATTTCCTATTTTTATAGGAAATTTTTCAAAAAAATTTCCTATTTTTATAGGAAATTTTTCAAAAAAATTTCCTATTTTTCTATTTTTTCCTATTTTTATAGGAAATTTTTCAAAAAAATTTCCTATTTTTATAGGAAATTTTTCAAAAAAATTTCCTATTTTTATAGGAAATTTTTCAAAAAAATTTCCTATTTTTATAGGAAATTTTTCAAAAAAATTTCCTATTTTTATAGGAAATTTTTCAAAAAAAATTCCTATTTTTATAGGAAATTTTTCAAAAAAAAATTCCTATTTTTATAGGAAATTTTTCAAAAAAATTTCCTATTTTTATAGGAAATTTTTCAAAAAAATTTCCTATTTTTATAGGAAATTTTTCAAAAAAATTTCCTATTTTTATAGGAAATTTTTCAAAAAAATTTCCTATTTTTATAGGAAATTTTTCAAAAAAATTTCCTATTTTTATAGGAAATTTTTCAAAAAAATTTCCTATTTTTATAGGAAATTTTAAAAAAAAATTTCCTATTTTTATAGGAAATTTTTCAAAAAAATTTCCTATTTTTATAGGAAATTTTTCAAAAAAATTTCCTATTTTTCTATTTTTTCCTATTTTTATAGGAAATTTTTCAAAAAAATTTCCTATTTTTATAGGAAATTTTTCAAAAAAATTTCCTATTTTTATAGGAAATTTTTCAAAAAAATTTCCTATTTTTATAGGAAATTTTTCAAAAAAAATTCCAATTTTTATAGGAAATTTTTCAAAAAAAAATTCCTATTTTTATAGGAAATTTTTCAAAAAAATTTCCTATTTTTATAGGAAATTTTTCAAAAAAATTTCCTATTTTTATAGGAAATTTTTCAAAAAAATTTCCTATTTTTATATGAACTTTTTCAAAAAAATTTTCTATTTTTATAGGAACTTTTTCAAAAAAATTTCCTTTTTATATAAGAAATTTTTCAAAAAAAATTTCCTATTTTTATAGGAAATTTTTCAAAAAAATTTCTTATTTTTATAGGAAATTTTTCAAAAAAATTTCCTATTTTTATAGGAAATTTTTCAAAAATTTCCTATTTTTAAAGGAAATTTTTCAAAAATTTCCTATTTTTAAAGGAAATTTTTCAAAAATTTCCTATTTTTAAAGGCAATTTTTCAAACGTATCTTATTTTTTTAGGAGATTTTTCAAAAATTTCTTATTTTTGTAGGAGATTTTTCAAAAATTTCTTATTTTTGTAGGAAATTTTTCAAAATTTTCTTATTTTTGTAGGAAATTTTTCAAAATATCTTATTTTTATAGGAAATTTTTCAAAAATTTCTTATTTTTATAGGAATTTTTTTTTTGAAAATTTCTTATTTTTATAGGAAATTTTTCAAAAATATCTTATTTCTATATTAAATTTTACAAAAATTTCTTATATTTTTAAGAAATTTTACAAAAAATTGTTTGTTTGTTTTAAATGTTTGAAAAATTTCCTATTAAAATTAACAATTTAAAAAAAATGTCCTTGTAAAATTAGAACGCAAAGAATTTCATAGGAATTAGAACCAAATCAAGCTTCTACCATGACTATTAGTAATTCAAGTACCAATTTTAACACTAATTCTAAGCCCACTTTAGACCGATTTCTTTCGGCCCATTTCAAAGTATTAGCTTTTATTACTTTTATATTTCCATATGAAAAACATGAATTAAAGCTCTTTCTCTATCCCCTTTGACCGATTATATTCTTTTAATTTATAATATTCATATTCACCTTAATTTCTTTACAGTTCCAGTGACACAGATTATTTTACTTTACATCTTTACTTGTATACAGACTTACATACATACATACATACATACATACATTCGCAATGTACACATTTATATATTTTACCATATTTTATTTTACTTAAGGTCTATTTATATTTATTTTGTATGAAACGAACGCAAAAAAAGATGAAATAAAATAAAAGAACAGATTTTTTTTATAATCCAGTCCAGAGTTTCAGGCATTAATCTTCTTGTTTTATTTCCATGACACTTTTGTACATATTTTTCGAATCCATATGAAAATTCTTTCTCAATATTGCAGCAGCTCCATACAATTTGTTGCCAATAACTTTTGAACAAGAAGAGAAATATTTTAATTTATTGAACAATATTCTTTGATTTATTTTATTTATGTTTTTTTTTTGTACATATATATTTTTATGTTCAGTTCAATATTAATAAAAATAAAATTTCTTTCATACCTTCTGAAGGTATTTTTTGAACGCATAAACTAACGAGTGTTTGTAATAAAATAAATTCATGTGAGGTTTCATTTAACCTTAACAGGGTTGGAAATACCGAAATATTTTTGTAAGAATAATGGATAGAATTTTTGTTTCCGACGAAATTATTTGTTATAAATTGTAATCAGTCATAAACATTCATTTGACGACCTACTCTAAAAAGTGGTTTAAAGAAAAACAAGTAAGAAAGTGCTATAGTCGGTTAAGCCCGATCATACGATACCCTTCACCATTAAGGTCAAAGGTGTTATTTTTCCTGTATAACGACAAATATTTGCTAAATTTTGCCATCATACAAACATATTCTCAAAACTTCTACATTTAAGCTGTTTCCGCCATTTGGACTTATATGAGAGGTAGGGTCAAATGTGGACCGATTATCTCAAAATTTGGCAAGTTGATTACAGTTACAAAAATTATGTGTGCAAAAAATAAACCCAAAATTTTCATTATCTTTAGATTTACGAGAGTTTTAGTGATTTTTTTATCTCATTTAGTGAGTTTTGATATTAGAGTTTATATGGGAGCTATGGTCAAATGTGGACCGATTACGGAAGCAGTATTTGTTTTAAATTTCATGAAAAAATATTGATATTTGTGGCCAATATGTCAATTCCGGGAAGTGGGACCTATGGGAGGTACCATAAATAATGGACCGATTTTGACCAATTTCAATAGCCATGGTCCCATTATCAAAAAAATGATCTCTGCCAAATTTCATCAAATTATCTTTAGAATTGCGATCTGTAGTTTGATTACAAGGTTTACATGGGGGTCCAGCCAGCCAGCCAGACGGACGAACGGACATCGCTAAATCGACTCTGAAAGTGATTCTAAGCCTATTGGTATACTAAAAGATGGACCTAAGACAAATATTTCTATTCGTTACATACATCAGCACAAACTTATAATACCCTTTCCACCTATGGTGGTGAAGGGTATAAATACTACATGTTTAACTTTGCTTCCGCCTTTTTTTTACCAAAATTATAGGTTTTATTGTAATAGATATATTCATGATTCAAAGTACTGTCCGTACGAATCCCATATTGCAAAAACTGGCCATGTCTTGAAACTGTCAAATTTTTTACTTCTTCAAAAGACCAGGTCGTGTGCCATTGATGGAAGTGATAGTGCGAGAGATTAAAGTCTTGAGAATACAGCGGGTGGGGTAGGACTTCTCGTTTCAACTTTTGCAAGTATGTCTTGACAACTTTCCCAACACAGGGTCGAGCATTGTTATGTCTCCCATTATATTGCGGCTATTTGTCTTGCAATGTTCGGCACAAACGCATTACCTGCGCGCGATAACGATCGCATGTGATTGTTTCAGTCGGTTTTAACCACTCATAACACACTACGGCGAGCTGATCCCACCAAATACAGAGTATGACTTGGAGTTGCGACTATTTGGTTTGACCGTCGCATCGAAGCAAGGCCGGGATATTTTCTGCACATGGGATTATGGTACTGAACCCACTTTTTGTTCCCAGTCACAATGCTATGTGGTAATCCCTTCCGTCTTTACCTTGCAAGCAAACAAACTCTATCCAACATCTTTCGGCTTCAACGCGTACGTCACTCAAGTTTATTGTATTCTGAACCGTTCCCATGTCTACACTACACTCGGTGTCTACACTAGAGACCTGCAGCCAAATATTAAACGAATCATACAAGATTACGACAGTGTTGTCGGGACACATATTTGACATTGTCTGTAATGTGTTCACAACAATTTGGGTATGTAAATTCTTTCATCCATCTCTGGCCTCTTGAATTCAACATCAGCTGTTGACTGACACAAATCATTTAACAAGATGGCTCAGAACTTCAAAAGCCTACTTCTGCTGGTGCCGTTAAACTGGGAAATACCATGGGAAGTGTAGAGAAAATGACCAAGTAAGACTAAATTCAGATAAACTCGAGTCTGCTGACTTGCGTCTATATACTTCCAAGCCCCGAATTTTAGGTGGGCATCTGTATGAGAATGTATTAATTCCAAACCTGTTTATATAGGAAATACTCTAACAGATTAGTTTTGTTGTCAAGTTTAGGAGTCTTGATAACTTACTTATTTACTTAAATGGCCTGTTATAACAACCTGTTTAGGTCAAAGGTCGAGTATATTTTAGAATTCTAAGCACCTCTATCTTGTGCGCATATTCTCCAATTTCGTATACCAAGTTTCAGAAGATTTTCTTATACTTGGTCTTTCCATCGAAGTTTTGGACGCCCTCTTCTACGCGTTCCCTCTGGATCATTATCGAAGACTTTTCTTGCCGGAGTATTTTCATCCATTCGCACAACATGTCCTAGCCAACGCAGACGCTGTTGCTTAATGCGTTTTACTATGTCTATGTCAGCGTAAAACTCATACAGCTCATGGTTCATTCGATGTCGATACTCATTGTTGACGCAGACTGGTAGAATTTTCCTCTCAAACACTCCAAGGATAGCTTCATCTGTCTGTGCAAGTTCCCATGATTCAGCACCATACAATAACACGGGTAGTATGAGCGTTTTATAGAGCGTGATTTTAGTTCTTACAGAGAGGACTTTATTTCTTAGCTGTTTGCTTAATCCAAAATAGCATCGATTGGCAAGTATGATTCTACATTTGATTTCGAAGCTTATATCGTTGTTGATGTTAACAGCGGTACCAAGGTATACAAATTCTTTTACAACCTCGAAGCTATAGTTCTCAACGGACACATGTGATCCAATTCTAGTGGTCTGTCTGTCTGTAGAAACCATCAGTTTTGATTTTGATTCTTTTACAGCTAGACCCATTTTGTTTGATTCCTTCTCGATATTGGAAAAGGCGGCAGTTACCTCGCGTAGAGTGCCTCCTGTAATATCAATGTCATCGGCAAACGCGAGTAGCATATGTTTTCTATTGAAAATTAATCCTGTTGTATTAACTGCTGCATCTCGCAAGATTTTTTCTAAGACAATATTGTAGAGGTCACTAGATAAACTGTCACCTTGCCTTAATCTCCGTTTAGTTATGAAGGACTCTGATAGGTTCTTACCTATCTTAACAGATGATGTTGTATTAGTAAGTGTCATCCTGCATAACTTTATTATCTTCGTAGGAATGCCGAACTCAGACATTGCTTCAAACAACCTTCTTCCGTATCGGGCTGTCAAAAGCAGCTTTGTAGTCAACAAAGAGATTATACATATCAATTTGTTTTTCCTGGGTCTTCTCTAGGATTTGACGTAGAGTAAAATCTGGTCAGTGGTTGATTTACCTGGTCTAAAGCCACATTGGTATGTCCCAATTATTTCGTTAACTTTGGGCTTTAGCCTTTCATACAGTATGGTCGATAAAGTCTTATATGCAATTGAGAGGAGGCTTAGCAGCTTTATTATTTTTTAATCGCGCTATTGCAGTTCTAACCTCGTTCAGGTTGGGTGGTGGACATATAAGGCCGTCATCGTTGATTTGTTCAGGCGTGTCATCTTGGTCGCTTTCATTTGCAACCAACAACTTGCAAAAGTGCTCCTTCCACAGTTTCAATACGCTTTCTGTATCTGTGACCAGATTTCCTTGGTCGTCCTTACAGGAAAGGATACAGTTGCTATAACCATCCGTCTGATGCTTAATTTTTTGGTAAAATTTACGGATTTCATTTTGTGTCCTATACAACTCAATCTCCTCAAACACACGTCCCTCCATATCTTTCTTTTTTCTGCGGAATAGTCGTTTTTCTTCTCTCTTTTTCTCTCGATATCTTTCAAAGGATCCACGAGTAGCTGCTGACTGCAGAGTTGTCCTGTAGGCCGCATTTTTCTCAGCAGTGGCGTTGCGGCACTCCTCGTCGTACCAAGAGTTTTTAGCATGAGGGCTTTGGTACCCTATTGCCGATTTTGCAGGAGACTTCATGGAGTTGGCAATATGTTGCCATAGCGTGTAGATATTTTGAGTCAGAGTTATACTCTCTTAGCCATTAAGTTTTCCGTTTGGTGTAATCAGTGGCAATTTGCTCAGATTTTAATTTCTTCACATCATACTTCTTTTGCGCTTCTGCCTGTACGCTCCTCGACACACTTAGACACACACTTAGGGCCACTTTTTGAGTTTGAGATCAAAATTAAATTTATTCTCTAATTAACTAATCTAAAAGTGCATATTATTTGCATTTGATTTTTTTGGGTGGTGGTTTAAACTTCATGGTGTTGCCATATCGATCAACAAGAAATGGCAACCTTTTTTTGCAAATGTCAAATATGTTATCAAAATTACAACTTTTTTTTGTAGAAGAAGAAGACATTGCGCAAATTTCATAGTTATTATACAAATAAAAATGATTTAGCCGTGTTTTCTTATAATTGTTTTATTTAAATTTTCATAAATTTCGGAGTCGATAAAATCTTCATCTGCACTTCCAAAAAATACCTATAAATTTCTGTTTGTTTACGTATTTTTAACAGCTGTTTATTATGCATGTGTGTTTTGAGAGTTCTCATTGAAGATTAAACCACCAACATTGACCGCTTAAACTAGAGAACAAAATAAGATAATCGACCACTCAAAAACAAAATTTGGAGATTAACATTAATTTAATCTCCGATCTCGAACTCAAAAAGTGGCTCTTAGTCATGATAACAACACCGTCTTATTTGAAGTCATCCGGTTAGACTGAAAATTGTGACAAGTGACTTTTGAAGAAACTGGGGTATGGATTATTGGGAACAGTCTATATAGCATCTTCTCTGTCTAACTCATAGATATTGATCGACTTTTAGACCGCTACTTGCTAGCTTCCGTGGTATCACAATAAAATAGTCTGACTTGAATACGGGTCTGGTACACTAATCTAACCTACCCTAAATAGTCTTATGACAAGGAAATATCTATAGTTCCAAGTATCGGTAATCTCACTTCAGTCCCCATGATATTAAGACATCACTTATAAATAAAATAAATTCTTATTTAAATTAACTTTATTAGGCGAGATCAAGAAAACAATATTTATTTAAATAAACAATATTTTATGAGTATTATCTTAAATTTTATAAAAACTCCAAATAAATTCATTTTTTAACCTCAATTTTTAACTATTTTAAAGTAAAATATAATTTTTGACCTACCCTAATGTACATCTGTACAATTTTGAAATTAAATGCGTGGCTTAAGTATAATTTTCTGTGTATTTGAGCAAAACAATCATAAAACCATAATTTAGCAGTTTTTATTACTCTGTGCATTAACAATTACATATCGGTTTTATATGTTCGTAGACGCTTTTGGATCGTTTAACATAAACATATTGGATTTCTTTAGATGAATAGTGACATAACTTACATTTTGAAAGTAAAAAAGTATATTTTCAATCAAAAAGTTAAAAGTACGTACTTAATCATGTGTAGTAGTAGACCGATGAGTCTTGTAGAAATTATGCCAAGAAATTTACTTTTTCGTGTAATTTGACGATTTAAAATCAAAGGTACGGCGAAACCATTTTAGATATCAACCTAAACATTACCGTATTTTGTTATTGCATTTGGCCTTTTTAACATGCCAATGAAAAAATGTTAAATTTTTAATATTTGTTTAACAAAATTTTCAAAAACCTAAAAAGTGAGTTAAAAAAGAAGTACCATTTTCCAGTAAAAAAACTATGTAAATTCTATTATATTTTAACAAAATTGAACTATTAAGTACTTGCAAGTCTTAAAATTGTAAATCATGTCATAATTTGTGATTTCTTTATTCTTAAGTAAATTTTTGTTGGATTGGAACTATTGGATTTATTTTTATCTTTTATGACTCTTTGGAAAACTATTTAAGTTAACTCTTGGCTTTTTTCTACTCTAAACTCAAAACATACAAAAAATAAGTAAGAAAAGCTATAGTCCGTCAAGCCCGACTATATAATACCCTTCACTACTAAGGTCAAATATGGACCAATAACAAGTTTTCCTTAAGTCTTATTCACATACACACAAAGTTATACTATGTGCTATTTTTTCAAAATTTTGAGATTTATATCATTTCCGGATAAGGGCCTGATATGGGAGCTAGGGTCAATTGTGGACCGATTGTTACCAAATTTTGAGTAAAAAATTTAAGTAATTAAATGAATTTATCTTTAGAGTTATTAACGTTTTTGTGCTTTTATGTGTATATAAACGTCTTTTGAGAATGAATCTTGTATGGGAGGTATGGTCAAATATGGGCTAATTTCTACAAAATTAAGAACACTGATTAAGGTTATGATAAGCAATATTTGTGCTGAATATTATTAAAATACAACTAAATTTGTGGCTGTAAAGGACCAAAAACTCTATTCCGGGAAGGCATCATCGGGAGGTACCCGAAATAGTAATCTGATTTCTTCCAAAAACTATAGGGGTCGTCCTTGGACCAAAATATAAATCTGTGCCAAATTTCATCAAATTATCTTCAAAGTTACGACCTGTAGAGTGATAACAATCTTACATGGATAACCGGCCGGCCAGCCAGCCGGACGGACATCGTTAAAACAACTCAGGGAGTGATTCTAAGTCGATTGGTATACTAAAATGTGGGTCTCAGACCAATATTTCTATGCGTTACAAACATCAGCACAAACCCAATATCCCCTTTCCACCTATGGTTGTGAAGGGTATAAAAATAAATTTTATCACTTAATATCAAAATACGCGAAGTATGCAGGTCACGTTTTAGTTTTAGTTGTTCAAATCGGTTTAACAATTATATGTGTAAATATGTTGTTGCTGAGTTGACAGCCCTTGGCCGAGCAACCTCGGTTCCGGTAAGTAGAACCGGCTGTCGCGCGAATCACAATTATATATCGTTTTAAGTGATTTATAAGTCCGAGGTGCCCTACTTTGGGGGCCGATTGTGCCGCCTCAGTACAATCTGGAATTTCCAGGATCAAAACTTAAGCTCCCCAACACTTCTGTTATATTCGCATTAAAATCTGCCCAACGTTTTAGAAGTTACAGAAATATTTCCATTCTGTGCATTGTTTAATAGAAATTAAACTTTGGCTCTCAATATCTGGAAAACGGAATCGTTTTGTGGGGTCCAGACGAATAAGATTCCGGTCACCCTAATATCGATTTTGGTATAAATTTTGTTTCTATATTTTTTAGTTTATAATATGAATATGGGCTAAACAAAGTACCAAAAACCAAATGCGTGCTTCCTTTTTTCGTAGCACATCCAAACTCATTTTTTTTTATATCTCTTTTAGTTTCGAAGATATTTGTTTCCTTTGCTTTTAGTTAAGGAGATACCTATATCGGGTTATCCATTTTTCGGTTTCAAAAGTGAACATAAATAAAACACATATAATTTTTTTCATGATATTTCTTTTTTATTATAAAGTTTGAACGTTGACATTACTCGTGAAACATCACATCATTTAAATGACCACCATGCGAGATGTAGCAAGCATTGATTCTTTTAAGGTAATTTTCGACCACTTTTTGACACCGATTGGGCGGTATTTCAGCCATAACTTGACAAATGTTGGTTTTTAAGTGCTCAAGAGTTAAGGTTTATCTGCATAAACAAGGTCTTTCATGTAGTTCCACAAAAAAATTCTAATGGTGTCAAATCGCACGATCTTGGTGGTCAGTTGATATCGCCACGTTGAGAAATTATGCGGCCGGGAAATTTCTCTTGCAATAAAGTCATATTCGCTCGAGTTGTGTGGCATATGGCACCGAATTGTTGAAACAACATATTCTTCAAGTCATATTCTTCAATAGCAGGCAAAAAAAAGTCGATTATCATATGACCATAACACTCCGATTTCACGGTGACAGTCGTTTCATCGTCATTTTCGAAGAGTAAGGTCCAATCAAACCTTCATAATATAATGGCATATCTTCAATTATTTGATGATTCTCGGAACTCCAAATACGACAGTTAACATACCCACCGAGTGAGAAATATGCTTCATCGCTGAAGAAAATTTTGTTTGAAAAATCGCCTTCCACCGCCTGTTGTTCGAGCACCTATTCCACGTATCTACAACGTTGTGAATGGTCAGCTGGCTTCAGATGTTGTGTCAGCTGGACTTTATGTGGATGTAGGTGTAGATCTAAATGTAAAATACGCCATAATGTGCCGTAAGACAGTCCATATTCTTGAGAGCGATGAGGAATAGACACATTCGCGTCTTCGGCAACACTTTCACTTACAGCAGCGATATTTTCAGCGGAACGAACGAAACGATGATGCACAGGCCACACGATATTTGTAACCGCTCCAGTTTCTTCAAATTTCTTCACAATTTTGCCAATTGCTTGCGTACGTAGTTGGACGATTATGTAAAACATAATCTCCTCTTAAAGCACGATATGTGGCTGTTGCACAATCACCATTTATATACCCTTCACCACCATAGGCGGAATGGGTATTATTAGTTTGTGAAGATGTATGTAACGCATAAAAATATTTGTCTTAGACCCACTTTTAGTACACCAATAGGATTACAACCACATTCTGAGTCGATTTAGTGATGTCAGTCCGTCCGTCCGTCTGTCTGGACTGCTGGCTGGACCCACATGTAAACCATGTAATAAAAGTACAGGACGAAATTCTAAAGATAATTTGATGAAATTTGGCACAGATCATTTTTTTGATAGTGACCCTTGCTCTCATATGAGTCAAAATGACGGAAACAGCTTGAATATATAAGTGTTGAGAAAATGTTTGTGTGATGGCAAAATTTGGCAAATTTTTGTCTTTATTTAGGAAGAAGAACACCTTTGACTTTAATAGTGAAGGGTATCGTATGGTCGGGTTTGACCAACTATAGAACTTTCTTACTTGTTTGTAGTATTTTGTGATAATTTGTAGGCATTGTGTGATACTTAAGCGATCTATTTTCGTCAATGTCAAACATTCAACTGGAAAGAAAAACAAGTAAGAGTGTTATATTCGGCTGTGCCGAATCTTATATACCCACCATCGAGTTGTGTTAAATTTCGAAACATATTTCATATATCTTCAAGGGTGCAGCTAATTCAAAATCTGGACCAAAACGGAAAAAATCGCTAAGCTAATTGCTATTGTTGGTAAAACCTTTAGATTAAATTCGGTTGCCGTAGCTTTATAGTTCAACATTTAAAAATATTTTAGTGGTTTCCCCAGTATTTACTTTGATCAAAATTCGGTCTCATAACCGGGTATAGTTTTACATTAATAAGTTGTTAAATACTTCTCGTTGTGATTAATATGTAGTTAGGCTAAACACGTTAATAGTAATACGGCAGGTCCGAGGAGATCCTAATGCATTCATCATATATAAAGTCTGGGCTGAACATTGATTGATGCCTATATAATTTCATAGGTGCAATCTTAATATAAAGAATGTACCTTCAAATCTTTTTGATTGTAGATATATAAGAATTATAGCCAAATGTTGACCAATTGTAACAAAATTTTACACACTGGTTGGTACATATATAGAGATCATAGATTCTAATTTTATAGCTTTTAACTGGCCTTTGCTAAAATTTTTGGTTTCCGTGAGTGTTTTTTATATAAAAGCTAAAGTCAAATATGGACTGATTCCTATAATATTTCATAAATTGATCAAAAGTTGCATAAGACTTCCCTATTTTAAATTTAATTGTCATAGCTATTACAATTGTACTCAATTTATCAGCATTCATGTGTTTCCTGAGGCGGGGTTCTATGCGAGCTCTAACTAAATGTGAACCGATTTTGTCCATTTTCAACACACATCTTTTTCAAGATATCCAAAATACTTTTGTTAAATTTTGTCTCTCTACCTCTTTTCGTTAAGGCGCTATTGTGCTTTTATCTGAAGGACAGAAGGACATAAACAACCTTTTCTTTATATATTTTTGTGTTTCCATAAGTTTTTTATATGGGAGCTATGGTAAAATGGTGACCGATTGTGACAAAATTTTGCACCTGGCTGACATTGACATAAGACTTCCTTGTGCTTAATATAGTCTTACTAGCTTTTGTAGTTAAGGAGCTATCACGGTTTTATCTGACGGACAGACGGACATAAATCCCCTTTTCTTTTTGAATTATTGTGTTTTCGTAAGTTTTTTATATGGGAGCTAGGTCAAATGGTGACCGATTGCGACTAAATTTTGCACACTAGCTGGCATTGATATAAGACTTTCTTGTGCCCAAAGTTAGTGGTTATATCTGTTATACTTTTAGATTTATTGGCATTTAAGTGCAATTTAGGTGAAATTTAGGCTGTTTTCGTAAGTTTTTTGTATGGGAGCTATGACTAAATATGAACCGATTTTGATGAAATTTTAGATGCTGTATAAGGCTTACGAAAAACTTTTATATACCAAAGTTTATCATCATAGCTATTATAGGTTGTTATTTAGTAGCAAATAAGCGATTAGCGTAAGCGAAGTTATACGGGAGCTATGGTCAAATGTTAACGGATTTTGCCCAATTTCAATTCCAATTTTTTCATAGATGAAGAATGCTTTTACCAAGTTTCAGTGAGCTAGCTCCTTTCGCTTAGGCGTTATCGTGATTTCAACAGACAGACAGACAGACAGACAGACGGACATCGCTCAATCGTCTTAGAATTTCATAAGGATTCAGAATATATATCGTTTTTGATTTTTGAACCAATATTAAGGAAATTACAAACGGAATGACAATCTCAATATACCCGCCATTCCTTTTGATGGTGGGTATAAAAATGGTTTAACAACTTAGTTTGACAGATATCGAATTCTAGTCCTTTACTTTTGAAACCACGAAATAGATAACCCTTTACAAACACATCGTTACTAATTTTCCACTTTTTACCCTCTAAACGGCCGAATTTCCTTAAATCCCTTCTTAGTGGATCTATACATCGAAATAGGTAAACGCTATCTGAATTGTAGTGAATTCTTTTTCTAGTGACGAAGTAGTCGTTCGTCCCAACTGTGTTTCTACCTTTTTATCAATACTTTAGACATATCTACACATTTTGTGATATAACATTATTGCTGTAAATGAGTGACATGTATAACACACACACATAAATAAAATGTAAATTTATATATATAAGAAAAATATTAAAAAAAAGTATGTGTAATTGAATATACGAAAATTAATTTCTGCATTTACATCTTCATGCAATATTTCTTATTATTTAATTTTTTCTGCCACATGTGTATGTATGTAAATCTGTATGTGTGTGTGAGTAGATATGTTGATGTTTTATTATCCTTATTGTCTCTGTATATACATACAAGGATGTAAATTTTACCTTTCATTCTTAATAACAAGCAAAAACGTTTAAGCTTTTACCCGTGTGTAAAAGTTTTTACTATCTGTATTTACTTAAGCAGCCATATTTGTTTAAGCTTATTGGTGGTGTATAGGTAAAATTAGGAGGGTCCTTCGATTAATTAACTTGCAGTTATTAAGAAGTTATACCTAAAGCTATGAAATATTTAGGAGGTGAAACTAATTATTTGCTAAATTAAAGCAAATTTTTAGCAAAATTTTACTATATATTTCTTTAATTGGTCCCTTCTAATAAAATAATCTTATGTAAAATATATTGTCTTTTGTAATATTTACTTACATGCGTGTATGTCAAATGTAAAGTACAAAATGTTTTTCTTTTGTTTAAAAAGCTTTAAATTGAGGATATTATTTTTCATTCAGTTTTCGGTATTAAATTCTGTTTAATTAAAATTTTAATTCTTTGACAACATAAGGATTTTGCAAAGTCATATCAATAAAATCAATTTACAAATTGAATGTTTAACTTTAAAGTAAATAACAGAATAATGTTTTGTATATTGTTTAAATTTTCAAGCAATTTAAGAAAATAAAAAATGACATCCCTATATACATTTAACATATTAAATACATCCCTACTATGTGGAGGAAGTCCAAAACTTTTAGTTCTGGAGATATACAGATTTTTTACTTAAGTTTTTCTTATTAGATCCAGACGTCGCAAAAGGTACCCGCTGTCCAAATTTAAAATCTTTTTTAAATGGCGGCTAAGCACGTTTTTTACCCCTTTAATGGAAAAATCTGCCTTAATCTCTTCTTATTAGATTCACACATCGAAAAATATTTCTATCGAAAATATTTCTATCGAAAATTTTTCTATAGAAAAATATTTCTATCGAAAATTTTTCTATAGAAAAATATTTCTATCGAAAATTTTTCTATAGAAAAATATTTCTATCGAAAATTTTTCTATAGAAAAATATTTCTATCGAAAATTTTTCTATAGAAAAATATTTCTATCGAAAATTTTTCTATAGAAAAATATTTCTATCGAAAATTTTTCTATAGAAAAATATTTCTATCGAAAATTTTTCTATAGAAAAATATTTCTATCGAAAATTTTTCTGTAGAAAAATATTTCTATCGAAAATTTTTCTATAGAAAAATATTTCTATCGAAAATTTTTCTATAGAAAAATATTTCTATCGAAAATTTTTCTATAGAAAAATATTTCTATCGAAAATTTTTCTATAGAAAAATATTTCTATCGAAAATTTTTCTATAGAAAAATATTTCTATCGAAAATTTTTCTATAGAAAAATATTTCTATCGAAAATTTTTCTATAGAAAAATATTTCTATCGAAAATTTTTCTATAGAAAAATATTTCTATCGAAAATTTTTCTATAGAAAAATATTTCTATCGAAAATTTTTCTATAGAAAAATATTTCTATCGAAAATTTTTCTATAGAAAAATATTTCTATCGAAAATTTTTCTATAGAAAAATATTTCTATCGAAAATTTTTCTATAGAAAAATATTTCTATCGAAAATTTTTCTATAGAAAAATATTTCTATCGAAAATTTTTCTATAGAAAAATATTTCTATCGAAAATTTTTCTATAGAAAAATATTTCTATCGAAAATTTTTCTATAGAAAAATATTTCTATCGAAAATTTTTCTATAGAAAAATATTTCTATCGAAAATTTTTCTATAGAAAAATATTTCTATCAAAAATTTTTCTATAGAAAAATATTTCTATCGAAAATCTTTCTATAGAAAAATATTTCTATCGAAAATTTTTCTATAGAAAAATATTTCTATCGAAAATTTTTCTATAGAAAAATATTTCTATCGAAAATTTTTCTATAGAAAAATATTTCTATCGAAAATTTTTCTATAGAAAAATATTTCTATCGAAAATTTTTCTATAGAAAAATATTTCTATCGAAAATTTTTCTATAGAAAAATATTGCTATCGAAAATTTTTCTATAGAAAAATATTTCTATCGAAAATTTTTCTATAGAAAAATATTTCTATCGAAAATTTTTCTATAGAAAAATATTTCTATCGAAAATTTTTCTATAGAAAAATATTTCTATCGAAAATTTTTCTATAGAAAAATATTTCTATCGAAAATTTTTCGATAGAAAAATATTTCTATCGAAAATTTTTCTATAGAAAAATATTTCTATCGAAAATTTTTCTATAGAAAATATTTCTATCGAAAATTTTTCTATAGAAAAATATTTCTATCGAAAATTTTTCTATAGAAAAATATTTCTATCGAAAATTTTTCTATAGAAAAATATTTCTATCGAAAATTTTTCTATAGAAAAATATTTCTATCGAAAATTTTTCTATAGAAAAATATTTCTATCGAAAATTTTTCTATAGAAAAATATTTCTATCGAAAATTTTTCTATAGAAAAATATTTCTATCGAAAATTTTTCTATAGAAAAATATTTCTATCGAAAATTTTTCTATAGAAAAATATTTCTATCGAAAATTTTTCTATAGAAAAATATTTCTATCGAAAATTTTTCTATAGAAAAATATTTCTATCGAAAATTTTTCTATAGAAAAATATTTCTATCGAAAATTTTTCTATAGAAAAATATTTCTATCGAAAATTTTTCTATAGAAAAATATTTCTATCGAAAATTTTTCTATAGAAAAATATTTCTATCGAAAATTTTTCTGTAGAAAAATATTTCTATCGAAAATTTTTCTATAGAAAAATATTTCTATCGAAAATTTTTCGGTAGAAAAATATTTCTAACGAAAATTTTTCGATAGAAAAATATATCTATCGAAAATTTTTCTATAGAAAAATATTTCTATCGAAAATTTTTCAATAGAAAAATATTTCTATCGAAAATTTTTCAATAGAAAAATATTTCTATCGAAAATTTTTCAATAGAAAAATATTTCTATCGAAAATTTTTCGATAGAAAAATATTTCTATCGAAAATTTTTCTATAGAAAAATATTTCTATCGAAAATTTTTCTATAGAAAAATATTTCTATCGAAAATTTTTCTATAGAAAATATTTCTATCGAAAATTTTTCTATAGAAAAATATTTCTATCGAAAATTTTTCTTTAGAAAAATATTTCTATCGAAAATTTTTCTATAGAAAAATATTTCTATCGAAAATTTTTCTATAGAAAAATATTTCTATCGAAAATTTTTCTATAGAAAAATATTTCTATCGAAAATTTTTCTATAGAAAAATATTTCTATCGAAAATTTTTCTATAGAAAAATATTTCTATCGAAAATTTTTCTATAGAAAAATATTTCTATCGAAAATTTTTCTATAGAAAAATATTTCTATCGAAAATTTTTCTATAGAAAAATATTTCTATCGAAAATTTTTCTATAGAAAAATATTTCTATCGAAAATTTTTCTATAGAAAAATATTTCTATCGAAAATTTTTCTATAGAAAAATATTTCTATCAAAAATTTTTCTATAGAAAAATATTTCTATCGAAAATTTTTCTATAGAAAAATATTTCTATCGAAAATTTTTCTATAGAAAAATATTTCTATCGAAAATTTTTCTATAGAAAAATATTTCTATCGAAAATTTTTCTATAGAAAAATATTTCTATCGAAAATTTTTCTATAGAAAAATATTTCTATCGAAAATTTTTCTATAGAAAAATATTTCTATCGAAAATTTTTCTATAGAAAAATATTTCTATCGAAAATTTTTCTATAGAAAAATATTTCTATCGAAAATTTTTCTATAGAAAAATATTTCTATCGAAAATTTTTCTATAGAAAAATATTTCTATCGAAAATTTTTCTATAGAAAAATATTTCTATCGAAAATTTTTCTATAGAAAAATATTTCTATCGAAAATTTTTCTATAGAAAAATATTTCTATCGAAAATTTTTCTATAGAAAAATATTTCTATCGAAAATTTTTCTATAGAAAAATATTTCTATCGAAAATTTTTCTATAGAATTTTCGATAGAAATATTTTTTTATAGAAAAATATTTCTATCGAAAATTTTTCTATAGAAAAATATTTCTATCGAAAATTTTTCTATAGAAAAATATTTCTATCGAAAATTTTTCTATAGAAAAATATTTCTATCGAAAATTTTTCTATAGAAAAATATTTCTATCGAAAATTTTTCTATAGAAAAATATTTCTATCGAAAATTTTTCTATAGAAAAATATTTCTATCGAAAATTTTTCTATAGAAAAATATTTCTATCGAAAATTTTTCTATAGAAAAATATTTCTATCGAAAATTTTTCTATAGAAAAATATTTCTATCGAAAATTTTTCTATAGAAAAATATTTCTATCGAAAATTTTTCTATAGAAAAATATTTCTATCGAAAATTTTTCTATAGAAAAATATTTCTATCGAAAATTTTTCTATAGAAAAATATTTCTATCGAAAATTTTTCTATAGAAAAATATTTCTATCGAAAATTTTTCTATAGAAAAATATTTCTATCGAAAATTTTTCCATAGAAAAATATTTCTATCGAAAATTTTTCTATAGAAAAATATTTCTATCGAAAATTTTTCTATAGAAAAATATTTCTATCGAAAATTTTTCTATAGAAAAATATTTCTATCGAAAATTTTTCTATAGAAAAATATTTCTATCGAAAATTTTTCTATAGAAAAATATTTCTATCGAAAATTTTTCGATAGAAAAATATTTCTATCGAAAATTTTTCGATAGAAAAATATTTCTATCGAAAATTTTTCTATAGAAAAATATTTCTATCGAAAATTTTTCTATAGAAAAATATTTCTATCGAAAATTTTTCTATAGAAAAATATTTCTATCGAAAATTTTTCTATAGAAAAATATTTCTATCGAAAATTTTTCTATAGAAAAATATTTCTATCGAAAATTTTTCTATAGAAAAATATTTCTATCGAAAATTTTTCTATAGAAAAATATTTCTATCGAAAATTTTTCTATAGAAAAATATTTCTATCGAAAATTTTTCTATAGAAAAATATTTCTATCGAAAATTTTTCTATAGAAAAATATTTCTATCGAAAATTTTTCTATAGAAAAATATTTCTATCGAAAATTTTTCTATAGAAAAATATTTCTATCGAAAATTTTTCTATAGAAAAATATTTCTATCGAAAATTTTTCTATAGAAAAATATTTCTATCGAAAATTTTTCTATAGAAAAATATTTCTATCGAAAATTTTTCTATAGAAAAATATTTCTATCGAAAATTTTTCTATAGAAATATATTTCTTTCGAAAATTTTTCTATAGAAAAATATTTCTATCGAAAATTTTTCTATAGAAAAATATTTCTATCGAAAATTTTTCTATAGAAAAATATTTCTATCGAAAATTTTTCTATAGAAAAATATTTCTATCGAAAATTTTTCTATAGAAAAATATTTCTATCGAAAATTTTTCTATAGAAAAATATTTCTATCGAAAATTTTTCTATAGAAAAATATTTCTATCGAAAATTTTTCTATAGAAAAATATTTCTATCGAAAATTTTTCTATAGAAAAATATTTCTATCGAAAATTTTTCTATAGAAAAATATTTCTATCGAAAATTTTTCTATAGAAAAATATTTCTATCGAAAATTTTTCTATAGAAAAATATTTCTATCGAAAATTTTTCTATAGAAAAATAAAATATTTCTATCGAAAATTTTTCTATAGAAAAATATTTCTATCGAAAATTTTTCTATAGAAAAATATTTCTATCAAAAATTTTTCTATAGAAAAATATCGAAAATTTTTCTATAGAAAAATTTTTGATAGAAATAATTTTTTATAGAAAAATTTTCTATAGAAAAATTTTTTTATTTTTCAAAAAAAAATTCTAAAAATTTTTGGATATTGTTTTAAATATTGTTAATAATTTTTCTATAGACAAATTTTGGATAGAAATATTTTTCTATAGACAAATTTTGGATAGAAATATTTTTCTATAGACAAATTTTCGATAGAAATATTTTTCTATAGACAAATTTTCGATAGAAATATTTTTCTATAGACAAATTTTCGATAGAAATATTTTTCTATACACAAATTTTCGATAGAAATATTTTTCTATAGACAAATTTTCGATAGAAATATTTTTCTATAGACAAATTTTCTATAGAAATATTTTTCTATGGACAAATTTTCGATAGAAATATTTTTCTATAGAAAAATTTTCGATAGAAATATTTTTCTATATAAAAATTTTCGATAGAAATATTTTTCTATAGAAAAATTTTCTATAGAAATATTTTTCTATAGAAAAATTTTCGATAGAAATATTTTTCTATATAAGAATTTTCGATAGAAATATTTGTATCGAAAAATTTTCTATTTCTATTTTTATCAGAAAATTTTTTATAGAATAATATTTTCATCGAAAATTTTCAGAAATCGAAAAATTTATTTTTCACAAATCAAAAAATTTCTTTTTTTATCAAAAAAATGTCACATATCGAAAAATTTCTAGAGTAAAATATTTTTATCAAAAATTAAAAAAAAAAAAAAAATATCTAAAAAAAAATTTTATCAAAAAAATATAAAATTGTTTAATATGTATTAAAATTTATTTCTGTTTGGAGAAATATTCCCAATTCGGTAACATTTATTTATTTTAAGCAATGTTTGCAAAAATAATAGTGTCGTGGCAACTATATTCTATATTATATTTGTTTGTTCTCTCGAACCGTATATTTTGTTGTTATAAGTTAGGTTTTGATTTTGTTTCTTGTATATTTTGTATTTGTATTTTTTTTCAACAACGCGCCACAAACCGACTTTGCTAACATCCAAATCCCAACTGAATGCTTTTTAAACTCATTTTCACGAGCTTCATTACTGATCGTGATATTTACGAAAATTACAAAAAGTCTTCGGCTACTGGTGGTATGGGCTGCCTACGCCTGATCAAGTGCCAAAGATTTGGTCTCATCGAAGTGTTATTGCTATTATTATTATAACCCCCATCAAAAAGAATGTGGGGTATATTGAGATTGTCATTTCGTTTGTAATTTAATTAATATTGGCAAAAAACCAAAAGCGATATATATTTTGAATCCTTATGAAATTCTAAGACGATTGAGCAATGTCCGTCTGTCTGTTGAAATCAGGATAACGCCTAAACGAAAGCAGCTAGCTCACTGAAACTTAATAAAAAAAAATTCTTCATTTATGAGAAAATTTTGGTATTGAAATTGGGCAAAGCCAGTTAAAATTTGACCATAGCTCCCGCATAACCTCGCCTATTCTAATCGCTAATTTACTAATAAATAACAAACTATAACAGCTATGAAGATAAGCTATGATATAAGTTTTAAATAGGTCCCAGACAACATATAAAATTTCATCAAAATCGGTTCACATTTAGCCATAGCTCCCATACAAAAAACTTACGGAGACGGCCTAAATTTCACCTATAATACGCTTAAATGCCAATAAATCGCAAATTATAACAGATTTACCGGCCAGTGTGCAAATTTTGTCACAATCGGTCACCATGTGACCATAGCTCCCATATAAAAAACTTACGGAAACAAAAAAATACAAAAAGAAAAGGGGGTTTAAATCCGGCTGTCCGTCAGATAAAAGCGCGATAGCTCCTTAACTACATGAGCTAGAGAGACAAAATTTTACAAAAGTAATTTTGATATGTTATTCAAGTTGTGTACTGAAAACGGTTCACATATAGTTAGAGCTCCCATATAGCCCTCCCCGGGAATCACATTAATGCTGATAAATTGAATACAATTGTAATAGCTATGACGACTAAATTTAGATTTTTATGCAACTATTGGTCAGTATGTCAAATTTTATAGGAATCGGTCCATATTTGACTATAGATTTCATAACAGATTTTACCAATTGACGTATTATTATTAAAGAACCACATTTAGCCGATCGAGAACAAAAATATTTATCTTGACCAATTATTATTTTACCTGTAGTTATCCGACCAAGAGCCAAAGTTTTAATCTTGTCACATAGTAAATCCATAGTTAACAGCCCAAAAGCCGAAGACTTAATGTATTCAACTGTATTCAATGTTACCGAAGTACTTATATTGGAAGATTGTAGATAAGCAGTTTCCCGACCGAGAGCCTAAGTTTATATCACTTTAGGGTATTATTATTGTATAACCGTATATAGCCGACCAAACGCAAACGTATTATTACGGTATTTAGTCGAATGAAAGGCAAAGTTTTCTTCTTTTGTAAATGCGCGAAATTGGAGTATATGCACATAAGATCGAAGCGCATGGAATTCGAAAATATGCTCAGCTTTTGCCTTTAACAGGTTGTAATATAGGTCATTTAATTAAGTTAGTAAATGGAAAATACGCCATCTGCTGTCATATAGACGTATTAATATTTTAGGCGTAGAAGTACAACCTCCTATCTTTTACATCGATAACTAGTTAAAAGCGCTGATAGAGCGAGCTGTGAAAGCTACTAATTTTTAAAGAAAATAATAAATACAGAAATTGATCTTTCCGGTGACTGGGGCTCGAACGCAAGTATCGGGTGGTTAAATTTCAAGGGCCGATGTTGATTTTGAATAAAACACAAACTATTTAGGAAATTATTGTAATTTTATTTTATTATGATATATTGGTATTACTCAATTATGTACGGAACAAAATATAGGCCAAATGGGCGCCGCGACCACGGCGGCACACCTCCATCCGACGGTCCAAATTTTCGATGACCCTGAGGCATAATGGAGGTTCTATGCCGTTAATGTGCCGAATTATCTCATCCTTTAGCTCTTGAATTGTTGCTGGCTTATCGACGTACACCTTTTCTTTCAAATAACCCCAAAGAAAAATGTCCAACGGTGTCAAATCACATGATCTTGGCGGCCAATTAATATCGCCATGACGTGAGATAACACGTCCATTGAATTTGTTGCGCAAAAGAGCCATTGTTTCGTTAGTTGTGTTGCAAGTGGCACCGTTCTGCTGAAACCACATATCGTCCGCATCCATATCTTCCAATTCGGGCCATAAAAAGTTCGTTATCATCTCACGATAGCGAACAACATTCACAGTAACTGCCTGACCGGCCTCATTTTGGAAAAAATACGGCCCGATGATGCCGCCAGCCCATAAACCGCACCAAACAGTCACTCTTTGTGGGTGGTTTTTCGACAATCACTCTTGGATTCTCATTCGCCCAAATGCGGCAATTCTGTTTATTAACGAATCCACTGAGGTGAAAATGTGCCTCATCACTGAAGATGATTTTTCTTGCCACCATTCTGCCCATTCACGACGTGTGGAATGGTCTAGAGCAGGCGCGACCACCGCGAAGCAAGTGCTTGCCAGAAGTTTTCTTATTCTCATTTATTTAGTCGTCATTCAACCTTTGACGGATGCACACGCGTGGAGGCTGTTATAAGTTTTGTTAATTTTTTTGTATTTTTTGTTATTGTTTTTTTTAGATACACTGCGAGATTGAATGTTAGAATAATTATTTTTACGCTAAACATTCAATCGTTTTTATAGAAAATATTTGATTTTTTTTAGTAAAAAAAACGTTTATATTTTCTTTATAGAAAAATAAACTTAAATTTTTTTCTATGTAAAAGCACGTTTTTTAAAGAAAAAAAAACGTTTTCTAAATAAAAAATACATATTCTAAGGACAACAAACTTTTTCTTTAAAAATAAAAACATGATAAACCTTCTTAAAATAAGTTTTTCTATAGAAAAAGTAAGTTTTTCTAAAGAAAAAGTAAGTTTTTCTATAGAAAAAGTAAGTTTTCTATAGAAAAAGTAAGTTTTTCTATAGAAAAAGTAAGTTTTTCTATAAAAAAAGTAAGTTTTTCTATAGAAAAAGTAAGTTTTTCTATAGAAAAAGTAAGTTTTTCTATAGAAAAAGTAAGTTTTTCTATAGAAAAAGTAAGTTTTTCTATAGAAAAAGTAAGTTTTTCTATAGAAAAAGTAAGTTTTTCTATAGAAAAAGTAAGTTTTTCTATAGAAAAAGTAAGTTTTTCTATAGAAAAAGTAAGTTTTTCTATAGAAAAAGTAAGTTTTTCTATAGAAAAAGTAAGTTTTTCTATAGAAAAAGTAAGTTTTTCTATAGAAAAAGTAAGTTTTTCTATAGAAAAAGTAAGTTTTTCTATAGAAAAAGTAAGTTTTTCTATAGAAAAAGTAAGTTTTTCTATAGAAAAAGTAAGTTTTTCTATAGAAAAAGTAAGTTTTTCTATAGAAAAAGTAAGTTTTTCTATAGAAAAAGTAAGTTTTTCTATAGAAAAAGTAAGTTTTTCTATAGAAAAAGTAAGTTTTTCTATAGAAAAAGTAAGTTTTTCTATAGAAAAAGTAAGTTTTTCTATAGAAAAAGTAAGTTTTTCTATAGAAAAAGTAAGTTTTTCTATAGAAAAAGTAAGTTTTTCTATAGAAAAAGTAAGTTTTTCTATAGAAAAAGTAAGTTTTTCTATAGAAAAAGTAAGTTTTTCTATAGAAAAAGTAAGTTTTTCTATAGAAAAAGTAAGTTTTTCTATAGAAAAAGTAAGTTTTTCTATAGAAAAAGTAAGTTTTTCTATAGAAAAAGTAAGTTTTTCTATAGAAAAAGTAAGTTTTTCTATAGAAAAAGTAAGTTTTTCTATAGAAAAAGTAAGTTTTTCTATAGAAAAAGTAAGTTTTTCTATAGAAAAAGTAAGTTTTTCTATAGAAAAAGTAAGTTTTTCTATAGAAAAAGTAAGTTTTTCTATAGAAAAAGTAAGTTTTTCTATAGAAAAAGTAAGTTTTTCTATAGAAAAAGTAAGTTTTTCTATAGAAAAAGTAAGTTTTTCTATAGAAAAAGTAAGTTTTTCTATAGAAAAAGTAAGTTTTTCTATAGAAAAAGTAAGTTTTTCTATAGAAAAAGTAAGTTTTTCTATAGAAAAAGTAAGTTTTTCTATAGAAAAAGTAAGTTTTTCTATAGAAAAAGTAAGTTTTTCTATAGAAAAAGTAAGTTTTTCTATAGAAAAAGTAAGTTTTTCTATAGAAAAAGTAAGTTTTTCTATAGAAAAAGTAAGTTTTCTATAGAAAAAGTAAGTTTTTCTATAGAAAAAGTAAGTTTTTCTATAGAAAAAGTAAGTTTTTCTATAGAAAAAGTAAGTTTTTCTATAGAAAAAGTAAGTTTTTCTATAGAAAAAGTAAGTTTTTCTATAGAAAAAGTAAGTTTTTCTATAGAAAAAGTAAGTTTTTCTATAGAAAAAGTAAGTTTTTCTATAGAAAAAGTAAGTTTTTCTATAGAAAAAGTAAGTTTTTCTATAGAAAAAGTAAGTTTTTCTATAGAAAAAGTAAGTTTTTCTATAGAAAAAGTAAGTTTTTCTATAGAAAAAGTAAGTTTTTCTATAGAAAAAGTAAGTTTTTCTATAGAAAAAGTAAGTTTTTCTATAGAAAAAGTAAGTTTTTCTATAGAAAAAGTAAGTTTTTCTATAGAAAAAGTAAGTTTTTCTATAGAAAAAGTAAGTTTTTCTATAGAAAAAGTAAGTTTTTCTATAGAAAAAGTAAGTTTTTCTATAGAAAAAGTAAGTTTTTCTATAGAAAAAGTAAGTTTTTCTATAGAAAAAGTAAATTTTTCTATAGAAAAAGTGAGTTTTTCTATAGAAAAAGTAAGTTTTTCTATAGAAAAAGTAAGTTTTTCTATAGAAAAAGTAAGTTTTTCTATAGAAAAAGTAAGTTTTTCTATAGAAAATGTAAGTTTTTCTATAGAAAAAGTAAGTTCTTTAAATTGTATTTATAAAAAAATATACTATGCTGAATATATATTTCTAAAAAGTAATGTTTTCTTTATAGAAGCAAAAGAAAATCATTTTTGTTTACATAAAAACAAAAAAAAAAAGATCAATACTTCTCCGCATGTTCATTTCACGCTGGTTCAGCGGTAACTGAAATAAAATAGAAATAAACAACCAAATTTATGTCAATTCTTGCTTCTGCCTGTGTATCCTCTCTTTCGCTCACAAATACAATCACATTCCTCTCTTTGGTCATCCCTGGTCTAGAGGCTTTAGTTCTTGAGCCAATTGCACCTTGTAAGCGTGTAAATGCAAGTCTTTATGCATAATATTCATCAACAACGAGCGTGAGAGGTGCAATTGTTGGGCACGACGACGAGTTGAGGTGGACAACTCTTCAGCCACACTATCGCGAACAGCAGCAATATTTTCTGCAGTACGAGCTGTACGAGCATGCACTGGTGTTCTCACATCTTCTACAGACCCGGTTTGTTCGAATTTTTCCACGATTTTTGCGATTGTACGCACATTTGGACGATCAAATTGACAAAAAAAAATCACGAAGTGCACGATATGCATTTTGATTTGAACGCCCATTTTCATAATAAGTCTGGATAACTTTAACACGTTGTTGGATTGTGTATCTCTCCATGGTTCAAATTGAGTAAGTCTGAAATAGAGAAATGTCAAATAAAATTCGGAAAAAAGCTTGGCGTTAAGGTGTGGTTCACATTCGACATCGGCCCTTACAATTTAACCACCCTTTACAAATTGATGTAGTGATGCTTAGTAGACGACGAGCTAATGAGCTAAGCCACAACAGCCACATTTTAAATTTTACTACAAGAAAACGATTGGTCCGATGACAGCACTGGGATTGCCCAATACAGGAACACAAATGTCAACCTTTCAATATATTCCAAGCTAGAAGATACAAATTTAAACGCCCATCTGCCTTTTCTCAACAAAAGTCAACAACAAATTTTCAAATCCCAAACTTAAACAGGAGACTAAAAGTAAACACCATTCAATTTCGAGCAAACAACTTGTTATTAAAATAATAATTCAAATGTTTGTACAAAAGATATTCAAACACTAACATTTTGTAGGAAAAGTAAAGAAAATCTTAACTCAGGGTCAAGCATTTTAAAATGCACTTAAATGAAAAGAAAATTCTCAGTAAATATCGCATTATATTAAAAATAGTAGCAAACAGCAAATATTGGGGGTTTAATTTCACGGAAACACTTGTAAATACTCTGCCAAACAAACTGATAGTGACCCCCATTGCAACAGATACTCTCGAATCCATTTGCCACAGCCACATGATATAATGATAGATAGAAAAACACTTTTCGACTAAGAAAGCACTTAAAAACCATGAACCTAAAACTACAATCATTTGATGGGAACATTTCCTCCAACAAATTGGAGATAAAATAAGTAAGAAAGTTTTGTAGTGAGTCGAGGTCGACCTTGTAATATCACTAGGGTTAAAGATGGTCCAAGTTTTCTTAAAAGCTACATAATAAATATCTCTATTCGATATCAGGTCTAATATGATACTTGGCTCCTCCTCATGACTTGGGTGCTGGATTATGGAAAAACCTCAGCTTGCCTAAGAATGAACTATGAAACTACAACGGTATGCCCACAAAATTTTTGACAACTGCATTTCAGAGGTAGCCATCAGAGGGCGAAGACGACTACAAATTGTTGTGAGGGTAGTAACACGTGTTGCCAGTATTATATACTTTTTAACCTGCCTTCATATTCTGAAAAAATCGAGCTTTAAATGAAAGATTAAGTTGATAATACTTTTATGTATCTTCTTATTAAATATAAAAACCAAGTCTTATTAAAAAATTAAGTATTCACAAGAAAGAGTGTTATATTCGGCTGTGCCGAATCTTATATACCCACCATCAAGTTGTGTTAAATTTAGAAACATATCTCATATATCTAAGAGGATGCAGCAAATTCAAAACGTGGACCAAATTGGAAAAATCACTAAGCTAATTGGTATTGCTGGTAAAACCCTTGAACTAAATTCGGTTGACGTAGCTTTATAGTTGAACATTTAAAAATATTTTAGTGGTTTTCCCAGTATTTACTTTGATCAAAATTCGGTCTCAAAACCGGGTATAGTTTTACATTAATAAGTTGTTAAACACTTTTCGTTAATATGTAGTTAATAGTAATACACGTAAAAGTAAACACGTTAATAGTAATACGGCAGGTCCATATATTTCGTTAGGAGATCCTAATGCATTCATCGTATATAAAGTCAGGGCTGAACATTGACTGATGCCTGTCTAATTTCATAGGTGCAATCTTAATATAATGAATGTACCTCCAAATCTTTTTGATTGTAGATATAAAAAGGGGATGTTATATATATAAGAATTATATCCAAATGTTGACCGATTGCTACAAAATTTAAATTTTAAGACGATGTAGAACATATTTCTCACCAACCGACTTACTCCGGATATATACCACGTACATACGTCCAAAAATGGAGTACAATTCTCACGTTTGGGCAGGTGCTGCACGTTCTAGTCTTGAAATGTTGGATCGTGTTCAAAAGCGAGCCATTGACCTAATAGGTGATAGCACTATTTGTGAATCTTTAAATTCACTCGAACATCGTCGAAACGTAGGATGCCTTTCATTGTTCTACAGATATTATCATGGTAAATGTTCTGACGACATACGTAGTCTTATTCCAAACACTCATACTTTTAGACGAAACACACGTTTAGCAAACAGAGCGCATCCTTTTGTAATTAGTTGGAATATGAGTCGTACAACGCATTACAAAGAAAACTCGTTTTTTGGCCGAACTATTCGAATGTGGAATTCTCTTCCTGACTATGTTTTTCCAACCCAATACAATATACAACGATTCAAATCAAATATCCACAAACACTACTCTATCTTTCCTCCTACCCAATCCTATATTTCCTAACATCAACACAATGCAACGCATTTATAGGGGTATCCCCTGAGTGTTGGTATAATTAAAAAAAAAAATGAAAGCTAAAGTCAAATATGAACTGATTCCTATAAAATTTGATAAACTGATCAAAAATTGCATAAAACTTCCCTATTTTAAATTTAATCGTCATAGCTATTACAATTGTATTCAATTTATCAGCATTAATGTGTTTCCCGGGGCGGGGTTATATGGGAGTTCTAACTAGTTTGGAACCGATTTTGTCCATTTTCAACCCACATATATTTCAAGACATCCAAAATACCTTTGTAAAATTTTGTCCCTCTAGACGGACAGACGGACAAAAGCAACCTTTTCCTTATGTATTTTTGTGTTTCCATAAGTTTTTTATATGGGAGCTATGGTCAAATGGTGGCCGATTGTGACAAAATTTTGCACTGGCATTGGCATACGACTTCCTTGTGCTTAATTAAATCTTACTAACTCTTGTAGTTAAGGAGGTATCAGGATTTTATCTGACGGACAGACGGACATAAATCCCCTTTTCTTTTTGAATTTTTGTTTTTTCGTAAGTTTTTTATATGGGAGCTATGGTCAAATGGTGACCGATTGTGACAAAATTTTGCATACTGGCTGGCATTGACTTTCTTGTGTCAAATTTAGTGGTTATATCTGTTATACTTTTAGATTTATTGGCATTTTAGTTTATTTTAGGTGAAATTTAGGCTGTTTTCGTAAGTTTTCTGTATGGTAGCTATGGCCAAATGTAAACCGATTTTGATGAAATTTTATACGCTGCCTAGGAATAATGTAGAACTTCTATATACCAAATTTTATCAGCATAGCTGCTATATTTTGTCATTTATTGACAAATAAGCGATTAGCCTAGACGTGGTTATACGGGAGCTATGGTCAAATTGTGAACCGATTTTGCCCAATTTCAATGCCAAAATTTTCTCAGAGATGAAGAATATTTTTACTAACTTTCAGTGAGCTAGCTCCTTTAATTTAAGCGTTATCGTGAATTTAACAGATAGACAGACGGACAGACAGACGGACATCGCTCAATCGTCTTGGAATTTCATAGGGATTTAGAATATATATCGTTTTTGGTTTTTGAGCCAATATTAAGGAAATTACAAACGGAATGACAATCTCAATATAACCCCCATTCTTTTTGATGGTGGGTATAAAAAATATATTTATCTAAAAATGAAAATATTTCGGTTTGAAATTTAAGCCGACAAGAGCCGGTTCTTTCGGCGGCGGCTGACTATCGAAAAATTCTCCCGGCGGCGACTCAGCGCCGGCTTCGAGTCGCTAGGCTTCGCCCTCTGGTAGCCGTATGTTATGAGGCTTAAGTAAGCTCCAATATTCCGAACTATAGGACCTAAATACTCTCTTAAAGCTACTATGTAATTATAAATTGGCCCTTTAACTCTAAGATCTACTGAACCTGTTCCCACTAACATGATATCTAGGTGCCAAAATCCTAATTTTATTGGAGGAACAGGAAAAAATCACTGATATCGTCCAATTCTTGTAGTCTAGGTCTCTATTGCAAAATAACAGTGTTACATTTTAGAACTTAACTTCTAAATAGCGTATTATGTTAGTATTCATCACGAGTGTCATTCCAAGAACGTTACGAGCATCATCACAAACACTTAAATTCTTTTGGTAGCGTAGGGGTTTTAAAAATCGCCAAATGGTCTAAAGTATTAAAAGGCTTTTAAATGCTTCCTAATTGCTGCGTCTTCCTAAGTTGTTTGCAATTACATAGCCGACGTTATTGTTTCTCTGATTACACATTCACATAACATTGCCTTGGACTGGAATTGCACTTAAAATGGCGAGTGTTTAGTGGCTGGAAGAGATTTGTAACTGTTAACAATATTTACGGAAAAACAATAAATTGAATTTGCTTAGAAGGTTACAGTGGGGAGCAAAAATGCGTGAGCTAGTTTTCCGATTATTTTTTACAGAAGGTAATATTTCAGATCTTAAAATTTAAAAATCATTTAAAAAGACTTTTTAATAAAAAAAAATTAAAAAAAATTGTTGGTCTTGGTGAGATTTGAACCGGGGTCATTCAGTTTAATTTACCATCTTAATTACAAATAAGTACTTCTGTAATGACTTATTAGTTATTGTAGTCATGACAAGGTAACCAGTTACCAGAGTACTTGCCATTACCAAAGATTTGCTGGGTAGAAGCTGAGTTTCAGTCTCAACATCATAAGGAGTGCAAAAATAGGTAAAAAATATTTCTTTAAAAGTCCATTTATAACTAGATACTATAAAAGTTTTGGGATGCAGTTTTTGCCTGGGTTTCCTGCTGACAGGTAATAACTGTATTAAATTCCTACTCGCATCCTGGAAACCTGAGCAACCTAGTTGGAGATGTGGTAAACAACTACAGTGAGATTCTAGGACGTTAAAGGGAGTTATCTTGGAGCTATGCCAACGTATTTATTCTAAGGCCTTAGATAACTGTACTTCGCTGGCTTTACAAAAGTGGCTCTTGTCTTTGGACTCATCTTCCAACGACTTAGCACCTATGATGTTTTAAGCATGGAAAGATACAACATTACAGAATATACTACTCCAAGGGGTAATCATGCTAGAAATCCCCCAGCAACGGCAGCTGGCATAAGGATTTTGAAAGTGCCTAATCTATGCAAGAAAATCCTGATGAATGAAACCAATTAAAGGCCCTATGCTCCACTGGGAGTCAATAATAGCAGAGGAAGGTAACGGTTTTAATGTGTAACAAGCTGTGGCTTAGTTGATTAAGTATCAACATAACAAATTTTGCCTGGTTAATATCAATTTCAGTAATTAGTAATTTATATAAATAAATCATGCAGGAAAAGTGTCCCTGGATATGGAGCCCTCAAAATTGAAAGATCGGGGCAATGGCAGAGAATATGAGTATTAGTATCAGAGCTTCCCCAAATGACATGATGAGCATTTGTATCGGCTTTTATAATAAGTGGCATATTTTGCTGAACTAGGGAGTTTGATGGTGAGCTAGTGTGGTCATACCCCATGTAGAACGAGGATACCAGTCTCCAAGCCACTACAACTGTGTCTTCATCACTGTGGACAGAAAGAATGAAGATATTGAGTGAGCTCATTGCTAAAATGCATGCCCTTGGCTTACCTGTTCCACTTGCATAAATTTGCTTATAGCCTTTAAGCATTAATTCACAGATCCTGTCTTGGTTGATCCAGGGCTCGTAAGTAAGCGCAAGTTCCTCTCCACGGTCTGCCAGGCGGTGGAGCAAGGCAGCTGATACCACCTTGGACAGATGATGATTATCTTGCGTTATCTTCATCATCATTCTCGGAAAACGTGAGGGGAATGAGCGTAACATTGAAGTCATCCTGATCCTCGTCCTCAGGGTGAACCCCTAGGTTCACAAGGAGGGCTTCCTTGTCGGCTTTCACGTCTATCACATCTTCGACAACACCAGAAGAGTCTTATGGGCAGGTAAGCTTATCTGAAGGAGCTCCTGTATTTTCTTAGCAGAGTACTTGGCATTGGGCACAAGAGCAGTGAACCTAGTTCTACGTAGTATCTCCTCTTCGGAGACTACGTCCAGCCTAACGCCTACCCAAATGACTTTGATGAGCTGAACTGCTTTCGTAAGCATTATGGCAAGCCATCAATTTAACACCACCTTGAAACCAGCCAGCGTCGCTGCAGTTTGGTGGGGGGGCCAGGATTGTCCTTTCGGGCATTATTTATAACTCCCACTAACTTAACACAAATTATTTCCCACCTTTCGGGGGAAATAGTTCCTTCAGCATTGCCCTTGGCAACCACGCTAAAGGATCTGTCCATTAACCTAGCAGCAGGCTGGGGTCGTTTTATATTAGGCTGTAGGCTATGAGTCTTCTTCCGAACTTTGCCGTTTAGTCGCGTCCATGGACGTTGAGGGAATCTTGGCCTCAAAGTCAGCCAGCGTCTAAACAGCCTGCATTCTCCTCAGGAGAGGGCATCATCAGGCTTGTTTCCAAGCAACTGATGATTCCTTGCAGCTGCGCGCCGCTGAAGGAAGGCCCTTTTGGCTAGAGTGGTGTGGTTCCTAGTGGTTCATGCAGCAGTGGGTGGACCCGAATCCAGTTTCGCAGTTAGCTTGCTGTGCAGAGAATGAACCTTTCGAAAAGGGTTTTCCATCACAACTCCAGGACTCCTTAGGGTATGTGCAGTAAAAGCACTCGAACCTAAATTTGCAGTACTCTTGGTTCCCATATGCACAGCAAACATTGGATTAGAAGCCGAAGCAGGTGGTTTAGCCAATGCAGTTTTTTAGGTGCTCGATCCTAGGAAAGAGGAGCAATCGGTTTTATACCTAAATTAGTTGGTTATTTGCTGGTTGCGGATCTGTTTAGGATAGAACTCCATTCCGCAGCGTAACGAGTCGCACTTGTAGCTTGATTAGCTTGGTCAGGTGCATTTACCAAGCAAGTCTTAGTAAATTGCGAGGCCCCGCTGCCTATGACTGGCACCTCGGTAGAAACAGATTACATCCGGAGATTATGAAGCCTCCGACCGGACATATGATCCATGGTTAGCATGGTTTGTTTTGTGCAGTTTATACTTTTAGCCAAGTCGTTATAATACTGCCGGCCCATCGGAAAACAGACGCAGACCACAGGGCCGCCCAATATGGGAACAGTCATCCAGTGGATTTACAAAATGTTCGGACAAAAAAAGCAGGATTTGTAAATCCAAATGGACAGATCCCTTCTACAGTTCAGTGAAAGTTGCGCTGAAGTCTGCTATAGTGGAATCTAAGATATTATCCGGCAGCCCAATGTGGGAAACAGACGCCAGGTGATACGGGGGTGGGTAGTTTTTAATATAGCACTCCCCTGTCTGGTTTGGGTGATACTACTACCATGATTAATATCTCGTTTCAGGGAAACAGGATCACATCACCGAGAATGTTTTCAAAAGTATCGCCAGATGTCGCTGCACAAGCTGACATTTGCTTAAATTAAAGGAGTGCCTAAGTCGAAATAATCGAGACATGTTTTGATATATTTCTTTCAACCGACGTTGTTATACATGTATAATGCCTTGGGTTTGGTGGAGTTCAAGGGCAATATAACCTTGTCAAGTTTAGGGGCACTATGAACCCAAAAACATTCCTAGTTACCCTCGTTCATTTTTTCTACAAAAATATTAATCTATGAGCATAGAATTCTGTTTGCCTGAGTATGTCTTCTGTTGGATGATAAATAACTCTACAAATATGCCATTGAGGACAAACTATTTAAATTCCCATATCCATAGATCTTTTTGGCCATATGTTTGTGTGTGTGTGTATTTGTGCGTGTTCCGAGTATAAATATTTATGTATCTTTGATGGTATTCAAGTTTGTTTTTCTGCTAAAGACAACAGTTACTTACTTGGTCTAGATATCTAAAGTCCTCTGGCTCATCTTGTCCTCAGCAGCAGTTTCCGTTTTTTTGTCTAATGCTCTATTCCTGTACACATACACATACTCATACACGTTAAGCATAAACAATAATTGAGCGTGTGTTTGTGTTTTGTTGGCTACTTTTGCCAGATAATAAATCCTTAAATTTCTTCTATTTAAACATTAGATCTGGCTGATGTTGTAATATCTTGTATTTGTTGTTTTGTGCTACAACTAGTTGTATAGGTTGTATGTATAGTATTGTTGTACAGTGACAGTTTTATTGCTTAGTCTACATGCATTTGGCCACATTTTCCTTTTCTTGTTATTGTTGCTGCCATTTTGTTTTATAGCCGGTAGGAGAATTCTTTTGGGAAAAAAAACACATTCGTATTCACTTTAAGCATTTGTTAGTGCATGTGCTTGCCCTATATTATGGGGCACTATGTGCATCTGTTTTTTCGTTGGAACATGATGCATTTGTAGCCTGAACTTTAGCTATCGTTATTCATAGTAAATACATTAGGCTGGGTCGCTTTATTACTGTTTTCTTTAAAGGTTTTCAAAAAGTAAGATTATGTTGCTCTGATATGTCTAACGAACTTCTCAGGGCAATATTATTTTGATGTTAAACGAGGTAATTTAAAGTTTCAAAATCAACCGACCCTAATATTCCATATACAAACTTATCTCCTCACCTCACCAACTCCTCAGGTTCATTTGGTGTCTGGAGAATTTAGAAAAATATTCTTCATTGAAATCTTGCCATTGTTTATCTTCTTCTTCGTCGCTCCTTTGGTTTGGTTTAGATTCCCTGGCATCAGTAAATAAATTGCCGAGGTTTACGCGTTCGACACATGTAAAACCTTTAGGGTGTTGGCAACAACAAATTCTTTATGTATTTTTTGCTGGCAATATCCTCGTAGCATTTTAGAGCTTGAAAAATTCTTATTGTTTAAGTGACGTACCCTACATTTGAACTTGATCTATATTTAAAAAAAAGTGTTATAAGAAAATAAAAGTAATAACGATATGGCTTCTGTTCAAAGATATTAATTTATACATGTACTCGTATGTTTTTTATTTGCCACCGAATTAAAATACATAGCATTTAAAAACAAGTAAGAAAGTGCTATAGTCGGTCAAGCCCGACCATACGATACCCTTCACCACTAAGGTCAAAGGTGTTATTTTTCCTGTATAAAGACAAATATTTGCTAAATTTTGACATCATACAAACTAGGGTTTGCAAAAAACCGTGAAAATGAGAAACCGCGGTTTCGGTTTTAAAACACCCAAAACCGGACGGTTTCGGTTCGGTTTTCGGTTTTTTAAATAAAACTATTTTGATTTAAATTTGTAGTAAAATTTTGATTATTTTGTTAAAACCAAGTATAAGGTATATTTATTAAGGCTCAATTATAATTTAATACTAAAATTCAGGAAAATAATTCAGGTTTTTTAAATATGAGGGATTTCTTAAATAAGTCTTGTTTCTTTTGGAGCGTAAATAATCGAGCGACAAATTGCTTCAATAGTAATTTTTACAAATAGTAACGATTTTAAAGAATTTACAATTTCAAAGTCGATAGAATGAAGCAAATCTAAGGTCGACAGCATTTTTAAACTCTCATAAATACTTTGTTTTAGAAGCAGAAATCTAAGAGTAAACTTAATTCACGATTATGATGCTTTTTAACGCTTGTTTGTAAAATTTTATAACGAACTGACGAATTTTTGAAATACCTCTAGGTTCAAATGTATATGGGCAATCGGTTTTAAATGAGTCAAAGTTTCATCGTCGCCGTCTTCAAAATTGATTTTCAGATACAAATTTGATATTGGCTGCAGCTCCTTCTATAGTACATGCTACGATGCTTGTATCAAGTGAAATATTAAACACCATTAGCCTTTGTTTAATGGTTTTTTGAGTTTGCTTGAAATTACACGTTCCTAAAATACGGCCCAGATTATTAAATTAACCATGAGAATCGTGAATATTTACGTTCATACACCGTCTTCCCCTTACACCTGTCCATTCGTCCATTGTAAACACATTTTGCTTGTTTCATTCTTCTGCTTCATTAAATAGACAAATTATGTTCAAATTTATGATAAGCTAATGATATTTCTGAACAATACCATCAAAAAATTATGAAAAATAAATAGCTAAAACCGTGGTTTTTTCTACGGTTTTCGGTTTTGGTTTTGAGGCATAAAAAACCGAGGTTTTGGTTTCGGTTAAAACGGAACTGCAAATCCTAATACAAACATTTTCTTAAAACTTGTATATTTATTTTATCCGTCATTTGGACTTATATGAGAGCTAGGGTCAAATGTGGACCGATTATCTCGAAATTTAGCAAATTGATTACAGTTGTTACAAAACTTATGTATGCAAAAAATAACCTCAAAATTGTAATTGTCTTTAGATTTACGAGCGTTTTAAAAAATTTTGTATCATTTAGTGCGTTTTTAAAGAAGAGTTTGTATGGGAGCTATGGCTAAATGTTGACCGATTTCAACGAAATTTAATACAGTGATGTAAGTTTACATAAGCAGTATTTATTTTAAATTTCATGAAAAAATATTGATATTTGTGGCCAATATATCAATTCCGGTAAGTGGGACCTATGGGAGGTACCATAAATAATGGACCGATTTTGACCAATTTTAATAGCCATGGTCCCATTATGAAAAAAATGATCTGTGCCAAATTTCATCAAATTATATTTAGAATTGCGACCTGCAGTTTGATTACAAGGTTAAATTGGGGTCCAGCCAGCCAACCAGATGGACGGACGGACATCGCTAAATCGACTCAGAAAGTGATTCTAAGCCTATTGGTATGCTAAAAGGTGGGCCTAAGACAAATATTTCTATGCGTTACATACATCAGCACAAACTTATAATACCCTTTCCACCTATGGTGGTTATACCCTATAACAATTGTAAAAAGTTCAAAGTTCAAAGCATTGACATGTTTACTTTATCTAACTCTCTTGTTGGCCAATGTTTTTGCATGATTTCAGGATATTTGGGCTAATTGTAATTCTCTCTCCAGCCGTTTCTTATGCGCAAATTAAAAGAGCCTTTTTAAGAATATTGAAGAATAGAGGACATTTTTCATGGTAAAGGTTCTTGAGATAGGATAGTAGATATTTTTTTTAATAAATAATCTAAAAGAAAAATTGGAATCCTTTTTAACGACGCACAGAGGGTTGGAATAGCCTGTTTTCTTGGATTAATAAAAAAAAAAAAATAAGTATCGTAAAAATTTTTTGTACCCGGTTAGAGTATATAAAATTCTAGCCTTAGTTTTAAATAAAATTAGAATTGTTTTATCAACCAAGTCCTGGTCCCGCCTACGGTTTTAAATTTCCATATGGCAACAAACCAATAAAAACATATAAAAATTACAAACATAATGACAAAACTTTTTACCCTTGGGGAAACAAAACTTATATACACCCATCAAAATAATATTTACATTAACAACTTTATATACTAAGTAGATCCATTTGTCAAAGCTGTTTTCCGCACCCTGGTAAGAAAGGGGAATTTAATAGCAATAAAATAACTATTTTTGTTATAAAAACATTAAAACTCCATTGCAAATATTCTTTTGAGAGCACGAATAGATAAATAAATTAAAATTTTCATTATAGAAAACTATTTAATTCCTATTTTGTTAAAAAGTGGTAAGGGTGAGGGGTTCACCCTTACCACTTTTCAACAAAATATAATAACATTGATTTTTTTTTGTTGAAGGAGTGCCAGAAGTTTAATGTTTGTGAGTAACAACATCACAGTATAGCCAGATATACATTATGTATGAATGTATTTGAACAGCATTACTCCTAAAAAAAACTATTGGTTATCAATGACGCTGAGGGTACGAATCAGCGTATTTGAGTAAAAAAGAAAACTATTACCCCATTTTGTTGATTTGATATATAGAGTCATGAAAGACAAACGTTTGCGGGAGGAAAATTGTAAACTAATTGATTCTATAATACTAGAGCCACGTAACTGAAACCTAAAGTTAAAAGTAATGAGACTAAAATAAAAACCTAAACAACTATGAACTAGTTGCAGCTGCCATATATTCCTAATGGCATCAGCCGTATAGCAGGAAATACCAGCAAAAATCCCAATGTATAAACAACTATCGCAAAATTGTTACGAGGAGGATGAATTTAAAACAAAACAAATACCCGCACTTAAGTTTTGAAACAACAGCCAAAGGGATACAACAAAAAAAAAACCAGCAACACAATGAGCACAACAACATAAGCAACAGCAACAAAACAAACAAGTAACTTAACAACATAATAGTGTTGCACAGTGGTTTCAATTATTTTTATTTTTACAGGAAATTTTTTAAAAATTTCCTATTTTTATAGGAAATTTTTTAAAAATTTCCTATTTTTATAGGAAATTTTTGAAAAATTTCCTATTTTTATAGGAAATTTTTGAAAAATTTCCTATTTTTATAGGAAATTTTTCAAAAATTTCCTATTTTTATAGGAAATTTTTCAAAAATTTCCTATTTTTATAGGAAATTTTTCAAAAATTTCCTATTTTTATAGGAAATTTTTCAAAAATTTCCTATTTTTATAGGAAATTTTTCAAAAATTTCCTATAAAAATAGGAAATTTTTCAAAAATTTCCTATTTTTATAGGAAATTTTTCAAAAATTTCCTATTTTTATAGGAAATTTTTCAAAAATTTCCTATTTTTATAGGAAATTTTTCAAAAATTTCCTATTTTTATAGGAAATTTTTCAAAAATTTCCTATTTTTATAGGAATATTTTCAAAAATTTCCTATTTTTATAGGAAATTTTTCAAAAATTTCCTATTTTTATAGGAAATTTTTCAAAAATTTCCTATTTTTATAGGAAATTTTTCAAAAATTTCCTATTTTTATAGGAAATTTTTCAAAAATTTCCTATTTTTATAGGAAATTTTTCAAAAATTTCCTATTTTTATAGGAAATTTTTCAAAAATTTCCTATTTTTATAGGAAATTTTTCAAAAATTTCCTATTTTTATAGGAAATTTTTCAAAAATTTCCTATTTTTACAGGAAATTTTTCAAAAATTTCCTATTTTTATAGGAAATTTTTCAAAAATTTCCTATTTTTATAGGAAATTTTTCAAAAATTTCCTATTTTTATAGGAAATTTTTCAAAAATTTCCTATTTTTATAGGAAATTTTTCAAAAATTTCCTATTTTTATCGGAAATTTTTCAAAAATTTCCTATTTTTATAGGAAATTTTTCAAAAATTTCCTATTTTTATAGGAAATTTTTCAAAAATTTCCTATTTTTATAGGAAATTTTTCAAAAATTTCCTATTTTTATAGGAAATTTTTCAAAAATTTCCTATTTTTATAGGAAATTTTTCAAAAATTTCCTATTTTTATAGGAAATTTTTTAAAAATTTCCTATTTTTATAGGAAATTTTTCAAAAATTTCCTATTTTTATAGGAAATTTTTCAAAAATTTCCTATTTTTATAGGAAATTTTTCAAAAATTTCCTATTTTTATAGGAAATTTTTCAAAAATTTCCTATTTTTATAGGAAATTTTTCAAAAATTTCCTATTTTTATAGGAAATTTTTCAAAAATTTCCTATTTTTATAGGAAATTTTTCAAAAACTTCCTATTTTTATAGGAAATTTTTCAAAAATTTCCTATTTTTATAGGAAATTTTTCAAAAATTTCCTATTTTTATAGGAAATTTTTCAAAAATTTCCTATTTTTATAGGAAATTTTTCAAAAATTTCCTATTTTTATAGGAAATTTTTCAAAAATTTCCTTATTTTTATAGGAAATTTTTCAAAAATTTCCTATTTTTATAGGAAATTTTTCAAAAATTTCCTATTTTTATAGGAAATTTTTCAAAAATTTCCTATTTTTATAGGAAATTTTTCAAAAATTTCCTATTTTTATAGGAAATTTTTCAAAAATTTCTTATTTTTATTAATTCAGTTTTTCTATTTTTATTGGAAATTTTTCAAAAATTTCCTATTTTATTGGAAATTTTTTCAAAAATTTCTAATGTTTATTGGAAATTTTTCAAAAATTTCCCTTTTGATTAGAAATTTTTCAAAAATTTCCTATTTTGATAGGAAATTTTTCAAAAATTTCCTGTTTTGATAGGAAATTTTTCAAAAATTTTCCTTTTTTTATAGGAAATTTATATTCTATTTTTAAAGGAATTTTTTCAAAAACATCATATTTTTACAGGAAATTTTTTCAAATTTTCTTATTTTTATAGGAAATTTTTAAAAAGTTTCTTAATTTTATAGGAATTTTTTACAAATATTTTTCATTTTACCCCACAATGCAGTTTATAAAATTGCAAATACATTTGTAGTATGCAGGTGTATATATTCTCGCTTTTTACACGTTTTCGACAAGAATATTGCGTTCTTTAGTAACAACTTCCAGTGTAACAAGTCACGCGTGCACGTAACACATTCAGTGGTCCTGGTGACGATAGATTCAATAGCTAAATCCAACAAAAAGATATAGTAAAAGCGATGCTGTCGTTACACTATGCAATGCATAGTAATGCCGAATTTATTGACGCTGAATATCGAGTGAATTAAAGAAGAACAGATAAAATTAAAACTTCTAAGGTTTGCTCTAGTCGTATTCCATTTTTTTTTTCAAACCAAAATGTTTTGGGAAAACTGGGTTACTACTCTGATGTTTTAAAATGTGAAGCTTTTTAGCTGAATAATAAATTTCTAACTAAGAAGAAATAGTTTGGAAACAAAACTTTTACTTCTCAATAAAAATCTGGCATGCGTTTCGAAATATTAATATCTGTGCGAATATTTTGATGGCTATTACACCCATCGAGGGAAGTAATTGCAAAAGGTAGTTATAATTGGATTTAAAAAAACCACGTAGGTTGGAAAGTTATTATTGTCATTTGAGTTACCGATAAAAAAACTTGGATTACTTTTTTCCTAAAACTAGATGAACTATGAAATCTTGTTATAAATATACAATATTTTAGTTCCTATAAAACTAAACCAATATCTCGTCTGCAATTCATGTGAATTTCTTTTAAAAATTTAATTAAGATATCCCTTTTCTGTATAAACTTTTTCCCCAGACTTACATACACAACACAAATCCAAAGGGAAACATTCCAAAATCTTGTCGCTTCATCCTGTTTTTTTGCAGATATTCTTAACAGATTGCCACTGCAATTCCAAAACCCCCACAATCCTTTTTTCGAGGACAACACACATACATACACACAATGTATATGTGTCTTCCCCCTTTGTAATATCACCAAATTGTCTTGGCAACATTTTAGGTTTTTCTCGTCGTTTAATGCACATGAATAGATTATTCCACAGAATTTAACTTTAGCATACACTAGGATTTTTTTTACAGCGATGCGGGGGATAAAGTACTAAAAATAAATGGAAAAGAAAAACTAAAATGACAACGTCGAAAAAAGAGTCCTTTAACTATATGCCCCAGTCATTTCATCTTTCGTTCCAATCATTTATCCTTATCCTTCCGTTTCGCTGTGACACACTGAACGAGACAGTTGTTAGTCGGGCTGACATGAAGGCAGGAAGACAGCGTAAGAGCATGTTCATCAATAGGGCCGCCATTTGTTGTTTTGTTTTATGCTCTTTTTATCATGTCGTTCACTCATTATTCTTCAAAATATCCTGTTTGTTGTTGATTCATTCTATTGCTTTTTATTAGATGCCAAAACTCAATTGCATTTAAAAGAAATTTATATTTACGCTGTTTTAACGGTTATGTCAAAATATGACATATGAACTTAAACCAACTCGATAAAGCGTTGGTCTTTATTAAAATCTATGTCTTAGTCTATGCCTTAGTCTATGTCTTAGTCTTTGTCTTAATCTATATTTTAATCTATGTCTTAGTCTATGTCTTAGTCTATGTCTTAGTCTATGTCTTAGTCTATGTCTTAGTCTATGTCTTAGTCTATGTCTTAGTCTATGTCTTAGTCTATGTCTTAGTCTATGTCTTAGTCTATGTCTTAGTCTTAGTCTATGTCTTAGTCTATGTCTTAGTCTATGTCTTAGTCAAAAAAACTGTTATACACAATTTTTTCTATAGAAAAAACTGCTATACACAATTTTTTCTATAGAAAAAACTGTTATACACATTTTTTTCTATAGAAAAAACTGTTACCAAAATTTTTTCCATAGAAAAATCTGTTGCCACAATTTTTTCTATAGTTAAAACTGTCATACACAATTTTTTGTATAGAAAAAACTGTTAATCAGAATTTTTTATTTTATAGAGAAAAACTGTTATACAAAATTGTTTATATGGAAAAAAAACTGTAATATTCAATTGTTTCTATAAAAAATCTGTGATGAACAAAAACAATACACAATTTTTACTATTAAAACTGTTATACACAATTTATTTTATAGAAAAAAACTATTTACACATTTTTTTCATAGAAAAAACGGCTATACACAATTTTTTCTATAGAAACAACAGTTATACATAATTTTTTCCAAAGAAACAACTGTTATATTGAATTTTTCTACAGTAAAAACTGTTATACACAATTTTTTCTATAGGAAAACCTGGTGTACACTATTTTTTTATAGAAAAAACTTTAATACACAATTTTTTCTATAGAAAAAACTGTGATACACAATTTTTTCTATAGAAAAAAACTGTTACACATAAGTTTTTCTATAGAGAAAACTGTTATGTATAATTTTTTCTGTAGAAAAAGTGTCATACGCAATTTTTTGGAAAAAAAACTGTTATACACAATTTTTTTTTTTATTGAAAAAGCTATTAATCACAATTTCTTCTATAGAAAAAGCTGTTATACGCATTTTTTCTATAGAAAAAGCTATCATATGCAATTTTTTCTGTATAAAAAACTGTTATACGCAATTTTTTCTGTAGAAAAAACTTTGATACACAATTTTTTCTATAGAAAAAATGTTATACATAATTTCGTCTATAGAATTTTGTCTATACAATTTTTACCATTAAAAACTGTTATACACAATTTTTTTTACAGAAAAAAACTGTTATACACAATTTATTTTTAATAGAAAAACTGTTATACACAATTTTTTTTCTATAGAAACAACTTTTATATACATTTTTTTCTATAGAAAGTACTGTTGTATTGAATTCTTTCTATGGAAAAACCTGTTATATACTACTTTTTTTATAGAAAAAACTGTTATCCACAATTTTTTCGATAGAAAAACTGTTATACACAATTTTTTTTTATAGAAACAACTTTTATACTTAATTTTTTTTTATAGAAAAAACTGTTATACACAATTTTTTATATCGAAAAAGCTGTTATACACAATTTTTTTATAGAAAAAACTGTTATACTCAATTTTTTCTATAGAAAAAACTGTTATACACAACTTTTTTTTAGAAAAAACTGTTATACACATTTTTTTCTATAATTAAAACTGTCACACACAATTTTTTGTATAGAAAAAACTATTATACACAACTTTTTCTCTAGAAAAAACTGTTATACGAAATTTTTTCTATAGAAAAAAACTGTTATAAAAAATTTTTATGGAAAAAAATGTTAGTGACATTTTTTTCTTTAGAAAAAACGGTTATACACAATTTTTTCTATAGAAAATAATGTTGTACATAATTTCTTCTATAGAAAAGACTTTTATACACAATTTTTTCTATTGAAAAAATGTTATGCACGATTTTTTATAGAATAAAAAACTGTTTATTCTATAGAAAAAAACTGTTATACACAATTTATTTTATGGAAAAAAACTGTTATATACTATTTGTTTCTATAAAAAAAACTCTTTCACACATTTGTTTTCATTAGAAAAAATGTTATACACAATTTTTTCCATAGATAAAACTGTTATACACAATTTTTTTGTACAAAATATTTTTTTCTGTAGAAAAAACTGTTACACTTATTCTTTTTATCGAAAAAACAATTAAACACAATTTTTTTTATAGAAAATATTTCTATTTATGTAAAATATTTTTCTAGATAAAAAACAAATACTGTTCAAAAACTCTTATGGGAGCTACTAACAGTTTCCATCCCTGAAATCTTATCAAAAGATATAATAAATTTTAATGTACATACTCGTATGTTTATGTGGCGATGGGTTTGAATTCTTCCTCAATTGATTTTGATTCCTTGCAGTGATTTCTTTTAGTAGTTACTTTGATTTTTTTTTAACGTATTTCATTTGGTGGCCATAAATTTTAAAAGATTTACTAGAAAATGGCGTTGATTGAAATTGATTTTGATGCGTTTGTTTTTTATGGCAAACCAATTTTAGTGAAATTAAATTCGTGGTTGGGTTAATTGAAAGAGAGAAAAAGGCCACAGAAAAGAGGTGTTGCAATTGTATCAACAAGTTAAAGGGTTTGATTGATTAATTTGTGGTTTGCACAAAGAAAAATTGCAAAAATTTGTATAAGAGATTCTAAATTAAATGCTTTGATATAATTTCGAAAGATGGGCAAAAAATGTTGTGTTTTCTAGAGCAAATATACTTCAATATCAAAGTCAAACCAACGTAAAAGTTGTAGTTAAAGTAACAGTAAAATTTATATTTTAAGATATGGTTTAATTTTATAGTTAAGTTTATTTACAGTCAAAGCCATAACAAAAATTGAAGTTTTAGGATTGTAATCTATTTCCAACTTTTATTGATTTTTGTTCCTCAGCTTATCCTTTCTATCCATTTGCCTGTCATTGCTGTATTAAATTTAACTAAATTTGTTAAAATGTTAAATTTCATGTTTTTCATCTTAAACTGAAACAATAAATTTCGTCTTAGCCATTTGATTAAACATGTAAAACATCCATAAATTACTCTAGATTTGATAATTTCCTCTACAGACTTTTACAGACTTTAGTTAAGAGTTAATCAATTTTCATCACTATTTTATTTATTTCTTGCTTTATTTCCTGTTCGTGGCCTCCAGTGGAACACAGATGGAAAAACAATAAACAAACAACTTCTGGCATTAACAATTACAACCACACATCATGGGTTGTCATTAACCCTCTCCACCCCCAGTGGAAAACAGAAAAAACTACTGACTAAAAATACATATTGCTCATTTCCTTGTCGCCTCCACATACTTAGAGTCCTTTGCACACACAACAACAGATGGATGGATGAATGTATTTGTTGGTTTCTCCGAAAAAAAGGAACATATTGAAAAATATATCGCTTGTAATAAATCTTGTTGACGCTGTTTAACACTAACAGACAAACAAACAAACTTCCAACTCATTGTTCGACGTTGTTTTGCAACAATGTTGCAATATTTTGCAAAATGACAAAGTTCGTGTTATTGTTATTCTTGCCCCAAAGGCTGCTTTCATATATATTTATGTAAGCTTGAATGTTTGTGTATTGTAGTATGCTACACAAAGACGGTCTATTTGATATCCTACACTAAAGAACATCTAGAAAGTAGTTCTAAACATTACAGCATCACACATATCAGCGTAACTGAAGTATTAGTATTAGTATTAGTATTAGTATTAGTATTAGTATTAGTATTAGTATTAGTATTAGTATTAGTATTAGTATTAGTATTAGTATTAGTATTAGTATTAGTATTAGTATTAGTATTAGTATTAGTATTAGTATTAGTATTAGTATTAGTATTAGTATTAGTATTAGTATTAGTATTAGTATTAGTATTAGTATTAGTATTAGTATTAGTATTAGTATTAGTATTAGTATTAGTATTAGTATTAGTATTAGTATTAGTATTAGTATTAGTATTAGTATTAGTATTAGTATTAGTATTAGTATTAGTATTAGTATTAGTATTAGTATTAGTATTAGTATTAGTATTAGTATTAGTATTAGTATTAGTATTAGTATTAGTATTAGTATTAGTATTAGTATTAGTATTAGTATTAGTATTAGTATTAGTATTAGTATTAGTATTAGTATTAGTATTAGTATTAGTATTAGTATTAGTATTAGTATTAGTATTAGTATTAGTATTAGTATTAGTATTAGTATTAGTATTAGTATTAGTATTAGTATTAGTATTAGTATTAGTATTAGTATTAGTATTAGTATTAGTATTAGTATTAGTATTAGTATTAGTATTAGTATTAGTATTAGTATTAGTATTAGTATTAGTATTAGTATTAGTATTAGTATTAGTATTAGTATTAGTATTAGTATTAGTATTAGTATTAGTATTAGTATTAGTATTAGTATTAGTATTAGTATTAGTATTAGTATTAGTATTAGTATTAGTATTAGTATTAGTATTAGTATTAGTATTAGTATTAGTATTAGTATTAGTATTAGTATTAGTATTAGTATTAGTATTAGTATTAGTATTAGTATTAGTATTAGTATTAGTATTAGTATTAGTATTAGTATTAGTATTAGTATTAGTATTAGTATTAGTATTAGTATTAGTATTAGTATTAGTATTAGTATTAGTATTAGTATTAGTATTAGTATTAGTATTAGTATTAGTATTAGTATTAGTATTAGTATTAGTATTAGTATTAGTATTAGTATTAGTATTAGTATTAGTATTAGTATTAGTATTAGTATTAGTATTAGTATTAGTATTAGTATTAGTATTAGTATTAGTATTAGTATTAGTATTAGTATTAGTATTAGTATTAGTATTAGTATTAGTATTAGTATTAGTATTAGTATTAGTATTAGTATTAGTATTAGTATTAGTATTAGTATTAGTATTAGTATTAGTATTAGTATTAGTATTAGTATTAGTATTAGTATTAGTATTAGTATTAGTATTAGTATTAGTATTAGTATTAGTATTAGTATTAGTATTAGTATTAGTATTAGTATTAGTATTAGTATTAGTATTAGTATTAGTATTAGTATTAGTATTAGTATTAGTATTAGTATTAGTATTAGTATTAGTATTAGTATTAGTATTAGTATTAGTATTAGTATTAGTATTAGTATTAGTATTAGTATTAGTATTAGTATTAGTATTAGTATTAGTATTAGTATTAGTATTAGTATTAGTATTAGTATTAGTATTAGTATTAGTATTAGTATTAGTATTAGTATTAGTATTAGTATTAGTATTAGTATTAGTATTAGTATTAGTATTAGTATTAGTATTAGTATTAGTATTAGTATTAGTATTAGTATTAGTATTAGTATTAGTATTAGTATTAGTATTAGTATTAGTATTAGTATTAGTATTAGTATTAGTATTAGTATTAGTATTAGTATTAGTATTAGTATTATATTAGTATTAGTATTAGTATTAGTATTAGTATTAGTATTAGTATTAGTATTAGTATTAGTATTAGTATTAGTATTAGTATTAGTATTAGTATTAGTATTAGTATTAGTATTAGTATTAGTATTAGTATTAGTATTAGTATTAGTATTAGTATTAGTATTAGTATTAGTATTAGTATTAGTATTAGTATTAGTATTAGTATTAGTATTAGTATTAGTATTAGTATTAGTATTAGTATTAGTATTAGTATTAGTATTAGTATTAGTATTAGTATTAGTATTAGTATTAGTATTAGTATTAGTATTAGTATTAGTATTAGTATTAGTATTAGTATTAGTATTAGTATTAGTATTAGTATTAGTATTAGTATTAGTATTAGTATTAGTATTAGTATTAGTATTAGTATTAGTATTAGTATTAGTATTAGTATTAGTATTAGTATTAGTATTAGTATTAGTATTAGTATTAGTATTAGTATTAGTATTAGTATTAGTATTAGTATTAGTATTAGTATTAGTATTAGTATTAGTATTAGTATTAGTATTAGTATTAGTATTAGTATTAGTATTAGTATTAGTATTAGTATTAGTATTAGTATTAGTATTAGTATTAGTATTAGTATTAGTATTAGTATTAGTATTAGTATTAGTATTAGTATTAGTATTAGTATTAGTATTAGTATTAGTATTAGTATTAGTATTAGTATTAGTATTAGTATTAGTATTAGTATTAGTATTAGTATTAGTATTAGTATTAGTATTAGTATTAGTATTAGTATTAGTATTAGTATTAGTATTAGTATTAGTATTAGTATTAGTATTAGTATTAGTATTAGTATTAGTATTAGTATTAGTATTAGTATTAGTATTAGTATTAGTATTAGTATTAGTATTAGTATTAGTATTAGTATTAGTATTAGTATTAGTATTAGTATTAGTATTAGTATTAGTATTAGTATTAGTATTAGTATTAGTATTAGTATTAGTATTAGTATTAGTATTAGTATTAGTATTAGTATTAGTATTAGTATTAGTATTAGTATTAGTATTAGTATTAGTATTAGTATTAGTATTAGTATTAGTATTAGTATTAGTATTAGTATTAGTATTAGTATTAGTATTAGTATTAGTATTAGTATTAGTATTAGTATTAGTATTAGTATTAGTATTAGTATTAGTATTAGTATTAGTATTAGTATTAGTATTAGTATTAGTATTAGTATTAGTATTAGTATTAGTATTAGTATTAGTATTAGTATTAGTATTAGTATTAGTATTAGTATTAGTATTAGTATTAGTATTAGTATTAGTATTAGTATTAGTATTAGTATTAGTATTAGTATTAGTATTAGTATTAGTATTAGTATTAGTATTAGTATTAGTATTAGTATTAGTATTAGTATTAGTATTAGTATTAGTATTAGTATTAGTATTAGTATTAGTATTAGTATTAGTATTAGTATTAGTATTAGTATTAGTATTAGTATTAGTATTAGTATTAGTATTAGTATTAGTATTAGTATTAGTATTAGTATTAGTATTAGTATTAGTATTAGTATTAGTATTAGTATTAGTATTAGTATTAGTATTAGTATTAGTATTAGTATTAGTATTAGTATTAGTATTAGTATTAGTATTAGTATTAGTATTAGTATTAGTATTAGTATTAGTATTAGTATTAGTATTAGTATTAGTATTAGTATTAGTATTAGTATTAGTATTAGTATTAGTATTAGTATTAGTATTAGTATTAGTATTAGTATTAGTATTAGTATTAGTATTAGTATTAGTATTAGTATTAGTATTAGTATTAGTATTAGTATTAGTATTAGTATTAGTATTAGTATTAGTATTAGTATTAGTATTAGTATTAGTATTAGTATTAGTATTAGTATTAGTATTAGTATTAGTATTAGTATTAGTATTAGTATTAGTATTAGTATTAGTATTAGTATTAGTATTAGTATTAGTATTAGTATTAGTATTAGTATTAGTATTAGTATTAGTATTAGTATTAGTATTAGTATTAGTATTAGTATTAGTATTAGTATTAGTATTAGTATTAGTATTAGTATTAGTATTAGTATTAGTATTAGTATTAGTATTAGTATTAGTATTAGTATTAGTATTAGTATTAGTATTAGTATTAGTATTAGTATTAGTATTAGTATTAGTATTAGTATTAGTATTAGTATTAGTATTAGTATTAGTATTAGTATTAGTATTAGTATTAGTATTAGTATTAGTATTAGTATTAGTATTAGTATTAGTATTAGTATTAGTATTAGTATTAGTATTAGTATTAGTATTAGTATTAGTATTAGTATTAGTATTAGTATTAGTATTAGTATTAGTATTAGTATTAGTATTAGTATTAGTATTAGTATTAGTATTAGTATTAGTATTAGTATTAGTATTAGTATTAGTATTAGTATTAGTATTAGTATTAGTATTAGTATTAGTATTAGTATTAGTATTAGTATTAGTATTAGTATTAGTATTAGTATTAGTATTAGTATTAGTATTAGTATTAGTATTAGTATTAGTATTAGTATTAGTATTAGTATTAGTATTAGTATTAGTATTAGTATTAGTATTAGTATTAGTATTAGTATTAGTATTAGTATTAGTATTAGTATTAGTATTAG